>JAQFVV010000356.1:251892-675265 GCA_028023455.1 Epiperipatus broadwayi | reverse complement strand
CTATAGTATATCAGTACCACTTTATTTGAATTAAAATATCATAATTTATTGCTTCTAATCAGAGTTCAATTTTAAATTGAATTCTAATATAATATATTTATTTTACTTTATTATATATATATAAATATTCATAATTATTTTCTTTTTTCTTATTCTACTTTAATTAATAAAGCTTTAACATTTTAAACATTGGACGAATAGAGGTTTATTCGATTTAGTTTGTTAATTGTAACTGAGTGCACGTTCAGCTGGCAAAGCCAGAATTATAGCACTCATTGGTAACTGGATAAAATGCAAATGCTAATTTACTAAAATTAATGATTTACAAATTTCATTTTTTGGAGAATTGAACACTATTTGCTTTTAATTGACTAATGAAAGAATTTGAATGTGTTAATGATTAGAAATAATATTTTGTATTTATATATATAAATATTATTTATCATCTTCATTTTCAAATTTAGTTTCATTATTTTAAGCTTTCTTTGTAATTTTATTTTTAAACCAGCAAGCATCACATGATCACATCTCCAATACTAGCACATAATTGTTTATAAACAAAGCAAAGCAAAAACTCCATATAGTAGTGCCACCTGTGCTAAACAGAGTAATCAATGGATGCCAGAAAGCTTGTGCATAAAATCCCTATCTAATGCACTACTATATGGAGTTTTTGCTTTGCTTTGTTTATAAACAATTATGTGCTAGTATTGGAAATGTGATCATGTGATGCTTTCTGGTTTAACACCAATCCTGCCTAATAGGGTAGTGGTGGCTATGGTTGTTAAAGAGCCAAAGACACCAAAATGTATGGGTGTTGAACTGAGTTCAGACCCATATGACTATATAAGCTATTGAGCTTAGATTGAAAATATTTTTTGTGTTTTCAATTTCATGCTCATGGTTTTGTAGTTAAGTAGAGATAAAAGGTGGTTGCTAGAGGGTTGCATTAGATCTTAAGATCTAAATGCAGTGCTCTCAGATCCAAAGCTCCTCACTGACGAAGGCCACAAGCTAGAAACTAGTCTGGGGATATTGGATGAGTAGGCATTAGATAGGAATTTTATGCACAAGCCTTCTGGCATCCATTGATTATTCTGTTTAGCATAGGTGCTACTACTATATGGAGTTTTTGCTTTGCTTTGTTTAATTTTATTTTTGTAATTAATTATGAAAATGGCCAGTGAAGTTTGGATGAAATGTCAATTGATGCTGGGAATAAATTTTTCCATTTAAAAAAAATGAAAACAGTATTTTGTTTTTATATTCATATTTTGATTAGTAATGTTAGTATATATATATATAAAATTATAAACAGTCAACATCTTGATTTATATAAAAACAATAACATATAATAATAACTACAAACTAAAAATAAATAAATTAAAACTAATTTTATTTTTTACCAGAGGAGCTGCATATTTTTTTTAATAATAATTAATAATTCAATAAATATAATTACATTATGTATTGTGACAGTTAGTTTAATATGATTGCTTGTTAACAGGAAGAATAATATATATAATAAAAAAAAGAAAAACAAAACAAAACAATTGTTATATATATTTAGTTAGTTTTTTTGTAGAGAATTAATTAATATATTTTTTTATGAAGTAAAAAATGATTATTGAAATAATAGTCATTAAGATAGAAAAATATGAAGTATAATTTATCTTTGCTATGGATAGACAACTTGGTTATAAGAAGTGTGAAAAACGTAAACAAACACTCACATATCAACATATTTATCTGTTTATTGTATATATATTAATATTATTGATAATTAATCTTGGTAATAAGCCAAGCATTGGTGGCTCAGTGGTCAGCACAGCTGCCTTACAAGCATTTGTCTCGAGTTCACGGGTTCGCTTCCTGGCCAATGCTTTGACACATAAAAAAAAAGTCATTCTGATTAATTATTATTATTTTAAAGTAAAATACTAATGCAGGGGTTCCCAACCTGGGGTCTTCATATCCCCAAGGAGTATAGAAAACTTATCCCGGGATTAAGGTAAATAGCAATTAAATAAGTATATTATATTATTAATATATTCCAAAAATAGTTATCAACATTTTCAGGTTATTACATGTTGGTACTATCTGTTGACCACAACAGCAACATTTTGATCTTTTTTTTAGATATGGACACAATAACATCGCACAAACGTTTTGGTCTGATAACTCAAAATGCCTAGTTAAAATTCATAATAACTAATGAAATTGTCAGGTAGTGGATGAAATCAAGCAAAGTCTTGCAAGAATTACTTTATAATTGGATAAATCAATTGTTTTCTCTAACTGGACACTGCATCTTGTTTTTATAAGATATATTCATCAAAATAAAATAAAAGAGGAATTTATTTTTTGTAAACCCTTGAAAGAAACATCAAAAGCAGTGGATATTATAAATTTGGTGAATGATTTTTTTTTATTCAAATGACCTTTAATGGAAATTAGTACAATCTATTTGTAATGATAGTCTTCCCATTATGTTGGGAGAAAAAAAATAAGATTTCATCACTTTTATGAAAATGCAATTACAGTTTTATTGATTGTTATAATTAATAATAGGTACAAGATAAACTTCTGTATTAATGTGCAAAAATTTATCATTTTTATTTATTATAATTACTTCTTTTAAAGTACATTATGTTGAACATGGGAATATAAAAAGATTTTTTGAATTGAATAGTCTGATGAATGAAGAGAAGGAAATATATAAAAAAACAATCTAAGTTTTTGAACTAAATGATGTAGTTGTGGAAAAGTTTGTCACCAAAACTTATATTAAAACAAAGATTTAATTTAATTTATTATTTTGGAATTTATGGATAAAATGAGATGCTAAGTAAAATGAAGAAAGGGAAATGATTTATTTTTCTCATTAGCCAGATTTATAGAGAACTGAATTAATGGAGTAAAGGATTTGCTTAAGTTTATGTCTCTCTCTTTCTCTTCTGGTAGTCCAATTAATAATTATTCTATTATAGAAGGAAGGCCTGAAATATTTAGGTACATTAATCTAAATAATTAATATACTTCAATTTTCAAGCAGTGCCTTGAGAAGCTACACTATTAGATAAGATCATAAATTGGGCCCCATGAAAACAAAGCATCATACTTAGCAAAAATGGGAAGGGAAATTATTATTTTAGTGGACTTTTAATATATTAAATGATTCAAATAATAATATTGTTTTGTTACTAATTTCTTTATTTTATTTCAAAGAATTAATAATGGAAAAGTTAAAATAAACTGGAAATAATCATTCATATATTTTGCTTAATAGTTATTAACCTCAAAAAAGATGAATTCAACTTAAAAAATAATATTAAACAAATCTATAAGTGCATTGCGCATGGGCACAGAAGCTTTTAATTTAATTGAGTACTAAGCTAAGCACTTACAGGAGATATATACTCCCATATTCATAGCTAGATGTGTAGTGAGAAAATATCTATACTAAATGTAATATACAAATCCATGTAAATTTGCGTGCATAAATTATAACGTCCATTTTCTTGATATGAAGAAGCAGGCTTCTTTTCTATTGATTGCAGTGGGATCATGTAGGAAAATATTTTATTGATTTTTCTACACACATATATTTAAATATCTATAAGTATTCAAGGCAAATATGTTAAAAAAAATAAGTATACACATTCATAATTTTATAATTGGATATTGTTTATAGTCTTTTAAATATTTTAAAGTGAAGATAAATATATACATATAAATATCCATTTTTGAGCTATATAAATAGATTTTATTTTGTGAGACAGCATATATTTTTACCTTATATAGATTGGTAAAGATATTTTTTGTTTGCCATGAACTTGCAGTTTGAGTTCAAATTAGTATTGCAGGGACAGTTTTTATGCATTAAAAAGATGTAAGTTTGAAGAAATGGATATTTTTTTTTATAAAATGATGATGATAATATACTAAGCACAATAATGTGGTCAATAAATATAACAGTATTTCATTTATTAAACAGAAATTAGATGAAAATGAAATATTTTATATAAAAGTAACACAAGGAGTGAATGGGTTTGTGTTAATACAAAGTTGTTTTTCACTCTAAAGAAAAAAATTAAATGACATGACAACGTGAATATATTTTTTAAATATTTTATAAAAGTATAGATATTTAATTGTACAAAACAAGTTTATTATTAATACTTTTTTAGTATCTTGTGTTAAGATTGATAGAGGTCTCTACTGTTGCATCTAGGCACATAGTCTTAAAGTAATAGCCTTAATATATATTATTTAGGTAATGAGTATGCTCTTAACAAATTATTAATTACACCTTTGTATTTTTTTTTTTACAAAATGCTCTGTTTTTGGGAGATTTTTAATAATAAGTTGTTCTTTTTTTTAAGGATGGTCATTTAGAAGAAAGTTACATCTGAAATTTTTAACAAACCAAATCATTTGGTTCTATTTGCCATTTTTTATATTTAGCATAGATAATGCCATAAGTTCTATTTCACTCTCTTAATATTTTCAATGAAATAGGTTATTAGTGACATCATTGAAAGTATTAAAGCTAAACTGGAGTTGGGCTGGACAGATTATTACAAAAGATAATAATAGATGAACAGTGAAGTCTTAAACTGGTTTCCAAAATATTATAAAAGATTTAAAAAAAAACCACATATGAGTTGAATGTATGAAATAATGGAGGCTAGAAATCTGAGAACTGGATTAAATTTGGAAAAACTTTAATGTAAAATAAATTGACAAGAATTTAAAATGATGGTGATCATTATTTCTACTTTATTATGTATAAATAAAATAGACAAACTAAAATTTTGTAATTTCTGCAATTTTTTGCAGTCTGGCAACTTTCAGAACTTAATGATTTTCATCTCTTAATGCAACTTAATTCATATTGGAACTTTAATATATATTTTGATATTTGGAAATTTCACATCACAGTTTTGTAGTATGAATCAAGCTCCACATATAATACTACATAACAAAAGCATTGCAGATTTCTAAACACAAATAAATACAACGCTATAAATCATACAACACATCATATAAATATTAGCAGTTTATAATTTGTTAAATTTAATAAATATTTTTTAATATAAATTAATTTTTAATTAATTTTGAAAATCCTAGTAATTTAATTAAAAATAAATTGAAAATTGAATTAAATTAGATAATTCTTGCATTTTCTTGTGTATATGAAAAATAGCAATGGGGTGGGATAAAAAAAGATTTTTTTAAAAATTATCATCATTTATTCCATAAATGATCATTCAATTATTATATAAAAAAATGGGATTAGAGCATAATTAAAAACAGCTGCTAAAACTGTTTTTTATTTTCAGTTAGAAAATTTATCTTAAAAGAGGAAAGACATATCATTATTAATTTATTTTTAATTTGCCACTATAGAGCGCTTCAAAATAATATCTCATTATAATGAATAAATATTTAACTAATTCAGTTAGGAATTACAAATTCAGAGTGAAAATAGTTCAACATATTATCACACGAGGAGACTTTTATATTACTCCAAACCTTTCTTATAATACTAAAATAATAAATTATAGCTTGCGACTTCTATCTCTTTAAAATTTACTTGCAATTTTACATTAATATTTTTATGCTATTATTAATTCTTTTATGTATTATTTTATAAAATTCGAGATATTTCATTCTTCTAATTAAATTATTTTAAATTCATTTTGTATTTTATATATTTTTTGTACACATTGTCTTAATTCAGTAGAAAAAATAACTAAACTACATTATTTTTTATAATGCTATTAAAGTCTTTTTTTATGTTCTTATTGATCTCATTCCAGTTTGAGCGATCTTTAATGTCTGTGATGGTTAGAGACATCAATGTTCGATTCGTTTATTGAGCTTTGGATATTGTACTTTGAATTACCTTGGAAAGTGGCTTAGCTAGTAGTAAGTTAGAATTCAATACACACACACACATATATATATATATATATACACACACATACGCTCATATGTATTCTTTTACATATATATATAATAAAGAAAAAAATTCCATGGACTATTCCTGTAATAACTGAAAATAGTTTTTGATAAATCTAATCATATTAAGTGATTGTAATAAGTTTGTTATGGATGCATTAATAAATATCCAAACATTGGTTTTATTGTTTTTCTGAAGGTTTGTGATGATGGTGTTCTAGCTGTATTTTTATATTGGACTATTTCCATCATCTAATATGTGTGTTGAATGTCTTTAGAAAAGTTTAATTTTTAGTTAAATATTCCAAATGCATTCAACTGTTAGTAATATCACAGCAAACAGGTTAGTATATGCACCAACTGTTAGTAATATCACAGCAAACAAATGTTAATAATATCACAGCAAACAGGTTAGTATATGCACTAACTGTTAGCAATATCACAGCAAACAGGTTAGTATATGCACAACGTTTTGAGAGGTATTTTTCTCCCCTCTTCTTCAGGTGTTGCTGGCCTGACCAGTGACAGTACTAGCATGGGATTCAAACCTGGATCCTTAGATTCTTGATTATTGAATTTTAAGGTAACACTCTAACCAACTGAGCCATCCTGCCAAAGGCAACAGTCTGTAGAAATTTCATATACTTATCTATGAGGTTCCTCCTGATTTCTCCACTTTTTCCTAAGAGCAAAGTTGATTAGTGGTTTCCATACATTATGTATAGTCACACTAGGTTGGCTTATGGGATTTTTTGCCATTGTCATGTGAGCAGCTTCTTTAAATTTTCTTCTTTGTACCTTTTCTTCTCTATCCAATATTTTTGTATTTTCCCAATTGAACATATGTTCATTGGCACATACATGGTCTGCTACCTTAGACACATCTGTTTTCTCTCTTCTAATCATCAGTTTGTGTTCTTGCAAGTGCTTTTCAATGGGACAACTGGTCTCACCAATATATGTTCTTCCACATTCACATGGTATTTCATAGATGCAGTTTTTTCTTTTCAGCATTTCAAGTTTAGGCTTTGTAGATGTTAGAATTCCTCATAGTGTGGTATGGCTCTGGAAAGCTGTTCTGATGTTATACTGATTGCAGATTTTCCTTAATTTGTCTGCTATTTTTGGAATGTATGGATACACTACAGTACCAATAATTGTCTTTTCTCTTGATGGTTCTTTTTGTTGTCTATTTAACGTTTTCTTAATAACAGCTGATGGATAACCATTTTTCATAAGAGTTTGTTCTATATAGATCTTTTCTTTTTCCAAATCACTAGTTTCTGAACAAACTTCTTTTGCTCTGTTCCATAGTGATAGTATAACTCCATGTTTTGTGTTTCTGGTGTGATTGGATGTATAGGCTAGGTATTTTCCTGTATGTGTAGGTTTTCGGTAAACTGTAGTTTTGATTTTGCCATGAGGGAGTCTTGTCACAAGAACATCTAAGAATGCCAATTTTTGTTCTTGTTCTGATTCTATTGTGAATTTAATTGAAGGGGATATGTTGTTGATGTGTTTCCAGAAAGTTTGTAGCAGTGCTTCACCATGTGGCCATACAACAAATGTATCATCCACATAGTGAAGCCAAACTTTAGGTGGATAAGGAGTAGTTTTTATGGCTGTGGTTTCAAGTTCTTCCATGTAAATATTGCTAATCAGAGGAGACAATGGTGAGCCCATAGCCATTCCTTGATTTTGTTGGAAGAATTCTGTGTTATATTGAAAGTAGGTTGTTTTTATACAGAATGTTAATAGTTCCATTATGCTATCAATAGGAAGAGCTGTTCTGGTTTGTAAACTATTATCACCATTTAATCTTTTTCTTACAATAGACAATGCTTCTTCACATGGTACATTTGTGAATAAACTTTCCACATCAAAGCTTACCAGTAAGTCAGTTCTTTCAATTTTCATGTTCTTGATTAATTCTACATGGTATCTAGAATCCCTGATAAAGGACTGGGTCTTGTATGCCAAAGGACTTAGAACTTTGAGAAGAAATCTTGACAAATTTTGGCAAGGTGAATCTCCAGAACTAACAATAGGTCTTAATGGAACATGATCCTTATGGATTTTAGGTAGACCATAAAGATGAGGAATTTTGCTGAAATATGATGTTATTTTACTTTTTTCTGAATCAGTGAAGTACCTGCAATGCTTTCTGAGTAATGCTTGTAACTTTGTTTCTTACTCGGTATCGGATTTTTTGCCACTTTTCTATATTGGCCTGCTGTGAGGAGTTCTTGTATTTTGTTGTCATAATCAGTTGTATCCATTACAACTGTTGCATTGCCTTTGTCAGCAGGAAGAATAATTATAGATTTATCTACTTTGAGAGATTTAATTGCTTTCCTATCTCCATAGGATATGTTTGACTTCAATTTTTGTTGCTTGTCAAGTGTTCTTTTTATTCTCCAGCATAATTCTGCTGCTTCTTCTAAAGGCAATTTTTGAGTGACTTCCTCAGTGGCTGCCATTATATCTAATAAAGGGATATTAGATGGTGTTATGGCAAAGTTTAATCCTCTTTTAAGAACAGAAATTTCAGTATCTGTTAGATGTTTAGAACTGAGATTTTTAACAGATGAAGCTGGTACACTGCTTGGTACATTATGATTTTTGATATGCCCATGTAGGTTAGCAAGTTTCTTCTTTTGGCATTCTTTTATTTTTCTATGTAAAGTAGAATATTATTTTCTTACTGCTTGAGAAACTCTCATGAAGTCTTCATCAGTAAGTTTATTTTTTAGAAAATATTATACATTATTAGTTGAATGCATTGTTTGATACTTAGAAAACCTTTGAGCATTTATTCTTTCTCTTAACAGAGCTTCACTTGCTCTCTGAGTAATTTTCTCAGCTCTCTGAGAGTGAATTGGAGGTTTTAGTTGCAAACCTTTAGGAATTATCCCTTCAGATTTACATTTACATAGGAAAGTTAAATGATTTTCTACTTTGGCCAGCTTTAGACATAGTTTTTCATAATGTCTAAAGTTTGATATAGTATCAGGTCCATACCAAATACTTAGTGTTTTTCTGAAGGTTTGTGATGATGGTGTTCTAGCTGTATTTTTATATTGGACTATTTCCATCATCTAATATGTGTGTTGAATGTCTTTAGAAAAGTTTAATTTTTAGTTAAATATTCCAAATGCATTCAACTGTTAGTAATATCACAGCAAACAGGTTAGTATATGCACCAACTGTTAGTAATATCACAGCAAACAAATGTTAATAATATCACAGCAAACAGGTTAGTATATGCACTAACTGTTAGTAATATCACAGCAAGCAGGTTAGTATATGCACAATGTTTCGAGAGGTATTTTTCTCCCCTCTTCTTCAGGTGTTGCTGGCCTGACCAGTGACAGTTCTAGCATTGGATTCGAACCTGGGTGCTTAGATTCTTGATTATTGAAATTTAAGGTAACGCTCTAACCAACTGAGCCATCCTGCCAAAGGCAACAGTATGTAGTAATTTCATATACTTATCTATGAGGTTCCTCCTGATTTCTCCACTTTTTCCTCAGAGAAAAGTTGATTAGTGATTTCCATACATTATGTATAGTCACACTAGGTTGGCTTATGGGATTTTTTGCCATTGTCATGTGAGCAGCTTCTTTAAATTTTCTTCTTTGTACCTTTTCTTCTTTATCCAATATTTTTGTATTTTCCCAATTGAACGTATGTTCATTGGTAAAAGACTGAATCCTTAAACATATGTATACTACAATTTAAAAAGCTAGCATGAACTTAATATGCAATTTTTCCACTGTAATTTAAACCCTTTTTAGCAAAAACCTTATTGTATATACTGTATATGCATACACAATCTTACGTTTCGAGTATCCTGTAGTCTTTAATCAGAACCACTTTTACTATCAGACAGTCGAAACATAGGACTATAGGACTGTGTATGCATATATGTACAATAAAAGGTTTTTGCTAAAAAGTGTTTAAAGTACTGTGAATAAATTACATTTATACAAGATCTTATAGCAAAATAAAGGAAGTGGTGAATATGGTAATATTTCTGATGAACTTAATATTTAAATGAATGTATGTAATATATTTATCATTAAAATGTGACTAAATTCATTTATAATATTGATCATATACTGTGTTTAAACATAATATGCTCTATTAAGTTAGAAAGTCCAATATTTAATATATTCATGCTTTCACTTTCAAACACTTAAGATTCGCCCATACAAAAGCGTTTGGGTTCGAAAAGATAGATGGCCATTCTATCTTTTCCAAAGACTTTATCATGTGGTTGAGTGTTAGTATTCATTCATTTATAGTTAAAATCTTCAAAGCGCATGTGCAACAGCGTAATGCTGTTTAAATATTAAAGTCCAATATAGAAACTATTATGTGACTAGTATAAAACTACTTAAATATTAAACTTAAATTGTTATTCTATCATGGTTAAATATTATTTTTAGCCTATCAAAAAGACTAGAGTAATTAAACTATAGATATTATTTATTTTATATTGGTCAATAATTAATAATCTTAAAATGAGTCATCATAAGAAAAGTTAAAATTTATTTACGTTATTATATATTTTAAAATACAATTATTATTTACATATATATTATAATGGTATGAATAAGAGATATGAAGATAATGCAAATCATCATTATCATTATCAAAAGCATTACATTTGTACTGAATATAGACAGTGAACAAAAAACCAGCATTTAAAATAAATAAGAAACAATATATATAAGTGTCATGGTATCATCAGCAATAAGCATCAAAAGCCAATAGACAAACTGTGACTGGATTTAAAAAAAATATAATATAAAATCTCTGATTAATTATTATCCATCCAATTCTAAATTTAGAGTATACTATAAAAACAATCAATATTTTATATGCATGCACATACATAAATGCTAAAAATAACCATAACAGACATAGTGAAGAAATTCTGGCATTATTATATCAATACTGATCATCATCAGTTTTCTGGGCTATATGCACTGTTGCTCAATAATACTAGCTATCCTTATAAAATGTATGAAGCAAAGCTAATAATTCTTAAAAATAACCAAATAGTTTAAAAAAGAACTATAAAGATATCTAAACATATACACACACATCTATATCAGAAATAGCACTATGTCCAAACTATCTTTCAGATCACAAAGACGTGGTAACTGTAAATAAGAAAATATATATATACATATTATTATTAAATACCTTAACTGAAATTATTTCAAATAATGATCAATAAATTTTGTAATAAAAAAATAATAAAATTGAAATTAAAAAATTAACAAGTGCTTTATAATATAAATATATCATTATGATTTTGACAATTTACAAATATTAGATATTATTTCCATAGATTGATAAACTCAAACATATATATATAAATTGTTTACATACCACATACTTAAGTATGTAAACATGCATACATAGTAGAACAAAATATTTCATTAATTGCTAAGTTAATACATATTATCTATTTAATAATACATAGTAAATGGATTTAGATATATATGTATATAGCTATGCACACACAAACGTGCATATTATAAAGTAAAAATATTATTTCAGATGTTATTAAATTTATAAGATTTATTGGCCAATATTATTTTATTTTAATGAGATATAAATAATGATGCTAAATGTGTATATAATACAAGCACACATAAACACATTTCACTTACAAACTAACATCGTAAAACAATGTTATTTTGGCAATCTGATTATACTAAATATAAATGCATTAACTCAGTTCAAAAAATCTGGATTTTCATCTGTCATAAAAAACACATTTTGTAATATGATTTTATTGTTTAACCCTATAACAAGTCTTCTATGAATAACGTAATAATTTACTAAGAAAAGTATATATAGAATTTCTATTCTCTGGAGAACTTTAATACTTGTGCAGACGTTTTACTAGGCAGTTATTTTTTCTTGTTGAGCATTTTGTTGTTATAATTTTCTAATTTATTCAGTTCATTTAAAAGTTATTTTAAACAAATCAATACAGTAGAGAACAATCAAGAGAATAATTAGCCATTTTTTGTATAGGACAGTAAACAGACAAATTTTTCTTAATTTGAAAAGTTAATGTTTAAAAGAATATACCAATGAATATTTTTTTGCTTACTAGTTAATTTTTTCCATTTGTATTCCATACACTGGTAAAATAGATTTTAAGCATGCACAGTGCAACTATGATTAACAATATATTTTTTCATCAGTACTTCCATGTGCATATAAAGTAGCACATATATAAACTATAGTACTTGATTCTCAAGAATAATAGGCTGAATTTTTACTGTATATTGCCAGTATAACATTTCCTAGTTAATAGATAGTTACAATAATGCTGATGATTTCCAATTCCAGTCAACTTTATTATCTTCAAATTTACCATTGCAAGTATATATATATATATATATATATATATATATATATATATATATATATATATATATATATATATATATATATATATATATATATATATATATATATATATATATATATATATATATATATGAAACATACCAGAGAAGATGTCTCTACTTTCCTGGAAGTTTAAACTCAACCAAAATATAAACTAGCAACTCCCTTTCTACATTTTCTCTGTGTATTCTCTCTAATTTGAACCACTATTTATAATATACAGTGAAATTTAAATACAAACCAATAGCAGTAAGTTATTTTAATTTTGATTAATAAAAACAAGATAATTACCATTATTCTGGTTTTATTGAAACTAATTTGTTAAAAAAACTTAAACTTTTAACAAAAACAGATTAAGGGGGTAACTAAAATTAATGCACATTATTAAAACACTTTTGATTTAAAGAAAAAGATGTTTCTTTCATCCCTGTATTAAAAATTTTACATTTTCTTTAAAATCAGAAATAAATTTAATAAAAATATTTGTATTAAATAGCTATTTTTTATATTTGATTTTAAATAATTTACAGTCTTTAAAAATATAAAAAAATATTATTAAATTAATACTTTAATTATTTCAGACCATATATTTTAAATAAATATATTCTGTAAATTTTGTCTATGTTCATTTTTATATTTTTTTTGAAACATTAAATATATATGTGCACACACACTATATTGTGTGCCGTAAAACAGTTCCATCTCAATATGGGTAAAGAGAAGAAATGAATATGAGACTGTATCCCAAAGAGAATAATATGTGTTGCAATAAATATTAATAAAAACCAAGAGGAGAATGATTCAATTGTACAATCTATATCTATAAACTCACACAATTAGAGAATTAATTATGTTTATCACTTTTTGTGTATCTTGTTAACTGGACAATAATGAAGCTAATATGTTTAATTATTTTAATTTGTCAATAGTTATATATCTATAAACCATAGACAACAATTAATGTTAGTTTTGATATGTAATTGTACTATTAACTAAATCTGTCAAGTGGTATTTCTTAACAATTTTATCTTTTTAGTTTTGCATTAACACATATATTACATCTTACTAAATGATAATCTCTCTCTATGCAGAGTTGTCGAAAAATATTACAATATTGATATACACCTGGGTCTTTTTTTAGGTGGATTTATTTAACGAGATTTTGAAGTTACGCAATTCACATTTCTCCGGAAGATGAACTTCGATAATGTGCTATTACTTTAAATAATAAATTTCACTCACTTACATCATATTGAAAGTAATAGCACATTATTGGAATTCGACTTTTATCTTAGTAATTTCAATATTTTCAGTGCTTTATAATAGTAAGATTTTATGCAATAATGAAATTAAAATCATGATTTCCACATTTTATGTATACACACATTAAATTTCACAAGATTATAATGTAAATTTGTTCAAACATTGTGCATGTTAATTTTGCATTTTAAATCACATTCTGTTTTTGCTTTTTAAAAAAGAACGTAATCAATTATTAATCATTTAGTGTCCACAAGTTTATTTTTAAAAGGTGAGTAATAGCAGTGGGCACAATTAAAATTGAAAATTAAAGACAAAAATACGAATTTATTTTTAGTTGTTAGATTAATTACTAATTATGTTGTCACCAGAAAACCATTAACACAACATGAGAGTGACGTTGGCACTAGTTGTATTTCCTCTTGTGAAGAATCTGATTTTTTACCAGTTTGCAAGCGAACCTGTTTATCGGCAAATAGCGATAATAATTAAAACGTGTATAAAAATATAAATTACTGTAAATTATGCATAAAAATATATTGTTTTGAATAAAATTAAATATTATAGTTAAAAAAAATTTGTCTTGTATCAATTTTTTCAAATTTGAAATTTTTTATTAGTCATATTTTATTTCCTTATTTTTTTTTGCATGAATTTTAAAGTAATTTTATGTTGGTGCTTTGCTTTTACACGATTTTTGAAAAATCACAGTCCATACCCCCCCCTTTTCAAGGTAAGTTACGTCTATTTTTGCGCGATTTCGTTTCCGCGTGTTTTCTGAGGAACCTATCTATCGTGTAAAACGAGACCCAGGTGTACTTATTTTCTTTAATCAAAATATAGTCCAATTCTGCTACATCTTTTTTGGCCACTTTCAGTTCATTTCCATTTAGCATTTCTCAAAGAAAGAATCCATCTGTGGTCTAGCTCATTTCTCTCCCTGTTATCAGATTTATTCACAACTCTTTCATTTTTCAATTGTTTACCAATTCTAGCATCAAAATCTCTCAAGACAATTTTAAAATGTTATTTTGCCTGATCAAAAGCATTTGCCTATCCATATAAAATTAATCATTTTTGCATTACAATGAAAACTTATTGTGCCCTTATAGTAAAGTATAAGTTCATTAAATAAAGTATTTTTCCCCTATTTTTTTAACTTCACATAACCCAACAATATTTCATTTAAAAAATTTTTATGCTGTTTCTTGACCTTAAACTCAAACGTAATAAGCCAATAAACTTATCATATTAGCTGATGTGTGTTTGTGACTAACCCATTTATGTTTCTTTCCCGCATGAATAATCATACCATAATAACAGTTATAAAGACAAGAATTGATAGAATGGTTATTAGAAGTTTGATCTATTTTATTCTATTAAGTCTTTAAAAAATAATCAAAGAATCTTCCTTCAGTTTACAATGATCGATTAAGCATGCCTTGTTTTTCTTTTTATTATTTTTCTAATCTCTGATTTTGTAGTTTTAATTAGTTGTATATTTACATATAATTATTATTTGATTTAACATTGTTTTATTTTACACATATATTTATGTATATTATCTCAATATATATATATGAACTCAACGTTTTCCAGTCCATTTATCCTCCACTCCATCTCAAGCAGCAAATACATAAGACCACATACATGCAAAAAAGATACAAGATCCCCAGTATATGCATTTTGTGCAAAACCAGCACTCATAAGTTGGACCAGATCACAATATACCACACACATATACAATCAGTGCTCAGTCCATATTAAAATAACAATTTTTCAAACTTTAATGGACAGACTTCAATCTTTTCACTTCTCCAACTATTCAACCGTCCATTACATTGAAAAACCAATAATGAAATACTTAGGGCCTCTATTGGATTTGGTATTATGGTCATACCCATGCAGACACTACATCAATATAATTCATATGCAGAGAGATTAAGCCTCAAGCACTGTCTGTATATAATTTTTACACTCTCTAATAAACTAAAATCTTATGAGATTTTGCAAGCAGAAAATGATTATCTCTGTTTAGAAATCCAAATTATTGTATGGGTGATTGATTAGAATAACAAACAACCAGAAGAGTGCCTTTAAATTCATCTGAAATGATTATAACAGCTTTTATTTAACCTGATTAAAATATCTATTTACAGCGAATAACTATTTCTATTTATTCCAAAATACCACAAGAAAACGGTCAAATATTAAATATGTAATACACTATCAAAAAATAGATATTTTTTTATAAATAAAATCTGATATAGATTTTTGACAATTTATTTATGGAGTTTTAAAATTAATACGAATAGCTTTGTTTTATAAAAAAATTTTGCCACCTCAAGAGCTTTTGTAAACATCTTAGCTCAATTAAGATTTACTCAATTGTTTATTTTTTAAACAAGTCAACTACATAAGACAGAAGCAAAGCATTTTCTATTTGAAAAAGCTGATGGAATTTTAATGATGAGATACATAGCAATTATATATAGGACATGTATTGTGACTTAATTTTTCTCAGTATTATAAATATATATTGTACCTGCTGAAGTTTGAGATGAGTTTCAGTATGTGGTAAAATGCCAGGCATAACATTTCTTTTTGGTGGATATCTTAATCTATAAAGTTTTGAACTGTGTTGCTATGACAATGATAGTATTAATATAAAATAAAAATTGTTTATTATTAATTGTATTGTATAAGATTGTGAATTGACTTTATTTATTTTGAAATGGATACATGAATAATAAAAGTTTGGATAAAATTATTATTCTTTTGCTATTATATGTATTTTTGTTACTGCATTCATAATAATAAATTATAAACAATACAGTTAAATGTCTAATGTCTCAAATATATTTGTTATTTTATTTGTATGATATTATACTAAGAAAATATGTATAAAAATACATTTCCAGTGTAAAATATTAAAAATGTGATATAAATTGTTTAATTTATGTTAGAATGAAAAATAGTATTATGAAACATAAATTTTTCTTGTATATAAAAATTCTAAAAATATTTATTTTTATTTGTTGTACAATACAATTTTTATTAGAGAGATGATATTTAAAATTGACCAGAATTTACTTTGAGCATTACTATAGCTTTCTATGATGTAAAAGGAAAAGTTATAAATAGAGTGCAGTAAAAAAACCTCTATCTCTCCTGTTTTAGTTTCAATAGAAGCATATCTAAATTTATTTATGTGATTTTTTTTGTTTATTTTAAAAAGTATATAGTTAATTGGACAATATTAACCCAGAACTGTATAATATATCGAGGATTTGCAAGGGGTGGAAATTTATTATAAAAATGAAAAGTAATTGAAATTTAATTCTTAGCATTTCCAAATCATTGGAATGTTCATTCACTTTAAAAGTGAATATTACCTGCTTTTCAATGATGAGATCTAAATGTTAACAACAAAAAAATATACACAAAGATTATTATGTTCACCTACTGATACAATTTTATAATCTTAATGGATAATTTATACATGGGATAAAAATTGGTTTTACTTTCATGGCATCATAATGGATGAAACTAGCATCTGTCACTCTCTTGTAATATTTTATGAATTGATTACTTGCTAAATGAAAATATATCTATATTGCATCATATATATATGATCACTAGATGGAGCTTTACCAATAGCTCACTAACAAGCTTTGTTTACATAAATGCTGAGAGGGATAGAATTCAATATCTCTTTCATTATCTCCAATCTTGTTTTGTTCATCATAAATGTACCCTTGAAGGTTTTTGCAATGATATAGATTTCATAGGCTTTTACTATATGGTGAAACTGAACTGAATTCAGATCCATATAGCTATCTAGTTTGTTTGACTGGATTTGAAGATATTTATATATCTGAAAAATTCATGCTTTCAAGCTGATAGAAACATGTTTCATAAATGCTGATTGTAGAGTTAGTATTTAGATCTAGTTTCTACTCTGCCTGCCTTCCACTGAGGTGAGCCAATTAGCTTGAGACCATGGTCTGGAGGTTGGAGATAATGAAAGAGATATTGAATTCTATCTCTCTCAGCAATTATGTAAACAAAGCTTGTTAGTGAGCTATTGGTAAAGCTCCATCTAGTGATCATAAAATGCAAGCGAAGAGCAAGTTATGAAATTTATAACTTGTTTTGTTTATCATATATATATATATAAATTAGTATTTGCACACTTATAATTTTATATAGATCAAATATCTTCTGGATAAAAAGATAATTTGGATATTTGGAAAATATTGGAATTAACTCGATATACTTTGAATCTCATAGATTTTCATGATATTTCTACTTTTTCTGAAAAAATAAAACAGCATTGAATCATGCCATATCTAAAGACTATTACTCAAATCATTTGCTTATATTTATTATTATTATTCCTATAGATTTTTTTCTCTTCATTTAGAATGTATAGTATTATTGATATGAATAATGAAATAATTATAGATTGAGTAATAATCTAGATACCTAAATGTAAAAGAGTTAGGCATTCGTAAGTGTGAAGTTATATCTTGCAGCATAGTAATTATTTTAATTTAAAATATTCAATTGTTTAAAATTTATTGTTTATAAATTAATTTCAGATATATCATGCATATTAGGAGTTCAAAAAGATTATATTGTAATAAGCATTTATTTTATTATGCTCTCTTAAATTTATATTAACAAATAAATAGATTCATTTATATATATTTATATGTTTTCTTTTATATTTTGATTAACTATATTTTTATAGAAAGTATAAAAAGAAGATATATTTTGAGCTCTCTTATATTTTGGAAAATATAAATGTCCTATAACATTTTTTTATGTTACACAAATATTTGTATTTAGTATCCCATAAGTGGAGATTGCTTCTTAAATATGAATTTAATATCAATTGAAAACCTATTGCCACACACACACACACACACACACATATATATATATATATTGTACTGGGCGCATGCCTTGAATCCTTAAAACACATTGAACATGAAATGCATTTTATAAAATCGATCAGCAATTAAGAAATATTCAATGGCATCCAAAACATACACCTGGGTCTTATTTTATGCGAATTATTTTAATGTGATTTTGAAGTTATGGAATTCATGTTTCTTCTTAATATCTTTCATATTTCACTATATTTGTTAGATATCAAGAAATTTAAATTATTAATAACTTATTTTGACTTGAAATACTTTTTTTTTCTTCAAAAATATAACGTTATATTAGCAGCTAATGTGAATATGGTCTGAAGCTTTATTTAGAATTTTAGCTTCTATGTAAATAACCCATTTATACTAATGAGTAAATAATAATAATAGATTTATACTTACGTATAAAAATATCACAATAAATATTCAAAAAATTTAAACTTTTAAACCATATTTTGTTATATATAACAGAAATAAATAATCTTTTAGATTTTTAAAATAAAAAATGAAGATTTTCTAAACTAAAAATAATCTTTCTAATGATAATGTATAATCTTTTTGTTTTGATTACGATCTCATTTTTTTAATATAAAAACAGAAAACCATTAACACAGCACAAAACTAAAAGTGGTGCTAATTGTACATCACAATTGGGCATAATTGCTGAGAGATTTTTGACTTTATTTAAGGAGAAGCCACAATACATCACATCACATCCAATCTGATTTATTTCCAGTTTACAAATGAATGCTAGTGGTAATGATTAAAATATGTATGAAAAATGTAAAATTAAATATTGTAGTTAATAAAAAAAGTAAAAAAAGTTTGTCTTGTATTAATTTTTTTCAAATATTTGAAATTTTCTATTAGTCATACTTTATTTGCTTATTTTTTTAATGCAAATTTTAAAATAAATTTTCCTTGTTGCTTTGCTTTTATGCGAATTCTGAAAAATACAGAACCTATTCCCCATTTTTCAAGGTAAGTTAAGTCTATTTTTGTGTGATTTTTTTTAATGCGGGTTTTTGTGGAACCTATCTACCACATAAAACGAGACCCAGGTGTACATTACTATAATCATACCTTTGAAAGGTTCATTTACTGCAACCTTTGCACACCACCTTAAGAAAGAGATTGCTCCTTTCCCCAAGGAATATGATCATGTAACTAATAAAGGGTTAAAATCTCTTTTATAATTTTTTATATATAAAATCAACAGAAAAGTGGATGCCTAACAAAAGATTCTTGGTCCCGATAAAGATTAATCCCTGACTAGCTCAACCTACTCTTTATCTCGGGAAGGTGGTTTGTTGCTTTGTTAACAGGGAAGGTTAAACAATAATACCATTATCAAATACACAGCACAATGCTATATTTAAAATTAGATGTTAAATTTATTAAGCCCTTTATGATAATATAAATATCTACAAAACCAAGAAGAAAATAAACACACACATAAAAAAATATTAATTAAAATTCAAGTGTATAATTTTTAAATAGTTTCATAAATGGGAAGGAATGATCTGAGTTTTTCTCTTGCTTACACTTTAAACCAAAATTTGAAATAAATTCCGTTATGCAAAAATATAATGTGTATTGGCCGTGGTATGCACGTGTTTCATAAAAAAATGACCCTCACCTTTCCACTTGTGATGATTTATAACTTTGTTTAAATTAAAATAACAATTTAGCCATGAGTTAACTATATTTGAATATTAAAAGTTCCATAATATGAGTCCTGAACAAAGCGGACAATAACAAAAATTATTTGGAACACTTTCTTATACACTTTTATTCCTTATGAAAACAATCCTGCATGTAGTGGATGGAATAAATTTAATAGGGAAACAAACTCATGCTAAACTATAATTTCAGAATCCTATACATGGTGGATTAAATAAATAACTACCATTATTTAAAAGTGAAACACATACATCCAATGACCAAACTATTAAGTTGGTTAGTAGACTTACTTACTTTCTCGGTAATAGCTCATCTATATAAGATAAAAAATGTTATTAATCCTATTGTGATCCTGCACATAGCGAATTGTTATCTAATCAAAGATAGCTAAAGTAATAAATAAGCTAATTCCGATTATTTAAAAGTGAGTCCACTCCCAACAATTATTTCTATTTAATTATTTTGAAATATTAAAATTCATATTTTCTTTCTCTCCCTTTCCTTTTTTTATAATTTATTTGGATATTCTAATGAATTATGTATATCTTTAAGTTAAAATTCCAAAAAAATATATATAAATGAATTATGCAATTCATTGGTTCATTTAATAATAGCAATTATCAATAAAATAAAAAATTAATAATAATAAGAAAAGACACAATATATATATATATATATATATTCCTGTCTATATATATATATATATATATATATATAGGAATATATTATATATATATATATATAATACTTCCTGAAGACTTTGTTCTTCTCCAGACTAGGATTCTGAGGGCAATATATATCTGCTGTGCAGGTGACTGCTAACATGGTTTTGATGGAGGTTGGCAAAATTGTCTATAGCAGCTACACTTTAAGAAATAGAAAGTCACATTACTGGATGGTTACGTAGGTCTTTGAGCAGTGTGGATGTACCGAACTGGGTCTTCTACTCCATGTTTATTGCTGTGTCTTAAATAAATCCTGACTCCACTCTTTTAGTGATATAAAACTTTAGCTTACTTTTCACTTGCTTTCTTTTGTTCTTGAACATTCTGTCTAACCTGTATAGTGCCTCACATTAAGAATGTTTTGGTTTAAATCTCTGAGTTTCTTATGTGTTGCTTCTTTCCTTCTTTATTTATTTGGTCAGTATTCTTTTTTTTCTGCGTTTGGTTAACACTTCTTAGGAAGCATATTTGACCATAATAATGATTTCATTTAATTTTTTCCTTAGTCGATAATTCTTATATTTCTTGGTCTGCACTTTTCAAAATATGTTCAGCTATTAATAACTCTTCTTCTTGTTCAGCATTCTGAAAAAATATTTCGTACACTAATAATTCTTCTTTTTAGTCAGTACTCTTCGAAAACTATACTGCTAACCAAAAAGTGAAAGAATGACCCCAATTTCACTTGACCAGCATTTATATATCACCCCCATTACAGGGTATATTCTCTCATCCCCTCCATGAGCTATTGCTCTTTCACTTTTTAAAATTAAATTACTAATATTTGTTTTAAATTATTTAAGTCCAAACAATGGACTTCTTTTTAGTTATCTCATTAAAAACTTTTTGTCTTATGATAACTTTATCTTTTAATTAATTTAAGAATTTCTCAGACCATTTAAATTCCAATCCCTGGATTTCTTTAAATAATAAAATCAAATCACATTTCTTTAATTAAATTATTTTGTGTAGGTATCAAGCAGAATGACCACTAATACAATTTCTACATTTTTTTTGGACCTAAAACATTATACAATAAAAGAAAGAGGTCATTGACTAGCCTGCTGTTATGAAAATTAAGTTCAAAAAAAAATTTATAAAACTTAAAATGTATACATGTTGTCACATTAAAATTGTTTTTAAGTTTTCCAAAAAAAAATATTCAACACACAACAGAAAAAAAAGTTTGACAATCTAAAATCAAAAAATCAAAATAAAACATGTTTACTGCTGGGTTACTTGAAAATACATTTAAGTTTCCCACAAAATTTTTTTTAATCCCCCACCATATTTGTTTATATATATAATATATATATATATATATATATATATATATATATATATATATATATATATATATATATATATATATATATATATATATATATAAATAGCATTTATTAAACAGGAAAATACATATTTACATGTGGTGTCTGCATTCATTTATTTATAAGTGTATTGTCACCAATCACCTTATTTATTTACCATATATTATGTGTGTAAGCAATAGAGAAAATATACTTGCACAGACCACTCCCTTTATTATAATATGTAAATTTGTTTGGGCTGCAATTATGCTTGCAGCCATCTTTGTGCCTGTTGTTTAAGACTGACTGGCACTATATATATATATATAAATTTGTTACTAAATTTTGAATGAATTTAAAACAAATAACCTTGCTTGGTTGTCATTCAATTTTACAGTGCAAATTTATTGAGTAATTGTATTTGGATGAGATGATATTCACTAAATGATTAAACCACATACCTTGTTAGAAGCAATTATAAAAATAATTCAGAAATAAAAACACAGGATGGATAAGAAAGTATAATTGTATATCATTTTCTTTGTATTGAATGTAATACTTATTATTTGACTAGATATAGATTTTATATAGCAATAAATTAACTGATTTGATGTTCTTAAATATTTAATAAGCAATTGGAACTTACTTTAATTATTTTTTTAGTAACAAGTAATAAATATACTAAAATAAAATTATATATGAATTGATTTGATGATTATTAGAGATTCAAATACAATAATTATTGAATATGAGTAAAGGTAGTTGCAATGAAATGTTCACATATTTTATTTTGTGTCAATATTGATTAAAAATAAATATTACATTAAGTTAGTATGCAGTGATAAAGATCATACTCTTATTCAGTGATAAAGCTGGTAATAGTAATATATTCTATTCTTTTATAAATTAGAGGGATTTTCTTTAATTATATTTAAAGTTTGTTAGTGTGGATCATAACTTTAATTTAAATATTAATTTTTGACTATAATAAGTCTAACAATATTTCATATGCTTTAGATTTATAATAGCTATAGTTTTAAAGTTAAGAGTTAAAAGTTCATTTTTAGAGTTGTTTGTGGTAGTCTTAGGAAGTTTATCTTTGATGCATTAGAAGCATGTTTGTTGATAGCATCATTCTTGGTGGTGCATATGGCAGCAGCAGTTGTTCTTAGGATAGGCAGCATCTCTCTAGTTGAAACATCAGCGCAGCATGTCTGTCACAGGACCATCTTCCATCGCTACAGTGGTTAGGTACATTAATCACATATAGCAACTCCCACCTATCCTACTCAGCCATATCTAAAATTAAACTAGTGTAGATTCTGTTAGCAGACACTTTCAAAATGTAGCAGAGTATTTCCACATAGAAAAAGTTGGCCCATTTCTGTTTGCCTTCCATTGAATTACATTTTTAATAACAAAATTTTTTCCAGCACAATAAGCCATTAGCATCTTTAAATTTTGTGAATTTAAGGACCAAAATAACTCCTGCCTTTTGTACCATTCCTTAAACAGGATGATTTCTAAGATTTGATCACTTAATTTCCCACAAGATTTTAGCAATTGACATGGTTGCTTAAGTTTTATTTACGAGATAAAATATATTTTAGGCAAACATTTATTGTTTTAATAAATTTTTAGATTTAATCATGATGCTATCCACAAAACAAATTTGAATTGCATGATATTTTTAATAAGTGATTTTAAAAATAAGTACTGATTTTAAAATATAAGAATTGACAAAAACAAAATATGTCTACTGTATATGTTGTACCAATCATAATTGTATGTTCATCTATCAAAAGCTAGTGTCTAGGCAAAAGTACCTCAAGTCCAATCATGTGCAAGATACATAAGTCAGGAACAATCATGAACTCTTCCCTATTGCCCATTTTCCAGATTTATAACATTACAAACAACATTTCTGATGATAACAGGTGGAATATTCTTCATTTTTGTCCTGGAACCACAGTGGAAAGACAAGAGATCTACAGGCAAAGATGATACTACTAGGCTTCGAACTCCACCCCAACAGAATGAAACAGCTTAAGATTATAATTTACACCTTTTATCCAAATTCATTAATAAATCTCAGAAATTAGCCTAAGGTCAATGGAACTGAGTTATATATGACACAATCTAATTAATGATGTGTCTGCATAAATCAAGAGGCAAAGCAGAATTATATACTACTTATATACACCTGAGTCTTGTTTTATGTGATAGATAGGTTCCTCAGAAAACACGCGCAAACAAAATCGTGCAAAAATAGACGTAACTTACATTGAAAAAGGGGGGATGCGGTCTGTGAGTTTTCAAAATTCATGTAAAAGCAAAGCACCAATGTAAAATTACTTTAAAATTTGCGCAAAAAAAAATAAGGAAATAAAATATGACTAATAAAAAATTTCAAATTTGAAAAAAATTGATACAAGACAAACTTTTTTTAACTATAATATTTAATTTTATTCAAAATAATATATTTTTATGCATAATTTACAGTACAGTAATTGACATTTTTTTATACACGTTTTAATTATTATAGCTATTTGCCGAAAAACACGTTCATTTGCAAACAACTAGTGCCAACTTCACACTCATGTTGTGACAATGGTTTTCTGGTGACAATGTAATTAGTAATTAATCTTTGAGATGATGATTTTATTAATTGTTTATGAAAGTAACAACTAAAAATTAAATTCTTATTTTTGTCTTTAATTTTCAATTCCGTTTAAAAATCAAATTTCAAGTCGCTGTAAGTAATTTTTAAATTGTTAATTACAATTAAAAATCAGATTTTAATTGTCAAATTTAATTGTGCCCACTGCTATTACTGACCTTTTAAAAATAAACTTGCGGACACTAAATGATTAATAATTGATTAAATGTTCTTTTTTAAAAAGCAAAAACAGAATGTGATTTAAAATGCAAAATTAACATGCACAATGTTTGAACAAATTTACATTATAATCTTGTAAAATTTAATGTGTGTATACATAAAATGTGGAAATCATGATTTTAATTTCATTATTGCATAAAATCTTACTATTATAACGCACTGAAAATATTAAAATTACTAAGTTGAAAGTCGAATTCCAATAATGTGCTATTACTTTCAATATAATGTAAGTGCGCGGAATTTATTATTTAAAGTAATAGCGCAATATTGGAGTTCGACTTCCAGTGAAACACAAATCATGTAACTTCAAAATCGTGTTAAATAAGTCTGCATAAAAAGAGACTCGGGTGTAGTTAATAATTTATTAATATTAATTATGAGAGAATGAATAAAAAAATAGTTATATAATCTAATACACAGTCGTGAATGTATTTACATATAAAACTAATAAAATTTTGGGTTTCACCTAATTATGAGCGCTGATAATACACAAATCTGCAATTGAATAGAATGACTAAAAAAGTTTACAGATAGTTAAGGCAATGTGGCTTAATATGCTAACAGCAGATACCAATTTTACCAAATTATAATTTGAATGCTATGATTTTTTTTGTGAGAAATAAATGGCCTTAAAGGACAGAAAGAAATAGGATATAAGTTACATCAACTTCATTTACTGTGGTTCATTTGAACCACACACAAAAATATTTTATAATTTACCCGATTTAATTAAACAGTCATTAGACCTCAAAATGTTTAGACAGAAAAGTTATTTGTATTATATCTTAGTCCTTTTTGATTTGATAGGATTTATTTAGCATTGTTTGTTAGCACACTCAAACATTGTTTCATTGAGAGGGTGGGTAGTTTAAATAACTTTAAAATGACATTCCTAGCCTATAATATAAATGAAAATATGAGACGGATTTTAGAAATTATGGCATTACATCTTATGGATTTAAAATGGGCAAAAATAAGAATATTTAGCACAAATTGCGGTACTGACTAAATCGTAAGGTTAAAAAAGTTGAGTCCATTTTAGGACAGATGCTTCATCAATTATGTAAGTATATAAAATGTACCTGTACACATGACAGGTCGGCATTTGAAAAGATGGTTGTGTAGGAATATCCGTGATTCCAATTTTCCGGTGTTAGCCCATGTAGAGCATATCTACAACCTGACAGTATCCTGGAGTCAGTGCTTCCAAACTCCTTTCAGGGATATGCCATAAGTAAATAATCCTGGACATCCGAGTTTTAAGTTTGGCAAAGCAAGATGTAAAAAAATTTTGTGACATTACCTAGGCCAAGCAATGCTAATAATAAAAAAAAATTAGGTTCTTAATGACCTTGATATGTGAATTAAGGCCCTCATGATTTAATAGAATCTAGTGTAATGATATGACATAATTTGATCCCTCTTGAAAGGTACACAAATGACCTTTAATATTAGTGAGGATGTCAAAACAATAAAAAATTGGAATATTGTTCCCTTCATTAAACAAATATTAGTACGCTAACTTGTAATTAATTCCATAAAACAATTATCATGCTAAATGGCATGGTGGGCAAATGATTGATCATATAATAATAAAAAAACAGAAGTTAAGGTCATTAAGTTTACTTTAAAATATAGTATAAAAATGAAATCAATAGCATGAACATGGCAATAAATTGATATCTTAAACATAGCAGCAGATAATCTGCCACTAAGCAAAATAGAATAACCTAAAATCTCATTCAATCAAGTGAGCTTTTAGTTAGGTAGGAAAGCTTACATTTAACTATTTAATATCTCATAATAACAAGGGTATCTAATAAAAAATTCTATGATCAGTTCGCTAGATTGAACTATTAGCATATTAAATTAAATCATACAAAAATTTATAATATTGAAATTAAAAAGTTGCCGCATTTAAAATATTTAATAGAAATTGTGAAACCCATTAAAGAAATGCATTAAAAAATAAAGTTATAGATTCGTGCATTAGATTTACAAAAGAAAGAGAAAGTCATTACTTTACAGAATTGTTATAACTAGTGCTACAATGCCACGTCTAAATAAGGAGAGAATTACATTACAAATAATTTATATTTTAAAAATAAAAGTTTTAAAAGAGTTCATATTAGCGGCGTGATTGGGATTTACCTTCCATTACTTGATGTCTGTATGGATTGATATGCATAAGACTGTAAAATGTGAAAAACATGGTTGGCAATGCAAAGTTTGAAAAAATAATGGCTGTCATCTTGATATAGTTAGTTCAGCATTTAATTTAGGCAGTCTATAAGTGGAGATGACATATTAGCATAGCAGTATGGAAATGATTTTGAAGAAGAATGGGAAAGCAAATTTAGTCCCTCTACTCAGAATTCACATTTCAAGATTTTGACTGATGTGGATCCATTTTGCAACACTGACTAAAATAGTGCAAAAAGAACGCTAGCCTAAAATTTTGGCTCTATTTATATGCTAGCAAGACTTTCTCAAATATTCTCTTCCCACTGATAAGGTCCGGATGTCCATTAAGTGGCCTGAATGCACCTATTCTTTATTTTCAGTGACAATGCAACAAGTTCTGGCAAATATTGTTTTAATCTATTTCGAGAGTGGAAATAGATTCAAGAGATATAATTTCCATTAACATTATGTTTGCTAAGAAATTTTAATTTATTGATTACCCTTTTAAAATTAAATCAAGAACATTCTTTTATTCATAAGTTTCTGAGTTATTTTAATTACTCTCCAGAACCTTCTTTGGTATTGCATCATCTAAAATAAAATACATGAACTATAAAATATAAAATAAATATACAAAATATTTAATATTTAATTATGGTCAATAATATTTTTAGCAATCTCAAACACACATACATGATTATTTAAGGGAATGGAAATTTAAATATTTCTGAATTAAATTTAATAAATATTTTTAAAATAAAAGTTTAATTTATGAAAGTAAAAAAGAAAAGAAAAGAGAGATTTAAAACACTTGTATGTGTGTCCTTACACTCCCTATTGATTTACAAATATATACCTGGGTTTAAACATCCAATTTAAAGTTTCGAATCACCGGACAGTGAAGCAAAATATGTGTAACATATTTTCCGCTTCAATGTTTTGCAGCTATACATACAATACACATATATACATGCAATTTAAGCAAATTGAAATATAAACAGTTATAAATTGAATTGAATTATACATAAATTTGATAAAGCTGTCACTGTAATCTATATATAACAGGTTACATATTTGATGCTTGCATATATATATGCTCATACTAGGTGAAACATATGACAGGGTAAATATTCCATTTTAATATATATGTATAAGAGGTTTTCTATGATTAAGATAAGAAAGAATTAACATTTTAATATCACAGTTATTTTTTCAATTTATATTTATTACTTTGGAAAAAATAACTGTGGTGTTGTATAAATTCTTCTGTTTTTACAAATAAAATAACATAAAAGAACATTTGATGTTATTATTACTGATATTGGGATTGTCTAAGTATTTACAGGTTTTTAATGATTATATATATATATATATATATATATATATATATATATATATATATATATATATATATATATATATATATATGTTAACTGAAGAAAATATATAAAAACTATATCACCCACATATAAGCTCTGGGTGATAGAGAATGATATTAGGTAGACTATACATTGGCATATGATTCAGGATAAATATAAGAATGCTATTAAGGATTAACATTCTTTGCCTGGTGCTGATATAAACTCTAATCCATAATTTGGTATGATTAAATTTAAGTTGAGTTCAAGAAGATCAAAAAGAAAGAAAAAAATATGTATGATGAAACTTAAATAAATTGAGAGAAATGGAGAAAGTAAGATTTGGTTTAATATGTAAAAATATAATAAAAAGAATTTATTAAAGATGAAGAATATAGGAATAGTTATGAGAAACATTAATGTATGACTAAAGAAGGAATATTAAAAACATCAAAAACTGAAATAGAAACTGTTCGGTTAAAAAAACCTAAATAACTTTGGATAATAAAAGATATGATGGAAAAGATAGAAATATGGAGATGGAAGAATGTCAATAATGAGGAAAGGCAAAGAGTATATAGAAAAAAGTAATAATAAATTAAGAAGAGAAATAAATTTGGCAAAAGAAAAATCATTGGAACAAGAATGTAGAGTGAGATAAGTTCTTCAGCACGTGAAAAGATATGATCTGGTATTTAATAGAATTAGAAATGTTATTTGGTGGTGAAGGAGGGAATGATTAAAAAGTGAAATAGCTGATGAATGGGAAGAGATTAACTGGTAGTGATTATATATTGAAATGATGAAAAGAATATTTTCAATATATATTTAGAAAAAAAAATGCAAATAATCATAAACTTGAAAATGAAGATATTGATGTACATGACAAAAATATGGATATATTGTCAGATGAATTAATAAAGTCAATTACACAAATGAAAAATGGTAAAGCTGTTGGATTTGATACAATATCTATAAAACTTTTGAAAGAATTAGGATAAATTACTATGAAATAAATAATTGATCTGGGCAATTTGATATATAAAAATTGAGTTTGAACTAAAAGATTTTTGAGAACTATAATGATTCCAATTGCTAAAGAGTAGAAAACTCTTAGATATGAAGAGTACAGATCAATAAGTTTGTTATCTCATGCATCAAAAATATTAATGAGGATTTTAACTCAAAGAGTTTATGGGAAGATAGAATATAATAATGGTGAAGAACAGTTTAGTTTTTAGAGAAGCAAAAGTAGAAGAGAGACTATTGGTATTGTTAGAACAATTGCAGAATAGTACATTAAAAAAGATAAAAGAATTGGTATATGTTTTGTGAATTTGAAAAAAAACATTTGATAGAATAATCTGGAATAAATGTGTGACCATCTTAAAAATAAAGAAGTATTTTGAAAAGAGAGTTATATATATATATATTGTACCATTTATTTATATATATATGGTACAAATTACTTTTTAATATTAGGTATTATAAAAAAAAGAAAGGAGAGCGAACACGATCTTTATTTTTTTTTGTAACATAATGTTTTAAAGAAGAAAAAAAATGTACAGTGAAAGTTTAATTTTTCTTTTTTTTTTAGAAATAAGTTAACTAAAATAAATTCAATGTTGGAAAGTGCATATTGAATCATTGATTCAAATAGTGAAAGGAAATTTCAAAAGGTGAAAGATTGCTATCAGAAACAACTTTCTGATAGTAATTAAAAATGGCAGAAATTCTTAACGGAAAAACAGACTTTGTAATAAGAAAAGGAGAATAATGTAGAAGTTTATAAAGTAGAACAAAAAAAAAAAGAACGTGTGCAGAGCTTCTAAAAAGAATCTAGGAGTATAAAAAGGAGCCGACAGATTTGAAAAGGGGTCTTTTTTCTCTTATTGTTCCAATAGTGCTGAGCAATTTGAAGTGCCTCGTATTTTTTTAATAAAATGTGTCCACTTAGATACGAACTGAAATCGCTCACCATGAGTGAGTAGAACTCTATCATTTGCCGACACTTTCTCTCGAAAAAAGTCACCTAGATCGTCATCTGGCTACCTAAATTAGATCGGAGATTCGGAAATAAAACTAAAAGAAAAACAACTACTGCAGACTACCCACTAACTGAATTGTACGTCAGGAAGATCGATGACCTACTTAATGTCAACTTACCGGTAAGTAAATGGCCATAATTTTTTTACATAAAGCTTTATGAATAGTGAGTTAAATGGAAATGTTATCCCATAAATTTTTCTTGGATCAGAAGATTTGCGAACTGAGAAATGAACCAAACTGTTACTACGGAAAATAAGACTAAATAATTATTACTCCAATATTTGAATCAAATTATTGAATTCATATGCACAATCTTTTCCAACATTATAATTTTGTCTTAATCATAAATATTGAATGCTTGACGAGTTAGAATAAATCTTTATTATTAACTTCACTTTCATTGTACGTGTATAAAATTAATGCTATTCTATTTAAGTTTTACCTTTAGTTATTTAACTTAGATCGGTATACAAATTATTTTTTTTTGATAGATTTAATTTCCGTAATTAAGAAAAAATGGGGATATCTTCTTCTTAACGAGAATGTTAACTCAGATCGTATAATTATTACCTTACGGGCTACAATATGTTTGACGCAGTCTCAGTGGGTCTAACGACCCTGGCACCCTCAAGTAGAAATTAAAAACTGGTTCTGCTCACGATTGTACTCGGTAATAGTTCTAGGCCGAAGTTGATCAGGAAAAATAGCTGTGTTGAGAATAGAAATACAACTTTCTTTTTTTTTTTGATACAGCTTGATCAACTCACACTCAAATATAAATTTGAGGCATATAGTGGCCTAGTAATACGAAAAACGTTACAATATATATATATATGTGGAAAAGAATATGAATTGAACTGGAGAATAATGAGACTGATGAAGTGAATATAAAATAGGAGTTAGGCAAGGATGCTATATGCCACCTGTACTTTTTAATATTTATTTAGAAGACATACTAAATAAATATTTAGACTATGGAGAATAATAATAAAATATATAGATTCACAATTGACATGGCTCTTACAGCAGAGGATAAAAGGAGTTTTCAGAATGTGTTGAATAAATTGGAGGAAGAATGTATAGAATATGAAATGAAAATTAATGTTAGTAAAATCAAATGTTTATGGATAGGGATGAATACAAAAAGATGAGTTGAAATTCATGATAATTTAGTTCAAGGGTAAATGCATTTAGATATTTGGGTAGCTGGTTGAATGAGGATGGAAAATGTGAAGTTAAAAGAAGAATAACATTGGCAAAGAAGTTATTTATTAATAGAAAAAAATATTTTGTAGATCTTTGAAAAGATAATTAAAGAAAATATTGAATGTACTATTATATGGTTATAAAATGAGGACAATGAGAAAAAAATAAGAACATATTGAAAGCTCTTGAGATGTGGTCATGAAGAAAGATGGAAAAGTTAATTGGATAAATAAAATGACAATTGAAGAAGTTATAGAAAGAGTACATAAAAAATAAGATTGATTAAGGAAATTAGAGGTAGGAAAAGAAACTGGATTAGACATATATTAAGAAGGAAGAATAGTTTAATTAATAATGTTTTAGAGGGAATAATAAACGAAAACAAGAAGAAAAGGTGGAAGAAAATGATCTTTCTGGAAGGTATAAGAAATGGAATTAGAAATGTGGAACTGAAGAACTGGTTAATGAAGAGAATGGACTGGAAAAATGCATGAACTTGTGATGTAGCTGCTTTCTGGAGCTGTTCATAGGACAGATACTATTGATAATGATTGATAAAAAACCTACCATGACTATAACAATAGTTACTTTGAATTTCTTAGCAATGAATAGAAAAAAGATGGAATCATTTTAAACTATCTTGCTATAGAAAATGTATATAGATACAAATATCCAATTCATAACTGTAATTGGAGAAAATATACAAAAAACTATTTCGTTCACATACTGATGAACAATCTGTATAATCACATCATCATTTATAACTAGAAAAATACGTGTTATAAATGTATAAACATAATATATGATAACAAAAACCAATCTTATAGTAGATCATGAGTCTTCAATCTGTTGTTAAGGTAACATTAATTTTAAACAAGTACAAGTTTAAGGGGAGATATTATAAAATTCCAAATTTAAATAATTTACATTTACACTACAGAGACAAAATAAACAATTATTTTTTTACACACACCACAAAACAATTGAACATATATAGATATATCGAATGCACAATACTAACTGGAGAAAGTATACAAAGAATTATCATACCCATATATTGCTATAACAATCCAACACAACTATAAAGCCACTTCTTACAAATTTTTAGCACTGACGAAAAAAGATGGAAACATTTTAAAACTAGCTCGGCTTAGATTTGTTAAGACAATGTATATATAAAAAAATCACAGAAAAATACATTGTATATATATATCTATGATAATCTAGTTTAACATAGTTCCATCTTTTTCTAATCATTATTATTGGCATCAGCGTGGGATTTGGGTTTTCATCATCAGATTTTCAATGATATGGATGGTTGAAAAGTTGGAGGTTGGAGTAGACTGAAGCCTGTCCATTAAAGTGTGAGCATTTTCTATCTTAATATAAACTGAGCACTGTTTATATATGTGTATGTAGGAGATGATAATCTGGACCGATGAGTGCTGGTTTAGCACAAAATACGTATATTGATGATTATTTATCTTTTCTGCATGTGTGTGGTCATGTGTATCAGTAGTGTGAGATAGTGTGGATAGTTGAAGAATACTTGAAAATCTGAGTTCAAATCTCCTATATTTACAATTAAGCTCCAGGTTTGTGAAGAATGCCTGGTTTTCAAATATTTAATCATTATTAAGTAATTATCAATATGCAATATTGTAGTTTTATTGAATTGTTTTATCAAGTTGTGGGTAGGATAATTCTTGTATATTTCTACATTTAGCATTTTGAGTTGAGTGTTTGGTATACGTGTTCAATTAATGTGTGTGGTGCGTGTGTTTAAAAAATGTTAGAAAGTTGTTTATTCTACCGTTATAGTTTAAATTTAGATCATTTACACTTGGTATTTTATAATATTTCAATTAATTTAAATTTTCTACTTATTTCTGATTATCTATATATGTTGTTTTTATATATCTATGCCACCTAATTTAAGACGATTTCATCTTTTTTAGTCATTATCAAGCAATTATAAATTAGCGACATTAGTTATAGTAGATTATTTTATTGATATGTGGGCGGAATGGTTTTTTATATATTGTATGGTATTAGAAATTCTAAAATAAAATGCTACAAAAAATAAAATTTTTAAAGTCATTTATAAACATTTTATCTACTTTTAATAAATTAAAAAAAAAGCATGTATGTTTCAGATAAAAATAGAATTAAGAATAAACATTTAAATATTTATTTTTTTAATAACAATAAAATGTTTTTTAATGAACTTAAATAAAATTATTTTTAAATATAAATTTGTTGAGATTTTAAATAAAGGACATTGCTAAAGTGAATTTTTATTTAATATAATTTAAAATTTACGTATCTATCCATTAATATAACATTGTATTGCAGAATGGTATTTAAAATTTTCCAATCTTTTGTTTTTATTGTCATTTATACAACGATAGAAAAAATATTTAAATATAAACTCTGCGAATTGTCAATTGAATGAATCTCATAATGGGAAAAATAGATTAAACATATTACGAAAATTAAACATTTTAAAATTACCTAAAATGTGTGCTTCTTTTAAATTTTTATTTTCAAATGATTATATACATTAATTTGCTCCCTGTGCTGTGCCCATTAACTTTTCTAATGTATGCGTATTCGAGGTTAAATAGAAATATTGTCTAAATAAATATTAATTCATGTTAAAATAATTTTAAAAATGTTCTTATAATTTACTAAATTTTAAAAAACAAACTAATGTCTTGTATTATAGTTTCTATAACAAATAATTGAATGGGTCATTGTTTAGAAATTCTCATAAACTTCAAGCAGCGAAAATGATAAAATTGAGATGCAATCCATGGAACTTGAGTTTTAGAGTCTACTAATCTACCAGTACTAAGCAGGGCTATCAATTTCATTAAGATGAATAACTGTATTCAAATGATATACTATTACTTTTTTAAATATTCTCTTAAAATTTTATTTATAATGACTTTTACTCCATCTCTTTTTTCAATAAAGTAATCTTTGATATTAGGTAAATAAATACAAATTAATCATTGAATGACATAAATTTGGAATCGGTCATTGTTAATATCTTCTGCTTTCACTCTTTTATCACACTAAAAGCTGATCACTTTATAACACCCATGTATAAAAGATAATTTACTTTTGACTTATCTACCATATTATAATTGTACAAAAAATGAGCATTTGCATTGTTAAAAGCATGCATGTATATAAAGACTTCTAGAAATACCACCCAATACCATACTTATCAGACTTTTAACAAAAAGATCTCCATTAATCATTGGTATTAATTCAGATGTAACAGTCAGTAAAATGGTTACATTGGTCTAAGTACACACTATGCACACTATCCAAATTGGTTTACTTTGTGAACAAACACATTATAATAACATTTGAAGTAAAAATAATGTATAAAACAGAAATTAAACATTTGCCATCTCAGTTCTTTTTTAGTATTTAATAACAATTTTTTTTGAAGCCATACAAAAATAATTCAAATATGTAGACACTTTTGTTTTATTAAAACATGGAAACATTTACTTATAACTAAAAGCTATTATACATAATTTGTATTTATAACTCTGAAGAAGACAAAACAACTGGATTGGAAAATTTAATAACATTGAGTATAGGTAGTATATATATATTTATATTAGAATTAATGATAAAGTTTTTTTTCTAATATTAGTTTAATAATCATAACCACATTAGTAAGCATTATTCAAAATATATTTTGTAACTTTCAATTTAAAAACAAATATAACTGTTAAATAACTATTGTATTTTAATAGAAAAATTCATATTTCAAATATTTTTTGCATATTTTTATTGATAAAATGATTTATAAAATGTCAGTATTTTGTAAATGCTTTTATTTAAGTTGCAATATTTGTTTGTTTGTGTGTTTGTTTAGAAACTAGAATAATTATTTCTATTATTTAAGTTAGATTAAAAATTTAAAATCAAGATTTAATAGATTTAAATTTAATAGAATTGGTTCAAATTTTGTATATAAAAAATATCAGACAAAACAATATGAGATTATAATATTTTAGGTAGACAGTCGGCAAGTAAATTTTGAATATTTTGAAACCAAATTTATAATTCATTTTAAAAACTTTAATATGTTTTAACTCTTTGGTATGCTGCCTGTAGTTCATGATTTTCTTTGTTCTCATGTTAACCATAAATTTTAAGATTAGACAGTTATTACTTATCAGAAAATAATAAATTTGACTTCATTTGATACATTTTTTATTTCCTACCAAAATAAAGTTTACACATTTTTGCTCTATAAATATCAAAAAAATGAAATTATAATCAAAACAAAAAGATTACATATCGTTTCTAGAAATATTTTCATTTTAAAAAATCAATAAAATCTTTGTTATTTCTGATTTTTTTTTTAAAATTTGAACAAATATTTATTTATTTCTATTATATCTAATGAAATATGCTTTAAAAGTTTAAAATTTTTTAATATTCATTGCAAAATTATGATATTTTCATACTTATAATTATAATTAGACTGCTTACATAGAAAGCTAACTTTTAAATAGCTTCAGGCCATATTTGCATTGGCCACTAATATAATATTCTATTTTTGAAAACAAAGTATTTCCATTCAAAATAAGTTATTAATAATTTATATTTTTGATATCTAATAAATATTGTGTAAATTATTGCATAAAATATGTAAAATTGTAATAAATTAATAAATAAATACATTTTTGTTTATTCAGACTATTTTCTTTAAACACATCATGACGTTTGATGACCCTGCCACAATATAATAGATTTACTTGCCAGAGTGGAACTTAATTCTTTGGTTTAGAGGAATTTTTTGATTTTCTTGCCATCTATCAAATTTTTTTGAACTAAAATTTTATATTATAACCCATATAGGAAAATACGCATATTACAATATAATGCTTGAGAAATTTTCACTAGTGGGTGAATTAATTAAAAAAACAAAGCAACTGATCCAGGAATCTGTTTGGTTAAGTAAGACTCACAAGATGGTAGTATAGAGATTTTTAGTTTCAATTTAAAGTTATAATAACATTTTAAAATCAAGGTTTAATAGATTTAAATTCAATATAATTTGAAGTTTTGTCCATTTTTTTAAAAATCACTACCAAAGTGATAAGAATCTATTATATTTTAAGAAAATGATCTAGTTTCTTAGATATGAAACATTGAGTAGAAATTTTTTGAATATTTTGATATCAAATTTTTTTTTTTTTTTTAGAATTTCAATATATTTTAAATAATGCATGTGATTTTTTTCAATTATAACCTTAATTTAAATTTACTAAGGCTGTAACCTCAAGAATGTGTGTGTAAAAATGCGATACTAGGGACCTCTACAGGTCTTAACCACAAGCTTACATTTTGGAAGAAAAGAGGGGAACCCTTCTTTACTTCAATTTACTTTATATATAAATAGGTGAAACTGAAGCGGTTAGATCTGAGAGCATGAAACTATTCAATACTTCACTGATTAAGTCCACATTTTTTATTACACATTAATACTCACAAAATCCCTTCTTTTCTTCCACAATGTAAGCCTGTGGTTAAGATCTGTAGAGGTCCCTACTATCACATTTTTATGCGCACATTCTTAAGGTTACAGTCTTAGTAAATATTACTTACATAATCAATGTGCATTTAAATAAATTTATAATTACAACCTTAATTTAAGTAAAGTTATATAGTTTTGTTAAGCTTTTTCTTTTTAAAAATGTTTTTTTCCAAATAAAAAAAATGTCAAATACTTTTCAACAAAAGAATGTCTATATATTTTAAATTAATTAGTGCCTTATTATACACATATACTGTTAATTATATTATTGGTCATTTCAGCTAAAAATCAAAGCTTTTAATTGGCCAGCTCACAAACTGAAGACAAGTCAATTATCAAAATATTTTCACCTTTAATATCATATTGACTTTATATTCATTTATAAAAAGTATATTAATAATTTGTCAGGTTATGAAAGTGAATGAAAGTTCTTTCAAAAATAAATTGCTATTTATTTATTATAAAATATTCAATTTCGGCAAAATAAAAGTGAACATACAAACAAAAAGTTGGTGACGTAAATGCTTTTTACGTTATAGAAAAGTAAATATTTCTTTTTGCTAAATCTTAAATATTTTTACTAAAATCTTCAATATTTTTCGAAAATAATTTTGTTTTTTTTTAGTATACTCTATGAAAATGATTTTTAATTTCTCAAAATATACTTTTAATATACTTTAAATCATATTTGAAATGAAAATTTCAGCGTTTTTCTTTATTTTCTTTGATCAGGCGGTTTCTTTGTTCTTTCCAGCCAATCAGAATATCTTTGTTGGCTGAAAGCCGGCTGAGAGCCAATCACCGACAAGCTTCTTTCTTTGTTTAGCTTTAAATGTGGTTTTTTTGATTTTTTACTTGTAAAATAATTCGGAAGAGGGCACCATCTTACAGAACTTTTAAAAACGTAATCAATAACTGTCAAACGAATATCCTAGCATTAAAAATAATGGAATTAGAGTGACGTCAACTGTTGACAAGAGGTCTCGTAAGAGGCAGGAAAAGGGTTAAATATGATATATACATAAGGTATATACATATTAACTTAATGCAGAAATATCCAGTGATGTATATAAACTATAAGTGTCAAATTAATTTAAAGTAAAATCAAAAGTATTAAGTGAAGTTTGCTTGCAATATAGTTTTGGTAAGCATTTATTTTTTAAAAATAAAAATTTCCAATCAAAAGCAAAAATGTCAAACAGTTTTTACTTAATGGATTGAATGGTTGTAGTGTGATAGGTGCTAGCAGCAGCTGATTTATTGAAATTTTGTTATCTTTTTTAAATTGGGTGAAAACTATAAGCATGTCATTGACAGAAATCCTGGCATTCATTACTGTTTGAATTCCTCTTCAAAATGTCATATCACAAGTTAAAATTGGATAAAATTTGAATTTTTTATTAATATTTTTATTAATAGGTTCATTTAATTTTTTTCGTTTCTGTTCAGTTTACTATATTGCACGAAGAAGACAAAGGCAGAATTTCTTTATCAGCCAGACTCAAAACTAAAATGGATTAAAAATGCACCAATGATTTGCATTTCAAGACCTTCATTCAATAAAAATGTAATCAGAATATTGGATTGTAAATATTCAATTTGAATTATTTGAATAGTATTTTAAATTTTTTTAAATTATTTGATAAATGATATAATTTATTAATGTGTTTGCATTTGTATTGTTGTGTCTGTGTAGTATATACTATTAAATCATTTATGCTCTTTATTATACAGTATATAAATTTATTCAAATATAACAAAAGTGGTTTATGCACAATGTAATTTTGGGACTCTGATCCAAGTTTAAGGCCATCTTATTTTATAGACATAATGATTCTCAAAAGCTTTAATAATTTATTAATATGTTTGTACTTGTACATCTGCATTTTTATAACAAGTAATGATTTTTATATATAAAAATTATAGAGCAGTGCAATGTAAATTTTAAGACTGATTATCAGAGGTACAGAAAGGTTGCACTAGATAAAGCAATCACAAAATTTACTGGGCATAGTACCATGAGAAAATATGAACACTTAAAATCAATAAAGAGAGATTTCAAATAGTATGTATGTGGTGATAGCCACAATGGTTATGTATATTCCACATGGAATTGTATGCAGGCAAAAAATGAAATTATGATTCTTGCCTATGCCTTGGTACTCATGCTGTGGAGTCAGTAGTTTTGCCACATCTTGCATCACATTATTTTCAAGTCTATAGCTAGAAAATGAGCTATATGCAAATAAATTATATTGCTGTGGGACAATGAATATTACAAGATAGCATTAGAATATAAATATCACTGGTGTACACAAAAAATTTAAAATTAAGAGCTGAAACTCATTTTTTCATTGATCCAGACAGTAGCCTACAATTTTTAGTTTTAGATAGACAAGAAGCCAATTGCTATGATGACAAATACATATCCACCTTCTGGAAAGATTCGTTTTGTATCTTTTATTAGGATGAATCTATTTTTTTATAGATGCCTTGAGATTTGTAAGCAATGGTGGTTGAGTGGTCAGCACAGCTGCCTTACAAGTAGTTGTCCCAAGTTTGCAGGTTCACTTTCTGGCTGATGCTTTGACACATGAAAAGAAAAGATGCTAAATGAAAATTTTTTATGTAACTAGTTTTGGAGATTCTGAAGCTATGGATTACCCCAGGTATATTATACATGGTTTGAATGAGAATTTTGTGAGGAATACAAAGAAATTATCAATGAAGATGTAATTTAAACTTAATTGATGATAAATTAGAAATTATGAACAAACAATAAAGTAATAATTATTTTGGATGTTCAAATTTATTCTTTTTCCTTATTTTTTTAATGGTAATCACTATTTGTCTTAGTTTTATTGTTTTCCGTAGTTTTTCTAGTTTCTGTCAATGTAAAACTTTTTGCTCTAACATTATTAAAACTGAAGTTGTGAAAATTATGTCTCAAGTCAATTTTTTAAAAATTCAATATGGTGCCAGGGACTTTAAACGAGTTAAAAGGATATTTTCATATTTTTAGTCACTTAGTGATTTATTATGCATATATATTATTATGCACACATACTAAATATGATATATATATATATAAAGGATATACATATTAACTTATGACAGAAATGATTTGTAATATGTATATCAACTATAAGTATCAAGTCAATTTAAAGTACTATATAGTTTTACATTTTTATTTATTGTGCCAATATTAAAAACTTAAAAATGAATGGAGATATGCCTATATTTACCGTCCACTTTAACCGCCTCTTACGAGGCATCTCGTTGACATCTGACATCACTCTAATTCTGCTAGTTTTAATGGTAGAATATTCGTTTGACAGTTATTGATTAGGTTTTTAAAAGTTCTGTAAGATGGTGCCCTCTTTCGAATTATTTTACAAGTAAAAAATAAAAAAAAATGCATTTAAAACTAAACAAAGAAGAACCTTGTCGGTGATTGGCTGTCAGCCAGCTCTCAGCCGAAAAAGACATTCTGATTGGCTGGAAAGAACAAAGAAACCGCCTGATCAAAGAAAATAAAGAAAAATGCTGAGATTTTCATTTCGAATGTAATTTAAGTATTAAAAAAATATAAAATGAGAAATTAAAATAGTTTTTTAAAAAATATACTAAAAAAACAAAATTATTTTCGAAAAATATTGAAGATTTTAGTAAAAATATTTAAGATTTAGCAAAAAGAAATCTTTACTTTTCCAGAATGTAAAATTGAAAAAAAGCGTTTGCGTCAGCACTTTTTTGTTTAGACATTCGCTTTATATTTGCCGAAATTGAATATATTTTATAATAAATAAATAGCAATTTATTTTTGAAAGAACTTTTGTTCTTTTTCATAACCTGAAAAATTAGTAATATACTTTTTATAAACGTATCTGAGTTGAATTTAATATTATAGGCGAATATGTTTTAACAATAGGCTTTGTCTTCAGTTTGTGAGTTGGCCAATTAAAAGATTTGATTTTTACCTCATACAACCAATAATATAATTAGCGGTTAAAGGGTTAAAAATAAAAAAAAAATAATAATAACTTTTTTCAGCCATAATTGGGATTACTAGATTTAACTTGAAATAAAAGCATGGTGGTGTGTGTCCAGAAATTAATTAAAGTCAATCCCTATTTTTCATAACAAGGGATTGACTTAATTAATTTCAAGTTAAATCTAAATACCCCAATTATAATTGAAGAACCGATTATTTTTTTGCGTTTTAGTGTACAGTAAATAAAACCATTTAATATAAAAAAAATTTAATGTTTATTTATTAATGAATTTCTATTGAAAATCATATAATGTTTATATATATATTAACCATCAACCATATAAGCTGTTAAATAAAATTAGAAAATTAATCACAGTTAAATGTATATTTTTAGTCTCAAAATTATTATAAAGTAATGCTTTTAATTAATTATTAAAAAATAAATAAATTGCTGATTGAGCAAAATATCACGGAATTAATTTCTACTAAGGATTTATAAATATACTTTTTTACATCTTAAAATTTTTCTTATTTTATATTAAAGAATTAAATAGTGACCTCTTCAGGGAAATTTGTGTTTTAAATCTATTTACAATAAAAAGTACAGTATTAAATAGATTAGTAAAACACAATATGTAAGATTGTTTGTTAGAAAACAAAGCAATATAAAAAATGTAACCTGCATAAGTTTTTAGTTTGAATTTGTTTTTATTGAAATGTTTATTTATTATCAAAATCCCTGTCACGTGTAACCGACTTTGTAGAAATTGTCATGTTAAAAACAGTCCTTTTCAAATCATTTTTTTTTTTACATTGAGAGTGAAAATTTAAATCTCTGATAATTCTTTTATCCTTTTAAACTGCTTTCATTTATTCTTGTTTTCGATTGTTTTTATCTTTTTAAAACCTTAATTATTGAAAATATAATACATATGTGCGTGTATTTTACAGAGCTAAAAATATATATTTGTTAAAAAAAAAAAAATTGGTTCAACAAAAATTAATGTTCTATCATTTATAAAACTTAATGATATAAGGATAATTTAAAATTTATTATACAGATCCAAAATTAATAGATTAAAATAAATTGTGTTTTGAGGCCGGCAAACTTACATCAGTGACGATCATTTGTTTTAGTATGTATTTGTTCTGTATAGTTTGATGTAATCAAATAGAAAATAGGTTAAAGTAAAGAAGAGTTCCCCTCTTTTCTTCCATAGTGTAAGCTTGTGGTTAAACACCTGTAGAGGTCCTTACTATCGCATTTTACACGCATATTCTCGAGGTTATAGCCTCAGTAAAGATTACTATCTATCTATCCATTATAATTGAAATGAATGTTAATCCTTCATGCATTATTTATTAAATTTTTTAAACTTTAAATATATAATAATAATAAAAAAGACTAATTCTCAATTGAGGAAAGTGAAAAATAAAAATATCACTTTGTCAGCAGATTAAAATAGTTGTGCTCTACCTGGAACATCACATAATACCTCAGATAAATAACTATTATTATTATTATCATCATCAACATCGTCCTTTTTAATTATTATTGTTTATTATTGATATTAAATATTCTAAAAATTCATCTGTGCTTATTATTGGAAGAAAAAGGTGATTATCTGAGTATGTGTGTGGAGCTTGCAAATTTTAATTGGGGTTCTCTTTATTTTTCCACTGATGTTAACTATTGTATAGAGTATTTTAGCAAGCTTTTAATCAAGTTATTGTCTTATTTATATCTGCAAAATTTATTACCAATAATCATTTTCCTTCATGGTTTTCTAAGTCACTTAAAACTATTATTAGGTAAGATATGAAAACTAAAAATTATTTTTTACAATAATTTTATTAATTATAGAAGATTATCAAAGGTTATTTATAAAAGAGGCTATCAAAAATTTATGAAAGATATTGAGAGTAAAATTATGAATAAACTTAAAGAATTTTGGTCATTAGTTAAGAAATTGGGTATTACTAAAAGAAAAGCACAACAGGTTGTTATTTCTTCTTTAATGGCTGATGATTTTTCTCAATATTTTTTTGAACTCTCTGTACGACCACAACATTATAATGACCACACTTTAATCAATGAAAATGTAAGAAAAGGTAAATAAATTTACAGAATGTGATACTATAATTGCCATTAAACAACTTAAGTTAAATTCCAGTCCTAGTCCAGATAATATCCCTATTTTCATTTACTTCTTTGTCACATTCTCAATTGTTTTATAAAAAGCTCAACTTTCCCCACATCTCTAAAAATTGACAAAGTCATTCCTATCTTTAAAAGTGGAGATAAAGATAAGGTAATTGCAGTCTTGCACACCATTACAAGGATATTTAAGATATGCATCTATAATAAGGTAGTGCATAATATTAGTAAATTATTGGCATCATAGCCACATGGTTTTGTACCAAAAAATCCTATAGCAACACATCTTATTAGTATATATGACCACACTGCACATGAAATTGAAGAACAGGGTGGAATGGATGTTATTTATTTTGATATGTCTAAATCCTTTGACATTCTTTAACCTTGATCTAGAAAATAATTTAATTTGTTAATTTGAATCTTTTATAAAATGTAGAGCAGCTTTTATTAAGTTTAATCGCTGAATATCTGCCCAAAATTATAGGTATATTGGAGTGCCTCAAGATTGGAGTGCCTCAAGGTAGTATTTTGACTCCATTACTTTTTAATATATATAGTAATGACCTCAAAACTTGTATACAGTACTCTCATTTTCTGTGTTATGTTGATGCTTGTAAACTTTTTAGATATATCTATTCTATTCATGATTGTGTATTGCTTCAAGATTAATTTTTCCAAATGGTATGAAAAAAAATAAAATGATAGTCAATGTAGACAAATACTCTTCGATATTTTACTCCAATAAATCTGAAATTCTAAGATTTGAATATTGTACTAATAATTTTAAAATAAAATCCACTGACACAGTTTGGGATCTTGGAATTATATTTTCCAGTAATAGTACTTTTCATCATCATATAGAATCAGTAATAAATAAAACTTTCAAGATGGTGGGAACTATTTACAGACATGGTAGTGCTTTTGAATACTCCACCAAATACAAACTTTTTCTACCTTTGGTTCTTCCTATTTTGGAATTCAGATCAATTTTATGGAATCCACATTTAAATTTTTTTCTAGGTTTTGTCAATTAAAAAATATGTCTCTTTTAGCAAGAAAAAAAAGCTAGGTATATAAAATACTTCAATTCTATTCATTTCTTGTAGATAAGATTTAGGACAAACTTTTAATTCTACGAAGACTTTGCATATTTGTTTTGTCCATCAAAATTATTGTGACTTCATGGAATTTTACAAATCTTGATAGAAGTTTATTTCTCAACAATCAATATATTTGAATATGCAAAAGAAAATATTTATAGAAACTTCTCATATCTTTATTTGATTTTTCAAATAAGCATGATTATAGTAGTTTACTTTTGGTAAAATTTATGATTTTTCATATTCATGTTTCAAATATTTTTCAAATCATTTGACATAGTTTTAGATACTAGTGCTTCTCCATAAAAGCTATAATGACTACATGATGCATACAGATTTTAATTTAAAAATCCATGTCACCATAAATTTACCTTTACTACATATTCCTTGTGCACCATCCATATATATATGCCGACACATTTCATTTTCTTTCAATTTTACATAAATGTCAAGAATTCCTAAAAAATTTTCACTAATGCCCTGAATAATTGATTCACAGAATATTTTCATGCAGTCTGTGGTGCTACATAAACTTAGATATCTGTTCATTCATTCAACCATGGAGAAAAAACATTTTCATTCCGTTGATAAGCTAATTTTCCACACATTTCCATTTCAACAATTCTGCATGTTTTTTCACATAAAATTGCATGTCTATTAACTCACTTAATTGTGGAGAAAAACATTTTAATTCTATTGATAAGCTAATGTTCCACACACGTGGACATTTGATCAATTCTACATGCAATCTGACTACTGGAAAGTGAAATTTTATTTCATCTTATTTCAAACTCTTATGACCAAATGTAACTTCAATGGCATCTTTCATCACTGGTATTACTAATGACTCACTAATGATGTGTTATCTGTCAAACTGCATTTTGCAATCTAATGAGATATGAAGCATCCAGAGGCTTTTGAACTAATACTGAAGAAATGGAAAACATATTTCTTGAAGTATTAAATTCTTTTAGTTTGATTTTATAAAATAAAGCAGCTCGTTTTCCAAATGTATTTATTTTGTTTGAATATGACAAAGTGATTTATTTGGCAACATCCTATCATTTTAGAAAATTTACCAGCAAATAAATACTGCACATAGATGATCTCTTTTTTCAATATCACATGTGAATATGAATTTTAAGTACACAGAATCATATTTTCTTAATATTTTTATCATTTTTGCTAATTGAAAACTTGCTGAAGAATTTTCACCAAGTTCTTTTTGATTGCTATTTTTTCTGTCTCAGACTTTTTTTTTTTTTGGAAACTTACATTTCCACCATATTCCTTACCTGCGACTCATCCAATATCATAGTAAATGTTAAAAAATAATAATGAGAAAACACTACTTATTTACGTCATATATTAATTATAAATTTAAAAAAATACTTACATTTTACTACAAGTATAAACAATTAAAATTGCATATAACTTTCTTCAATGCAAATGTTAATTCAACTTTTGGCAGCACATAGCGGCACTAAATATGTCTGTAAATGTTGAAAATTCATTCAATTGAACAGACTACTTGTCTACATTTTTCAGCTATGCACAATAACAAAGTGTGATTACAATTGAAAATTGATTGGTAAAAAATTCAAAATTGATTTGATATAGATCTGCCTACTGAAAAAAACTTGACAGAAATAGTACTTTTCATGTGATCAACTTTGAACTGTTCCTCTAACGATTTTTTATAACACTTTTAGAGAAAGATTTTAACCTTTATCATGTGAGCTTTGAACATTTATAATAGTCAAACGATGTCTTTTTTCTTTGACTATAGAGAGACATAGTAAAATTCTCCTAATAAACATGTAAATTATTCTTGTATTTTAAGTTTTAATGCAATCCATCAAAAATCAACTTACAACTCAATCATTATTATCCATACTTTGGGAATGTGTGATATAAAAGATTTAATGAAAATATGTTGAAATAAATACATTTTATATCAACAAATTTTATTTTAAAATAAGATGGAAAATCAAGTAAAATATAGGTAATCAATTGGAAAAGATATGCTATATATATTTTTTTTAAATGAAAAGGATTTGCTCAAATGATTTTAGTAAAGATTATATATAACGATAAAAGATTGATGACCTGTAATTTCTAATATCTTTTTTCACTTTTCTTAAATATAAATAACATTATCGCATTCTTCCAAATACCTGATACGTCATTATTATTTACACATTTAATATATAATTTTGCTAACAATTTCTTTATTTACTTGCCCGCTTTTTTAAAGATAATCCATATTTTTAAAAGCTTTTCCATTTTTTTTTTTTAGATTTAATTATATCTCATCATTTCGTTTAAAATATTTGACAATTCAGACAATGTTATAAATAAAGTATTTTGTGTTCTTATTTTTTTTAATTATTAAATAGTTTTTGTAGGATTATTTCTTATATTATATGATGCTATCCCTCCTTTTACTACTAGTGCCATTTTTTCTTTTTTTGTTGACAATTTTCCCTGCACTATGAAAATATTGTTATATTTTTGAGACGTCTGATCTTCTATAGATTTTCTTGCTAGTTCAGAATTATATTTTCTTTTATTATCGCTAACTTTTTAAAATATCATTTTACAAAATTCCAGATATGCAATTATTCTTAACGGATTATTTAAAAATATTTTCTTTTTTTTTTGTTTATTGCCACGTCTCAAAAAATTTACTGCTGCATTGCTGCATTTGCATATTAATTATCCTTATAATCAATGTTAATAAAATATCTATTATTTTGTTATTGAATTCATTTAAATCTGAACTGTTAACAATTTTTTTTTAAAATTGATTTGGAAGTTCTAATTTAAATATATCTGACGATTAAAAATAACAATTATTATTACTGTTTTTTTTAAGTAGCTTTTCTCTATCTAATTTTGCATTAACGCACATATTATGTTCGTTAATCAAAGATTATTTTCTACATGCAATCTAATTATGTATTGAAATACATGTTTTTTGGGATTAAAATAAAATTCAATTATGTTGTATGATCATTTTTATGCTTCCATGTTTATTTTCCCTTTGAATTTTTCGTTTAAAAAATGAAAGAAAGAATTAGAAAATTCTACAAGTCTCTTTTATTTTTCTTATCCAAATTTACTTACATTTTCATTTTTCAATCCTTTTCTAATTCTAATATTAAAGTCTTCCATAATAATTTTAAAATGTTTAGTGTGATCAAAAGCAGTTTGTACATGTATATAAAAATTGTTTGCTTTTTATCACAATGATGGGGGGGGGGGTATAACCTGAATTATCAGCATTTATATCTTCAATTAAATTCAATAGTAAATCTTGTCATTCTGATATACTATCGATATCTACAAGATTAATTCATTTACTTTTTATTTCTAATGAATTCCACACTACTTTTGCTTCCAATATTTATGCCTTTGTAACTAGGTACATGTTCACTTTTCAAATCAATTGTATCTAACAATTCATTTAATTATATAAAGTCTGACAGTATTCTATTTAATATTAATAAGTCTTTTTACAATTCATGCAAACTTTCTTTATTTAAAAGTGATCTGCAATTGTAGGTAGTTAAAAATAAGAATCTTCATTGAATGAATGTCTAATTTCACAATCAGTAGATTCTCAGTATCCTCTGTCTAGGATGACAACTTTTCAAGTTTCTGGATATGAAAGATATAATTTAATTTTTTATGTCATAATTCACAATATAAAACAGAATTTATCTGGTATTTGTTTGAAAGATTTTGATGATAGTATTTTTCTTACAATTATATGTTTGACTATTTCTATCACTTAGAATTAATTGTTAAATGTCTTTAGAAAAAAATTACGCTTTATTTAAACTTTTCACATATAATCAATTGTTATAACAGGACATGAGTTAGTATATAAAACAATATTTGAAAGATAATCTCCTTTTTTCTTCAAATAATACTGGACACATCCCTGATAACACTTGCATGGGAAATCTGTAGATTCGTAAATGTTGAATTTGAATTGATTCTCTAACTGACTGAGATTTTTGTTAAGGAATAGGTTAGCTGATTAGAGCACCAGCTTAAATTTAATATTCATGAATCTAAAAAACCCTGGTTTGATTCTTATTTTAATACTGTCAGTAATCATGCTAGAAATATTTGAAAAAGTGAAGAGCCTCTCAAAATGTTGTGAAAAATATACTGACCTGAGTGACATTACTAATTCTATTTACAAAGTTTAAATTGTATTTTTCTAAAGATATTCTAGATTAGAAAAATAATTCAACATATAATTATGAGAATTCATCTTTTTTTCAAAAAATTCTTACTGATGAATAAATTAAGAATTACCATGTGGCTTGAATGCAAAACACCTAGTTGGCTGTCATGTGCCAATGAGTAGCTCATCCATGTTCTTTACTTTATAATAAAAGCTGTTACAATGATATATGGAATGCACATTAAGAATTTTTTTGGTTCAGTTTCTTTAGAATCTCAAAGAGAAATCAAAGAGTTTGAAGACATGAAGTGAATATAATTTTATTGAGTTCTAACAGCTTATTACAATGAATTTCATCTTGTTAAAACTATGGTTTAGACATGCATATACTTTTAACATGAAGACTTAGATTTTTTAGTAATTTGGAATGAGGTTTTAAAACTGGATTGCCAACTTCTTGTTTGTAGGATTCCTAGTTAATAGAATTTTGTACATTAAAGATAAATTTATTATTTACTTTACATTGAAATCAATCTCTGTCTATGACTGATAATATTTACTAATTGCTAAATAAAAAGTTATATATTCTTATATTGTGATATGTAAATAAAGATTTACTATTGTCAAATTATTAAATATTTTAGTGATATTCTTATTTTAAAAGTATCTAAGGTCATACATAATACTTCTCATGTGATCATTGAACTTATAGTACTTGACGGGTAACCTGAAAACTCAGTGATGAAAGCCTGCTGTGATTTATGTGAATTAGTGCAGTGTTAGAGTATTAGACTCTAAAGTGTAAAGTTCTGAAACCAATTCCAGTTCTAGCCCTTCTAGAACTTGAATTTCTTGTAAACTCTGAGCAATAAAGCCATTGACTTACTTTACTTATGATAAGTAACTTTAACTGTATAGAACATTAATTTATAAACTTGAAGTTTTGATTCTGATATCCTTTAACAACATAAAAATGATACTTTGAAATAAAATCAATGAATTGGATCAATATATAGCTTTTTAAAGCACAGACCTGAGTGAAAGTAGAAAATTTATCATTATCTGATTGGATATTTTTTATGTTAAGTGAATGTAAATTTTTAATCAAAATTTTTATAATTTCAAGTTAGTGGAAAGAAAACTCAACAACAAAAATTTATCAGAAAGAGAATCTACTTGAAGATTAGAAAATGAATAAAAAATAGAATTATTAACAACACAACTTTAGCCATAAAAAAATATGTCAGAAGTTAAGCAAAAAGTTGAGATTCTATAATATTTTAGAAATCAATAATGCCACATTCTGCTCCAAATTTCAAAAAAGTTAAGAAAATAATAAAAATACAATTGATTTAAAACAAAATACAAAAAAGAGTTTCAATAACTTGAATTTATTGACCCTTTTAGGCTAAACTATTGGATCTATGAAGACTCATCATGAAACATTTGGTCTTCTCTGAAAATTGTAACAAGTATTCAGCTATTTTACTTTTATTTTTTTGACTAAATTGGAAAGGACTAGTAGGATTTTGGATCTACTGAAACATTTTGAAAATGCTATTAAAGAAACTATTAACTTTTCCTATCAATAATCTCACTGATCTTCCATGAAATGCAAAGCTTCTGCCTAAATCCAATTGTAGGTTATAAAATAAAACAGCTATTAAGGAGATGACTGTGGAGAAAAGGTCTCTCAAGTAGTCCCTCATAAAAGATAAGAAAAATTAAAGCAATATCCAAAAGGTTTCTATAATTTCAAGAAAGTAAACATTTGTCAACTTTCCATCTTTACCTTTTCTGTAGCTTAGAATTTGTTTGGGTTTGCTATGGGCCTGGTTATCTGAAAGGAAAATCTTCAGCTGAATAGAATATAAAAAAAACAATTCAATTTATAGTCAGACAGGATTTAAACTCAGGTCATGGATATGACAAGTGGATTATCATGGTAATACTAAATTCCACTTTGACTTACAGGTACTTTGGTATTAGTCATGCTATGACATACTACTCTGATGACATTTGCATTCAGTAATATTTATTCAAAGTTTAAGTTAATAAAATCATGACAACCAAAATACTGGCATGACTAATCCATGTCAATGATTAAAATATATACATGGTGATCTGCAAGATTTTATGCTATTACATTGTTCTTTCCATTCTAGAACACATTACACAGTTTAGTCCACCATGATGACTCATCATTTGTAAGTAATTTTTTTTTAAATTTAAAAATACATTTTTAGTTAAACGTTGTTCTATTTATGTTTTATTTATTTTTACTAATTGTTTTAAAATCTTTAATATTAAATTTTTTTCCCCAGAAATATATGTTTTTCCTTTGAAATAATTTTTAAAATAATACCTTAAAGTTACACTTCACTGTCTTAAAGTTACAGTTCACCATTTATATTAGATTAAACGCATGGTTTATGATGATGCAAAGCACTACAGTATGCAGGGACAGGTAGAAGATGTTTTTGGCAACATGCAGTGTCATCCAACGAATGCACAATTCATAAATACCTGTTTATTTAATTTTTTATATCTTTTTGCCTTTTTTCCATAATTAATATGTCTCCATTATTTTTCCATAATACACATGCTATGACATTTACATCCGATGATGTATTATTATTATTTTTTCTTTTCTGATGTGTCAAAGCATCATAGCTGGGAAGCAAACTCACAAACCCAGGACAACTGCTTGTAAATCAGTTGTGCTGACCACTCATCCACCAATGCTTGACTTGATGTATTATTTTAAGTTCGTGATGTGTTTAAAATAATGCTTTCACAGTATCCACGGATAAATTTTATCGATTAAGTTTGTCCACACATTATTTGGAGACATTATCTTAAACATTGTAAATTTATAGTAATATTTCATTGGAGTAACGTGTCATAGCAGGACTAATACCAAGTACCAAATTCCATTGTATTTACACACAGATGTTGATTGTAAATTTAAAAAAAATCAATACTTAACTTTACATTTTATCTCCTACCCAATTATAACATATGTACTTATTATTAGTTAATTTAGCTTGGCTGCCATATTAGTCATTCATTGTTTACTTGAGTATATAGACACTAATAGTGTAAATATTTGGGTGATTGAATACTATAATAAAGCCCTGCAATATTTATATTTTTATGTCCTGCTTGAAGCGAAATAAAAACTTTAATCGCTGGTTTAGCATGAAATACGTATATTGGTGATTATTTATCTTTTCAACATATATGTGTTCAAGTGTATCAGTGTTATGAGATAGAGTGGAGAGTGATGGGTTGTGTGAAAGTCTGCGCTCATATACTCTATATATTACCTATATTGATACAGGTATATAATAAGCCTGTATTTCAGTTATTTTAATCGTGATTATAGGCACATATAATAAAGAAATATAATTCGAAATACATTAAAAAACTATTTCTTATAATAAAATTAGAAGAATTTGTAATTATAGCTTATGCTTTTTAAATGTGAATGGGATAAATATAAATATAAAAAGCGATGTTTTTATACGAATAATAATTGAGAAAACATGCGTAGAAAAATTAGATTGCATTCAAAATTTGTATAAAATTTAAAGAATAATAATGGCTTTCTTTTTAAAAGTAGATATTAAATGAAATTAAAATAAAAATAAGCGTTCATTTTTTTTTTTAAATAATGGAACAAATAGTTTAGTTTTTTATGTGTATAAAAAACATCAAATAATTTCTATTTCTATATAATGTCAAAAACTGTAGTATATGTATTTTTTATTATATAAATGATTTTTAAAAATTTATTTTTTAAATGACAGATTTTATTTTATTTTTCATAAAAAAATCTTAACTTTAATCCTGTTACAATCATAACTGTCTAAAACTCTTTTGATATACTTACTAACATTGGAAAAAAAAGGAAAGAAATAAAATAAAAATAACATGACAGACATATATTCATAGACAACAAATATTTTTTATTTTATTTTGATTAATTGTTTTTTAAGTTTTTGCAAAGTTGCAGATCATAATCAACTTTTGAAAGCAAACTTAAAGAAGATATCAATAAAAAAAACAGCTAAAAAGTTTTAAAAGAATAACTTAATTTATCCTTATATGACCTTTTGGAAAACAAGTTTACAACTCTAAAGATCCTCTTAGTCAAGCAATAAAAACACGTGGATATTATTGAGATCAAGTTACTGTTGCTTTTCAATACTTTCTAATAAAATTATTGAATGGATTTATTGCTCTGGAGTACTGGAAGAGCCAGAATTAGAATCGAACTGAGGACTTTGCATTTCGGAGTCTGACAATCTATCACTGCATTAAACCATATAGAGCAAAAAATAGTCTAATAGCTTTATTGCTCAGAAGTTCATAAAAAGTTAGATCACTGGATAATGCCAGTACGGAAAGCAATCCAAGGATCCAGGAACCTTACACTCCTGTCTGATAATCTATCACTACATTAAACAACACAACACTAAAAATAATCTAATGGATTTATTACTCAAAAGTTCATAAGAAGTTTTAGTGTTGTGATAGTGAGAATTGCAATCAATCTGATGATTTCATGCTTCGGGATATGACATTTTAACATGGCAATAAATTCAGCAGGGTATTTCATACTATATTCAATGTTTATTACAAAATAATGGTCCTAACCAGTCCAAGAATAATGGAATTTATAATTGTTTCAAAGAAAGAAAATGAAAAAGAAAATTATGGTAAACTATATAGCAAATACCTAAACAAATAACTTAATGGTTTGTTGCTTGGAAGGTAATATGAGAATCAAGCATCAAAAGTGAAAGGTTGAGGAGTAATCCATAGACATTTCATTCTTAAGTTCTTCACTCAATCACTACATTAAGGCAAACGGGACTTCTAAATATTGAAGATATAAAGGAGCTGTGAAGATTCAATAGTAATATTAGTATTTAAGAAAATGAAAAGTATGATAATAGAAATTATAGTTCTATCAGTCTTCATGAATCTTATCTACAAAAAACTTTGAACACCTACTAGTCCAGAGAATATATTTGATTTAAAAGTAGTTAGAGCACAGCAAATTACATGCAATGATATGAGTTTTCCATTTTAAATTAGACTTGTAGAATATGGGGGAAAAGATTAAATTCAAAACAAAATTCAAGGTTATTATCTATTTCTAAAAAATATTTGATCAGTAGTATTACTAAAAAGATTAATATTGATAGGAGTATCAAACATCATATGATCATCATTATTTATGCTTACACAAGCTGTTTTTCACAGAGGCAAAACTCTCCATACAGTAGGATCACTCAGTGCAAGCCAGAGTAATCAATGGATATAGGAAGGTTTGTGCATAGAATCCCCATCTAGTGCCTACTCATCCAATATCCCCAGACTAGTTTCTAGCTTATGCCTTTCATCAATGAGGAGCCTTGAATCTGAGACCATTGAACCTAGATCTAAGTGCATGGCTCTCAGATCCAAGACTCAATATTGATGAAAGTCACAAGCTAGAAACTAGTTTGGGGATATTGGATGAGCAGGCACTAGATAGGGATTTCATGCACAAACCTTCCTGCATCCATTGATTACTCTGGCTTGCATTGAATGGTGCTATTGTATGGAGAGTTTTGCCTCTGTGATTTGATAGGAGCATTTGGCAATAGAATTTAACTAACTAAAATTTTTACAGCAATTCTACAAGAAATATTTTGTGGAATAAAGTTAGAAGCTAAAGAAAATCAAATAATGTGATTGTTTTTGAAAATAATGTTTCAGAGCTTCAGGAAGTATTACTAGGATTATCACACCAAAACTAAAAAAAGGGCTAAAATAAAGGTTTACCATGATTCTTATTAATAATAATTCATATAAATTAAATTATAATGAAATTGTAATAAATACATGCAGAATTATGAGATAAATTTTAAGAAATGATTTATTTAAAACATTAGTATTTACAATTATTCATTTTCATCTGAGATATGAAAAAGATAGCAATATAATTATGATAAATTCTTTGCAACTTATCTAGTATAGTAATTTAAATTATTTAATCACTTTATTAGATTTATATGATTAGAGATATTATTGGAGAATCACTAAAAGATAATATATGTGATTATATTATTGAGCGATTTGCAAAAAAGAATATATAAAAGAATGCATTACTCAAATTAAACAGAAAAAATATTAGAAACAAGAGAAGTTCTATTTTTCAACAAATAAATCATAATATATAAGTCATTGGACATTGTACTTAACAGTACAAGAATATAAAAATAAAGAGATATTTTTTTATTTGATAGGAATGTATCTGTTAATAAAATTAAAGCCATAAACAAATTTAGTAATTTATTTTTAATTTAGTCTAATATTGCATTATTTTATTATAATTATAATTTACATATCTTTTGAATGTTATATATATATATAATATTCAAATATAAGTATATTATCTATACTAAACTTAATCATTTATCTTTTCCACATGTATGTGTGGTCATGTGTATCAGTGGTATAAGATGGATTGGATAGATGTAGGAAGCTTGAAACTCTGAGTTCAAATCCCTTATCTATAATATAACTGCATATGGATTTGTAAATATTTGCCTAGCTAATGTATAATGTCGTTTATAAATGGCTTCTAGAAATAAACTGAATGGATGAGATTAAAAATAGAAGTAAATTTGGTTAAAGTGCTTTTGATGAAAATAGCTTATTTTTGAAAAAATATCTATAAGCTTAAACAGGAAAAACCTTTGACTATAAAAAAGATTTTTAATAGAAGTGCTTTCTTATGAATCTGGGATTTGGACAATTTACAGAAAAAACAATATATAGACTTTAGATCACATAAAAAATATGGAAAAAAGGAGAGAATGAATGTAGTATTACATAGATGAGAAAAGATAATGTTATCACTAACTTTAATGAAAAAATTAAGAGCTGAATGGAGCTGATTTAAATATTTCACTAGAAGATTTAACAACAGATAAAGTACTAAAGTTTTAAACTGAATCTTAAAGACCTAGAAATAGATCACATGTGAGATATAAGAAGATAAAATATTCTCTGGAGTTTTATAAAAAAAAGACAATAGATGGAAAAAAAAAGATTATACTTAAAAGATCATTCTGATTTGATTTATCTTGGATGATAATAAAATATATGTAACATGACATTAAATAGAATCATTTTTTAAATAATAAAGTCTGTTATAGCAAGTAATAGCATTTTCTTGTTATGGTATTATCGAATATTGAAGTAGGAGTGTATATTATTTATTATAACAGTATTTACTATTTTTAAAAAAATGATTGCATTTTATATTGTACACACACACACACACGCACATATATATATATATTGTACCAGTCAAACATATTTTCCACCCAACATAACCTGAACCCCCAAAACCGGACTTCAAACCCAGTCAAACCAAAGAATTATATCAAAGACAAACTGAATTCAAACCCAATTCATGAGCTCAGATCAAAACCTAATGGATAAACATATTGATGGCACATGAGTCTATGCACCATAAACTATCTCAATGGAAGTGATGATTACTGAGACCACTTATCTGACTCTAACTAATGTATGATAAAATGACTATAGATATTTCTGAATAAATTCACATATGTATATTTGGGTTGCCAATATAAAACAATGAGAATGAAGATTTAAAACTAATTAATAAATAATAAACAATCAAACCAAGTATGTATATAAAATATTTAATAATAAGCAAATATTTGTTCAAATATTTATGATGAGTATTATAAATTATCTCTAGTCTTTGAAGCATGAATTACAATGTACAATAAATAATGGCAGTTGTACTCATATGCCAATAATTAATACGTAAGTATTTAACAAATATATTTATCTATACCCCGACAAAGTAGACAAGTGTAAATAAAGATATCTATGGCATTTGTGCTGAATGAATTACAAACATTATTTGTTATTTGGTATTTTATTTGGAAAAGAAAATATGATTCTAATTTCACATATGAAGGAGGTGAGATTTATTTTCCACACATCCATAAATTAATTTATGAACAGCATGATAAATATGTAGGGTATAACTTCAATACCTAATAAAGAAAATTATTTAAATTATTAATAAATATAAATTTGTTTGATTTTAATAAAATCAATTCATTATGATTTACAAAACAAAAGAATGGGCCTTTATTTGAACTAAGAAATAAATGGTACTAATGCATTACGAGCAATAAAACAAATATGAAATAAAATGGTTTGTCGGTGATTTAAGAAGTAGGAGGGCAGCTTGTATTCAACAAGTCCTTTATGCTCTACAAATGATCCATGGAACACAGAGAAAACCAGATTGGAACACAGCCATGATCTTTGGTGTTTCAATACAGCAACGAGTGAGGGAGGAAGTGATTTCTTCCTATATATTTAAAATATCAATAATATCACCAAAATGACAAACCCAAGAAGCAGGAGGATGGCTTGTGTTAGCAATGTTCTGAATGGTGATGATATAGGGATCATCATATTTGATTAATAAAGCCTAAATTATATAATGAAACTTAACGTAATGACCTGATCAAATCCGATTAAAATCAAACTTACTCGGAGCAAATGTGCTTAAATGCAATTATATAATTATAATAATAATTACCCTGTATCATGCCCTCCCTGAACACAAATATAAAATATGAGATTTAAATTAGAATATACTTATTTTAATTTCCTTTTAAATTCATAAAACATTAATAAATGTAATCAATATGGATAGATAATTTTGTGTAAATTAAATAAACTAGTTGGGGGCATAGTGGTTATAAACTGAACTAATAATACTTATCAGCTGTTGGTAAAATAATATCAAACATTAAATAAATCTTTCAACTTGATAATTAATAGAATGGACAATAATTAGGCTATAAAATTTAATGCAATATTATTTTCTTAGGGTAAGTTTAAACAAAGGATATTATTATCGAGTTGAAAGTATTATTGGCATATTATCACAAATAAATGATATTAATAATCATTAAAATAAATACAATTAAAATTAATTAAAATGAACTGCCATAGTAGGAGAAAGAAATTTAACAAGACATTAATTTTAAGACCAGAGGTATAAGAGAATAGAGAATTACTATAACAAAATTTAACACATTATAAAGTGAATAGAGAAATTTCAGGTAGTATTTTACTTAAATCATGATTTGAAATACAGTTCATGAACAGACCAGAAAGTTGTGGTTTATAAAATAAGAGGTTATTAGTCTTTCCATGGCTCACTCATTTTCAGGAATATAGAGTCCGGTTGGATTTAGGAGACAATGTAGTTGCGCACTTGAGTTCACATAGAATTCATTTATGGATTAGTTTTCTTTTGGAGTTTAAGTATCTTACAATCAGTATTGAAATGTTCTATCTTAGCAGCAACATTTTGAAGATTTGTTGGAGAATTCTGGGATCCAGCAATCAGATTACCGATGTTAGCCATGTACCATGCTGAAAATACTATTAAAATTCAAAATTAAAAAGACGTAGTTTCTGGTGGCAACTCCTCTTAAATTAATAGTAATGGCTCCTTTATAGAAAATTTTTCAGGTTATTTATACTTGTTCCTACAGTTTCCCACCCATTCTGATTTTGATGCCTTAAGGCTAAAGCTTTTACATTATTACAAACCAAAATTTTCTCTAATTGATTTCCGATCCATTCCTTCGATAAGACTTTTAAATCCATTAACTTTGAATTCATTTTCTATTTAAAAAATGAATTTGTAAAATCTGAACAAATAATTTTAATTTAGCACCATCCTTAAAGTTTTAACTTATTTTAACTAATTAATAAAAGATTCCCTATTGTCTTTGGGAAAAGATGATCTGAAAGCTTATCGAAAAAATGTAACTTTTAATCATATAAATTTGAACAAAATGGTAAAATATCAAATAAAACATTCCGATGTAATGAAACTTTATAATGAATATATATTTAACTATCTACAAATATATACACACAATTCACATAATTTAATATATATATATTTTCATGAATATTTTATCATGAGGTAATTAATAACATTAACAAATTTAAACATAAAATAATTACTCTCAATAAACAATAACCTCAGTTTTAACTGAACCTAATGTATATTGAAGATAGTATAAAGTCTCATTACATTCAGAAATATTCACTGTTAGCGACAGGGTTTGAACTAGGTTAAAGGTCGGATCTCATGAAGCTCGGATCGAAATTAGATCCAACTGCTTCAATATATATATATATATATCAGTGATGAAGAATGACTTTTTTACGAATGGAAACACACTGTATAATCTTTTTTTATGTTTTTATTTTATTTGCCACAATAATTTTTACTTAATAGCTAGTATATACATATTATATACATCTAGAAAAATCTGGAACTCTCTTATTGATATTTTTATTTTCTAAATGCTTTTAACATTCTTAAGTTTTAACTTTTAATTCCATTTTAGCATTGTTTGAACTTCTTATAATCAATGAATATTGCAAATAATGTGATGGTCAAACTCATTATATGCCTTATATAAAAACAGTTCAACTGTTGGTAAAAAAATTAAAGTTAACAGAAATTTCATACAAAAAATAATGAGTTTGAATTGTTCATTCATTTTTTTATGTTTGATAAAACAGTTTAGACAAAAATATGGAACTCTATCTATTAATCAGATTGTGGCTAGGTTAAATATAGATAATACATTATCAAGATATTTTTATCTTCCAAATGCTTTAATATTCTTAAGTTTTAACTTTAACATTAATTGAACTTTTTATAATCAATGAATAATGTGATGATCAAACTCATTATTTGCCTTATATAAAAACAATTCAATTCTAGGTAAAAACTTGAAAGTCAACAGAAATTCCATGCAAAAAATAAGGAGATTGAATAGTTCATTCTTCTTTTTTTATGTTTAGCAATATAGTTTAGAGAATTTTTTTACATTTATCTGTACAACTTGTTGGATCAATTTTGTGAGGTTGAATATGTACACTTTTTAATGAATTTTTAAAATTGAATTTTAGTTAAATCTTTTTATCTTTTTAGTGGATTCTTCTATGAAAGCACTCATTACATTCAATATATGAAGTCTTCATCCCTGATATATATATATTATAACCTTTTAAATGGACGCACAACTATGTTATGCGCCAATTATAACCTTTTGTTTGGGCATCCTGACCAATTATAACCTTTTATATAAATCTATATAAGACCTTAAACTAATTCCCTCTTACCCTTTATAGCTTCATCATCCACAGATCATTATCAGGCCCTTTTATTGTGGCACCAATTGCAACCATTCAGATGACCACGTTTTGAGCCAATTGTAACATTTATTTATTTCAGCTCGGGCGACCACGTTATGCATCAATTGTAATCTTTTTAATAATCCAACTCTTAGATAACTTGCAGCCATGTTGTGTGCCAATTGTAACATTTTAAGGATGGATTGATGGATGCTTCATCATTCCCAGCTAACATTATTTCTAAAGCCTACTGGGATGATGATGGGATAGAACATCCATAATCATATTTGCCAGGACACCAAATTGCGACTTCAATGATAATATTGAGGCTAAACCTTATTTCAATAACTTATTAATAAATTTCAACAATGATATTTAATGAATGGGTTAATAAATAATAAATTGATTAAGAGAACATCGAGAATGCATTAAAAATAATAATATTAATATTTTAGGAAATTCGTGGTTATTCTCAGCACACTCCCCATTCACTATCATTAAAATCACAATTAAAATTTTGTTCCGATTACAAATAGTTCTATGTCCATCTTGACCCTCCTGATCCATCCTTCCATCATCCTCACATTCATAGGTTTATTGCACTACTACCTCTTTTACTATCAAATTTTCCATTGTGCTAGCTCATTTCTCCTATTATAATCTCTTCTCAGGGTTTCAGAACAATAAAGTCTGGAAGTCAAACAAGCTGCAATGGATTATTGATAATAAAAATCCCTCTCATGATCACCTCCAAGGTTGATCTTGGCTGTCTTTAATGTAGCCAATGTCCAATTACATTAAAGCTCAAATAATTAAGATTAAATCTTTTAGAAATAATATATTATAAACATTTTTATAATTAAAGTAAAATTATAAGGAAGTGCATCTAGAGAGGTGTTTGAATAGAACAGATGGGAAAAGGATTTTATGCCCACCCACTGCATCCACTATCACTCAATAACCATCCCTAGTCATCATTTATATTTCAACTATACTGAATTGAGTATTGATAATCTTATATTGCTAGCTCAGAAAATTAATCATCTAAAGAAATTTTACAATGATACAATTTACTAAAATGACGATTCCACATAAACAATAATGTATTGATGTATGAATGGATTTGAGATGTCTAGATTGTAATAATCCACAAAACATTGAGATGTACGCAAATTTTTATTTAAAACAAAATAACAAATTTTATTAACATACTATAACTCAATAACATAATATGAACATTCATTTGATGATTCACATGGCTTTCCCCTGTTCTACAACTGTATTATGATATCAAAAAAAAAAAATCCCTAAATCAACTGATAATGTCAAGAGGTTTTAAAATATAAATATTATATTTTGTATAACAACATCGTTTCAAAAATTAAAATGTACTATTTTTAATAAATGCCAGCTTTAAGTAAATACTTAGAGATGTATTTATATCATAATTTAAAATTATAAAATCAATAATGAATGTTTATCTTTTTTTTTCTCAATTATAGAAAATAATGATTTTCTTGTAAATTTATAAACTTCTTGCTTTATTTTTTTTTTTTAAAAAAATAGAATCAACTTTCTTCATTTACATCTGCCTTTTTTTAGAGGGAGGGGATAACATAGCTCTTAGAATACATACACATGTGAAACAGAGTTTCTGTTTCAATATAAGTATATATATTATATATATATATATATATATATATATATAATATTATACTTCAATGTCTGTATTTCTTCAAATCAATATACATAATCTTATAATTTAACATTTATAAATATAGTAATTAGATATATGTAAAGTATAACTTTAAAAATTTTATCCACTTAGGTATGCTTTTGACTATCCTCATAGCCTTTGTGAACTAACACTTTAAAAGGCTAACCTTCCCACAATTCTGTGTTTTTAATGTTTCCTGCCTGTCTGCTAATTAAGTCTTGTTTATATTTGAATATTAGCATAGCTTCCTTTATTTTCCTTTTGTTATATATTATATTTCTATATTTATTTTGTTGTTGTTTATTTTATAAATAACAACAAAAAGAAAATAAAGGAAGCTATGCTAATATACAAATACAAACAAGATTTAATTATCAGACAGGCAGCAAACATTAAGATCATGGAATTGTGGGAAGGTTAGCCATATATATATATATTCAAATCAACAAAATATATAAATATGTACAATATGAATATATTTATAGCTTCATGCTTTCAAGCCAAGATGCTTAAGACTGGCTTATATATATAAAAAAGTTAAGTAGAGAAGAGGGTGTGACCATCCTTTTCTTATCAAAAACTCTGACATGTGTTGCGGCTTGATCATGCTTCAGACTGCTGTCTTAACATCTGATTGGCTTTCTGAGAAGCAACAGTAGGTGCATGCAAGAGATTGGCGATCTCTCAATTTATTAGTAGTTACATTAAAAAATAAAATACAATATATATATATATAAACTAACTAAAGGAAATATATGCAAAAAAATAATAAAATACAGAATGTTTTAACCAAGATTTTTTTGTCAAATATATTATTTTTGAACACTGCCATTTTACTATATATAATTTTTCTTTCTGATGAAAACCAGTCCTCTGACTGAAATATTAAAATAATTTTATATACAAGTAATTTATTCCTGTATTTTATTATTTTTTTGTATTATACATGTACACTATTTTATTATAGTGAAATTCTGTTTAAATCATTGAAGCCTTTTGTTTACATAAAAAAAACAAAAAATATCTTACCATGGATACTTTTATAACTTACTAATCATATATATACTTTTATATTACATCTGCCATTCTGCATTTGTACTATACTATTTTTGTCTTCAATACTATTTACAATAAGATTGGTACATGTGATTGATTTGCATTGACCTCTATGTGAAAATTTTAACTCCTAAATGTCAATAATTTTATATTTCTATAAGTAATCTTGATAATTGCAGGAAATGAAAAAAACATTTCCACCATGGATAGATAAAAGCCATATCTTATAGCCTTATAATTTCTAGACTTATGACAGGCATTGTTTCAAGGCAACAGCTAGTTCTCTTTTGGTGGTTTTAACACATAGCTTTGATGATTTTTATCATACAGAATTTTATCTTACAACTGTATTTACCTTAGCACTAAAAAGTTTTTTTAATAGTCATATTCTTGGTGAGACAAATACCTGTCACTGAATTATTAGTTAGAAATGAGACTGTTATAATTTGAAATTTTTTTATGTGTTGATGAAATCATTATTGTTGTAGTCTAATTATGATGTGTTTTTAGGTAACTATTCCATTGCCTGTTCAGCTAGTCATTCAATATTGATTAGTAAATGGATTTTCTCCTATTTTTATCTAGAGAATAAATGAGGCTGGTTATTATTCAACAGTCAAAAAATCATTAAAAGTAATGTTTTCCTTTTAACTTTCTTTTATTGGTTGGAAAAACAATTGCCCTGCATATAGACATTTAAAGGCCTGTATTTTTTCATCATTATATGGGATCACATATTTAGCACTTGAGGAAGCTCACTCACCTTGCCAGCACATTTAAAATTATAAAGATATTAGAATAACACATTATGCACACGAATCACAGTTTTAACATTCTATCATGGTCATGAATGTAGATGTTAAAACATATTGTCAAAAACTGTATATATAGAATTTCTAATATTTTCAGTAACTAATAAACTTGTTTATTTACTTATGTATATATTAAATATAAAATTAACATATATTAATAAAGGTTTCAATAGTGTAAAGAAATTAAGTTTGAATTCAGATCAGATAAAACCTAAATTTTTTTTAGATTTTAGTCAGATTTAGAAATTGTTTTTTCAAGTAACTGATCTATAACCATCTAGTTCGTCGTTCAAATTTGTTGGCAATTGGATATTTAGATAATATTGACTGGAAAGCAGAAAAATAAGAGAGAAAAAAAACAAACATTCAAATTTTACTATCAAACGATTTAAGTTGGTGAAAAATGTTTTCTGTTTTCTCCTGCTCTTCTACGGAATTATTGGAGAAATCTTTTTTTTCTTTTGCTTGCATTGGTGGTCGAGAGGTCAGCGTGACTGCCTTGCATTTGCAGGTAGTTGCCCGGGTTGCGGGTCCGCGTCCCGGCCGATGCCATGACACTTAAAAAAAAAAAAAAAAGAAATTGGATACTTGTAAATAAAGCTTTACGCCATTTTTGTAATTTCATAAGCAAAGAGTTCATAAAGGACTATTTTGCTTATAATTGTATTTTTGCTTTCTTTATATAGTTGTACTTATATTCTTTTTGAATTTTAAAGTTTAACTAATCACTGAAACGCCATCATAGCTTTATTAAATTTTCATTAGATAGTAACTATAATGTTTTTTAATACTTTATTATTAATAAATAGTAGAAAAGTTTTGAAATGTTATAAGAAAGTAATAATGTAATATGTTACATTATTACATTAAAAAAATGTTTTCCTATTTTGATTGCTTTTTTAAATTTTATTTTAATGTATCTAAAATTACAAAACTAATTTAAAAAATATCACTTGTCACATTATATGTCCGAGTATTTTTTCTTATTATTGAAATATTGTAATTTTTTTTTTAAAAATTAGGATATGATAAAATGAAAAGTAAAGAGCTAAAAAGATTAAAACTAAACAACGTCTCCTAAATTCTTATCATGGTCGTTCAGTTTTTTAATAATTATTTCCCGCAAAGATTTAGATTAAAAATAATTTTAAAATCGTTAAAAATAATTAAATTATAATCAAAACTAATTCAATTTGCAAAATATTTTCAAAAGTATATTATATTATGAGTTTAAGATACACACGTATGTATATATGTTAAATCAAAGATATATAATATTTCTATAGTGTTATTTTCATTGCAATTTTCGCACGCAAAGTAGGGGTTAGGTTCTCCACTTTTAACACTATTCTTACGCAAAGTATGAACTGATTTCTATCCGGTTTTAACACTCCATAATGTGTTAAAAGCGGATAGAAACCAGTCCCTACTTTGCGTGAGAATGATGTAATGAAAATAACACTATAAATATATTATTTATTAAATGGATAATCTCTAGTCTAATGAATAACTAATAAAAATTAATAATAAATATATATTTTGTGTTTTTTTTCAGGATAGTGGACCGTTTCGTCTAGATCAGTTAGCCATTGTCTAAAGTAGCAGTCACTTAAGCGATTGTTGCAAATTTGCTGAAAGTGGAAATTTATTCGTTTTAATTTAAATCTTTCAGAGCATGATCTATAATATCTTTGTCCAATACAAAATTCAGAAACAGGTCACAAGTGGTAGTCACAGAAATTGGTTAATGATTTAAAATTTCCTTTGTAATCGGTATGCCTTCCATGTTTTTTGCATATATATATAAGCTTAACTGTATTATTATTTGTTAATGCACTTCAGTCTTTTAAAGATGTTGAGAGTTTCTTTAATTGCCTTTTTGGTAATGAATTTTACAACTAAGTAGGATTTTGAGTTTAGTGAAATTTATATTATCATTAGTTAGGGACGGAAGGGTCATCAGCGCCCTTATGCAAAACAGTTTTAATGTTTTATTAAAGGTAGCAACAACAAAAAATTACGATTACATAATTTAATACAAGTATATTATATATATCAAACTTTAGATGTAATTAGAGGAGATTTGAACAAAGACTCAATCTCCATTCAGCTATCCACTTCATTTTATATAACTGATACACCTGACCACATACATGTAAAAAAATTAAGTGATCTCCAATATACATATTTTGTGCTGAGCCAGCACTCATCAGTTGATTCTGATCATCATCTCCCATACACATATTCATCAGTTTATATTAAGATAGCAAATATTCAAATTTTAATTCTTCAGTTCCATATGACAGAATGCTCAAGCCCTTGTTGATGCAATATTGTTGTCATACCCTTGATGACTCTAAGTGATTCTGACCTCTCACATTTAGGATCTTAATGTATCCATTTAAATGCACAGAAAAGAGATGGGCAGATTTCAGGCTGAATCTATAATATTTTAAATACAGATATATTATATATATTGAACTTTAAAAGCAAGACATTTGAACACATACTTCCAAGCTCCTTTCAGCTATCCACTCCATATTATATAACCAATGCATGAGTTCGAAGATGGAAAAGATTGAAGCACGTCCATTAAAGTTTGAAGATTTGCCATCTTAATATAACTGAACACTGATTGTGTGTGTGTAGGAATGATGATCCAGATCAGTGTTTTTCAAAGTGGGCAGTGAAGACTTCTAGGGGGCAATAGTGAGTTCAGAAGCATTTGGGAGGCATTCAGGTGGTCTAGCCTTTTCTCCAGATGGACCGATCATCGGCTTTAACTCACTCTCAAGTGGCTAATTTTTACGTTATTTGCCAATTTTATGATTATTTTATAAATTGTTTATGTGCAAGAATATATTAAAAAGGAGGATAGTCAAAGTAATTGTAAATGTTTTGCACATTTTTCATGTCCCCCCCCTCTGTTAACAAGTTAAAAGGAATGCGGGTTATTATTGTATGGCTAATTTTAAATTTTACTAATAGATAGAAGTGGTCATCCTATGCATTATATTTTTTGTTATAGCCTCAGTAAATATTAAAACAATAAAGTAATTTAAGGCCAATATCAGCTGAGAGAATCTAAAAATTTGTCATTTCTCAGATTTGTTTATTTTTTTGTTTGTTTTGAATCTTTTGTAAAGATGGAAAAAGCTATTTCAATTGTATTAAAATTAGAAACAATATGTAAGATAAAAATCCTTGAGGAATTAAAAGAGTCTGAGTGAAAAATGAAAGAAGTGAAAGATAAAAAGGTGTAAAAAGCTATATCAATTGTGTTATGATCAATTATCCAAGAAATTGGAGATAATGGTGTAATAGTGAAACAGGGGTACTCAATTTGTATTGCTATAGGTGTGCTATAAAAGGTTTTCAGCAGATGATGAGGGGATTTCTTCTGAGTTTATTGTTTTCCTTGCTATATTTTGTTTGCTGGACAGATAAGAGTACTGGGTGGATAAGGGTTTGCTGAACTAAGAGAAGTATTCTAATTGTAAAGCAGTAGAAAACTTTATGAAAGAAGGCAGAGCTGAACCTAGCTTCAAATTATAGTCTGTCCAGAATTGCATAATCAACTCTTAGTTGGCTTCTGTTGTTATTATAAAGATTTCTAGAGAAAGCTGAGAAATATAAAAATGCCTAAATTTTATTATTAAAATGCTAATGAAATAAACTCCCAATGTAAGTTAGTGCACCAGCCAGATTCCTACATTGCTTTCACATAACCACAGATGCTAGCTGATGATGATGAATACCTTAATGCCTATGTTTTGCTGTGAAGAAGGGAAGCCCTCTCCACCTTGTTGTTATGGTTATAGTGCACTTAAAAGTTACTAGTCCAGAGATGGTTAATGAAAAGAAACCAGAAGGAAACTGTATGGTATAATTTCTTTGTTTTATATTTATTATCATTATATCTTGTTGCTATAAATTTTATTGTATTTTTGTTTCACTATAAATTATTATTTGATTTTTCTACTTTAAAACAGTCCTACCAAATTAATTTCTGTAATGCTTGTGTCTGGATGCTTTATCTGATTCAATGGTTTCATGGCCAAACATAAAACCAACTTTTATTTCAATGAAATTCTGAAGTTTAAAAAGAAGACTATTTAAGAGTACTGTGTAATAACCCACATACTCAGTTATGTTTAAAATATATTTAATTTTACTTTTTAATAAATTTTAATTTTAAAATAGTTTTCTTTTATGCTTGTTTTTTTTTTTTTTATAATTTAAGAAAGTAATTAAAAACAAACAAACTTTTAATCTTTAAAAAAAAAAATAATTTTTTAAAAAAAATTAATCCTTTCTTAACAAAACATTTTAGTTTGGAAAAGTTTTATTTTTATAATTGCATTCTTGTTTTGATTGTAATCAATTTTTAATTTAGTTTAATTAAGTGGAGACTTGTTACATTTTTTAAAATTAATCCTAAATAAGATTAACCTGGTTGGAATTTTTTAATTAAAATTGAGACTAAGACAAAGATTTGCCCAGGTCTAAAACTAATTAATAATTAAAGATGACATGAGAGATAAGAAGAGTCATATAAATAGCCCAGGTTAGGAACTGAGAAAGCCTATTCTATTCTACTGATTAGTTTTCAGCTATTGACATCTGTTCAGTTAGTTTAGTTTGTTCAACTTTTTTTTTTCTATGTCAGTCAATATAACCATTTAATAAATGGAATCATCTCTTCAGAATGCCTAAATGAGCCTCTATGAAGAACATTACTTATGCAATGCTGTGCAAAACCAACTCAAGACAATTCCCAGAACTAAATTGTCCCTGCTAAACATGCCTTAAAATGTATATGAAAACTGATCCAGTAATGACTCCTGCCTTCTGAACAAAATGGAAACCTGAAGCCTTTGCCAGAGTTCTCCAATAAATGAACTATTTGTGTCATGCTAAAAGACCTCTGCAGTTTCAAATTTATACCTCGAAGTAATATGTTTCTAGATTCTAATCAGGGTTTAAATCTGTCTAGTCTCAGCTTAATCTTAAATGTTACCTATCTTATATTTAGTTACTTATTGTATGTCTTTGGAATCTTAGTTTTAAGATTCCAAGTTTGTTTTCCATTTTAGTTATCAGAGAGTGTATTGTGAGATTATATTTTATATTCTTAATATGTCTCACTTTATTACTAACCCTTGCTAAATGCTCTGGCATCTTTTCGTAATTTCAGTTTGCTCACCTGTCCCTATTTTGTCATCCAATAATTAATTTTAAATATGTTTAGTTTGCGTTTCTTGCAAACTGCAAATCTTTTGGCTGGTGTTTGTTATGATTTGTTATTCTAGTTTTTCTGAAGTTTGCAATTTTGTGTCATTTCCAGATTATGTAAGATCGTAATCATGTTTATTTTTGTCTTGTATGTGAAATCAACTGTGAATTTCCTTCAATGTGGTACATCATGAGCTGTCCTGTGGACAAATGACATCTGTAGTTCAAAGCACCAGAGAATTCTCACCTGCACTGTTTCATTGATTTCCTACAAGTCTGTATTATTCTTCATATCTCTGAATTAGGAAGCTAGAATTAGTTTTTTTTTATAAATTGCCAACAGGAAGATACTATTAATTTCCTTTTAAATTGTAGATGAGAAAACAATTATTTCTGCCAAGGTATTTAATGTTTTAATATTTTTAAAACTCATATACACTCTCTGATGAATATGCTTATTAAAAATCTAGATCAAACTTTCATATTCTGTTTGCTAGATTTTCTTTATTTTATTTTTTGAATTTAATAAAAATTTCAAATTAGTTTAAATTATTTTGCTGATGTTTGTCTAGTGTATTTATGTCTCAATTGTCTGAGCAATATTCATGAGCTCTTGCTATCTCACTGGGTCTAGTCAGTGCAAACCATCATCACTATCCACTTTTGATCATGGTAAACAAATTTTCCAGATACGCAGTGATCTGGTGGTGCCCTCCATGGCCAAGGGAACATTGAGTGACCATTACAATATATATATATATGTTTGTTGTTGTTTGCTTTTAACACACTGTTCTATTTGAAAAAATAGAAATTTACTTTGCATGAAATTATTGTTATTTTTAAACATTAATTCTTATTAAGTGCATGGTCAGCACATAATTACATATAAGGCTTTAACCTTAATAGTATGCACCTTGAGTGCTTAATTTGATCATGAGAGGGACCTCTACAAATTTTAACACAAGATTATGACTTTATAAAGATAAGAGTGGCCATCTTGCAAATCTAAAGAATTTTGATTTGAGAGTGTGAAGTTAGTAAGTTCTTCACTAATTAAGTCCACTACCATATTTAGAAATCAACATTCGCTAAATCTTTCAATTCACAGCAAGTTAATATTCAGATCTTATAATTAGAAATATTTCAAATCAATTTAAAATTGTAAACATTAATTCTTATTAAGCTCATAGTCAGCACATAATTACTTAAAAGGTTTTAACCTTAATACTATGTGCATTGAAAATAAGATGGCCACTCTTATCTTTATAAAGTCATAATCTTGTGTTAAGATCTGTAGAAGTCCCTCTCATGGTAAAATTAAGCACTCAAGCCACATAGTATTAAGGTTAATTTAGCCTTATATGTAATTATGTGCTGACCATGCACTTAATAAGAATTAATGTTTACAACTTTAAATTGATTCATAATATTTATAATTATAAGATCTAAATATTAACTCACTGTGAATTGAAAGATTTTGTGAATGTTGATTTCTAAATGAGGTAATGGATTTAATTAGTAAAGAACTTACTAACTTCACACTCTCAAATCAAAATGCTTTAGATTTGCCTATATAATTAGAAAGTCATAATTTTATGTTAAGATTTGTAGAGGTCCCTCTCATGGCAAAATTAAGCACTCAAGGCACATAGTATTAAGGTTAAAACCTTATAAATTATTATTATTATTTTTGTAATCTCTGTATGTGATTATTAAAAATTTATTGACATACTGATTTAGTTTTTTTTATTGGCAGTGGCATTTCCTTTTTGAAAGTGTTTTTTTCTTCTTGAAAATGGCATATAAAAGTGAAGTTTAGGTTTAGCCTTTCAAAAATATACAGCCTAAAACTTTGTGGTACCAATTAGCAAGGTATTAGAGTTTGGAATAGGGAGAAATCAGGAAATATAATCGATTTTGGTTTGATTTCACTCATTTAAACTTAAATTTAATAATTGAAAATTTTGTTTTTTCTTGTTATTGATATTGAGTTTATGTTGATGCCTTATTGCAATGTGTGACATTGACATCATGTTATATCTTGTGTGCATCATATGAATTGTGGAGTAGGCATTATTCAGTACAGTATCATTAGTTGCTATTTATGTCAAAACTATCAAACAGATTGAATGCAGAAAACTGTTATACTTAGGGAGGGGGGCATTACAAAAGTTATGACTTGCAAAAGGGGGCAGTGACCTGAAAAAGTTGGAGAACCTAAGATCTAGACCAACTGATGAGTTCTAGTTCAGCACAAAGTATATATATTGGAGATCATTTATCTTTTTCACATGTATGTGGTCATGTGTACTGGTTATATAAGATGGAATGGATATTTGAAAGGAGCTTGAAGATCTGTGTTAAAATTTCTTCTAATTATTACATAACTATAAATTTACTTTACAAGCTTTTACAGAAAAGAATTTAGATACAATATCATCACCATTTAGAGTATTCATATGTCATTCTCTCTAGTTATCATTGACAAATTTACCAACCGATCTTATGTCATTGTCGAACGTAAATAACTTTTTATAATTTTTAACTTCGAAAATGTTCTCTCTCCACTAGCTTTACTTATAGGAAGAATTAATAATATTCTTAATGATATGCTCAAATTTGGGGATGAAATGGTCAAATTATTTTCATGAAGATAACTTAGAACATCCAATGGATTTTTGAATTGAAATAATTCACTTGAAAATAAGTTTTTAAACAGACACAGTTCTACATACAATTATTCCCCATTTATGTCTTTATTATTATCACCGTTGCTTCAATGAATTTGCAGATCAAAACATTCTTTTAATTTTTTTAAAAATAAGTTTCATTGAGTTTATTTATAGTTGACAAAAGTAATTAATTACATACATATTCATCATATAGTCTTTTATATACCTACATTAACATTAATTAACAATTTTTCTTCAAACAAATTACACATATATTAAATCATCAATATTGAAATAATAATAATATATGTAATTTATACTATATTACTTATAGAACCTCTTTTTTTACTCCAGCTTTTCTCTTGTAAGCACTTTAAAGCAACTATATTATATAGTGTATATATAATAAGTAAAAACAAATATCCTTTATAATCTAAAGTTTATTTAAAGTTCTTAAGAGTTTCAATTATTTTTATCTCAGTGAAATCTTTTAGAATGTTTTTTTTTTTTTAAAAAAAAAATGATTGAAAACCTTACGTGCTTTAATTGTAAAATCACAGAGAAATGAAAAGATTAATTTCTGTTAAAACAATGATGAAATTTTATCTTTTGAACCAATCCATTGATGTGATAAACTTTAAGTAATTCACAACACATTTTTATTTTATTTTTAAAAATTCAAAAAAGATATTTAGTGATTTTCTAAGAAATGAAATTCGCTAGTTTTAGTCATTTCTTACTCAATTGTTTATATAGTAACGCAATTGTTTTTAAAACTATATTTTACATTTAAAATAATTTTAACTAAATATTTTTAAATGGTATTGTTTTTTATTTAAATATATCAGAGAAGCATAAACATTCATACACACAAGTCTGTCACTATTCAGTTTTACCATTATGTGTACATTAATAAAATATTGCCTTAATTTATTGTATTTTAACTAATTTATTTACATATATACAATTTTATGCATTTTATTAGGGTATCATCCTTTTTTTTTTTTTTTTTTACATGTGTGTGTTTTTAAAACTAGACCAAAATGGCTACAAGAATTTCAAATGCTATAAAAATATGCACAGACATTTTGGATTTTTTTTTTAAATTTTGTTTGATAGGGCAAATTTAAGATATTATTTTTATAATAAGTCAATAATTTTTTTTGAGGTTACATTTGTTGTTGTTGCTGTTGTTATTGTTGTTGTTGTTGTTGTTGTTGTTATTATTATTATTATTATTATTTTACAAATACCAAATAACTATCACAATATATGTATAAATGATATGGATTTTGCATCACACAGCAATGTGACTTGAATTACGCATTGTGTAAATTCAGCTTAAGAAGACATAACTGAGAATATCATAAGAGAAAAACAAATACAGAAAATTATAATTGACAAATTGTATTTCAAGAAGTAAACATTTATTTTAATATGTTTATATTTCCTCATTTTGTAGAAATAATGAATCAAGTCACAATAATTTATATTTGTAACAGAACAAAAATAAATGTATTCTTAATTGTGCACCATTTCTGCACTTCTTTTGTATCGGTGCCTTCATGCCTTGCTTACCTTGTTTACCACCTTCCTCCAGCCCTGTCATTAGTATTTCAAATGTTGGAGTCAATGCTGAGAATGATGAACATTTCTAGATTGCACTAATGTGTTTATTTTTTCTAATAATGATACAATAACTATACATGTCTATGTAAGAGAATTATAAAGTCCATAAAGACTTTATAAACTTTTAACTTTCAAGAGATGAATCCTTAGGTTTAGATAAAACAATTCCAATTTTTCAATGGGTGGTAAATAATTCAATATTATGTCTTAGAATTTATTTGATTGGATTTGTAATTCCTTTTATATAAAAAATAAAGCTTTATTGTGATTGTCTTATCTTTATATATATATATTAATTAGCTGCAGAAAGGAGTTTGCTGTTAACTGAAAGGAGACCCTTTGATTCCTCTTGGAGGCCTTAAAGGAACTGAGCAGGGCAAATTCCTAATGTCCACTCCATACGTTCTTGTCGTTGCAGCTGTTATTACTTTGTGATTATTCATATAGTATCTGAACATGGATGGGCTGCTCACCAACACACATTAGCCAGCGTGGTGAGTTTATTGGCTTTTTACCTCTGAGTTTAAGATCAAGAAACACCATGGTCTTTCTTCTCAGTGCCTGATAAGGCAGAATGAATGTTTGTGTAAATGATAAATATTTTTCCAATACATATATACAATTATGACAGACAAAAATAAAGCATGGCTCTTATTCCCAGGAGGCTGTAAAGTCACCAAACAAGGCAGCAGTTGGTAGCCAAAGGCGGAGGGTGCTAAGAATCCCCTGATTGTGGACCCAGGCTGCCATTTGATGACAACTTTTTATTTAGGTACTTACAACTGCAGATCACTTTTAAGTGAAGGAAGATTGCAAGAATTAGAAGAAGAACTGTCTTATATTAAATGGGACATTATTGGACTTTGTGAAGTTAGAAGAAAAGGAGAAGAAACAATTGATTTAAAAAGTGGACATATACTCTATTTTAAAGGCACACATATTGGAAATACAAGTGGAGTAGGATTCATTATAAATAAAAAAGTGGAAGAACAATATTGTGGAGATTGATGGTGTATCGGACAGAGTGGCAAGATTAGTTATACAACTTAATAGCAGATACCAAATGCAGATAATTCAGGTTTATGCCCCAACAAGTTCTCATAGTGATGAAGTAGTAGAAGATTTTTATATGGATGTACAAAAGGCTTTTGATCAGAGTAAACAACTTTTTAAAATTGTTATGGGAGACTTTAATGCTAGAATTGGTAGACAAATGAAAGATGAAATTGCTGTAGGTAATTTTGGTTATGGTAATAGAAATGAGAGAGGACATAGACTTGTGGAGTTTGCAGAAAAAGAAAAACTTTATATTATGAATTCATTTTTTGAGAAAAATGTTAAAAGGAAATGGACATGGAAGCATCCAAATGAAGGTACAGCAGAATTGGATTATATTTTGACTAACAGAAAATACATATTTCAATATTGTAATGTTCTTAATAAATTTAACACAGGAAGTGATCATTGATTAGTAAGGTGTAAGTTACGTGTTAATGTAAAACTAGAAAGACAAAAATTATTAAGAAAAACAATATTTACAGTTGATATTCCTAATCTTCAGAAACATTCTAATGAATTTAAATTAGAACTTACAAATAGGTTTCAAGTGTTAGGAGATTTTGAACATGATACAGATTTGAATGAAATTAATATGAAAATAACTGATACACTTTTAAAAACTGCAACAAACATAGCTGGTAGAAAAAAGCAGCAATTGACTAATAAAATTTCTACTGAGACTAGAGAATTTATGAAGAAAAGAAGGAATATGAAGATATACAAAAATGATGTATTAAAAAGAATTGAATATCTCGAATTTTGTAAAATGGTACGGAAAAGAGTTGAAAATGATATAAGAAAGTATAACTGTGAAATAGCAAGGAAAGCTGTAGAAGAAAATAAAAGTCTCAAAAATGTTAAACAACATTTTGGTATTGGTAGGAAATTTATATCTGCAATAAGAAAAAAAGATGGAATTATTACTAAAAAGAGAGATGACATCATGAAATTGGTAGAAGATTTTTATCAAGAATTATATAGTAATAAAGAACAAGTACCTCCTATATCTATTACATCTTCCGAATTGCCCAGAATTTTAAATGAAGAAGTGAGACATGCAATTAAGTGTATGAAGAAAGGAAAGGCTCCAGGAAATGATGGAATTATAATTGATATATTAAAAGAAGCAGGTGAAGAAATAGAAACAATTTTAGCAAAGTTATATACCAAATGTCTAAATGATAAAGATGTACCGGAAGATTGGAAGAATGCAGTAATAATATTAATATTTAAAAAAGGTGATAAAAAAGATATTAGAAATTACAGACCTATCAGCCTTTTATCAGTTTTATATAAAATTGTTACCAAGATAATTACAACTCGTCTACAGAGAACTTTGGATTTCCACCAACCAAGAGAACAAGCTGGATTTAAAAGTGGTTTTAGTACAATAGATCATATCCAGGTATTGAGAGAAGTCATAGAAAGGACAAACAAATATGAGTTGTCATTATGTTTTGGATTTGTAGATTATGAAAAGGCATTCGATTCTATACACATTTCTTCAGTGATTAAAGCATTGGATCATCAAGGTATAGATCCAGGATATTGTCATATTTTAAAGAATATTTATAAAATGCAACAGCAACAATTAGATTACATAATGATACTGGAAAAATCAACATTGAGAAAGGTGTAAGACAAGGTGACTCCATATCTCCAAAACTCTTTACAGCAGTGCTGCAAGAAGTATTTTGTGGATTAAAATGGGAAACTAAAGGAGTGAAAGTAAATGGAGAGTATTTAAGTCATTTAGATTTCACAGATGATGTAGTTGTTTTTGCAAATAATGCTTCAGAGCTGCAGGAAATGTTGCAGGAGTTAGCAGATGAAAGTAGAAAAGTAGGACTAAAGATAAATGTTAAAAAGACTAAAGTAATGTTTAATCGATTTGCTCAAAATATGAAAATAAAGGTTGATTATGAAGAATTAGAAGAAGTTAACAGTTACAAATACCTTGGTCAGATTATTAATACAGATGGAAACATAATGGAGGAAATTAATCATAGAATTAAACTTGGTTGGAGTGCTTTTGGTAGAAATAACTTGATACTAAAAGGAAATATGCCTATGTGTTTGAAAAGGATGGTTTTTAACAAATGTGTTTTACCAGTTCTTACTTATGAATCTGAGACTTGGACACTTAATAGAAGAGCAATACAGAGACTTCAGATCACTCAAAGGAGTATGGAGAGATGTATGTTGGGAGTAACAAGAAGAGATCGAAAATGCAATGTATGGGTAAGACAACAAACAGGTGTTACTGACCTTATTGAAAAAATTAAAAGATTGAAATGGAGTTGGGCTGGACATATTGCTAGAAGAGATGATAATAGATGGACAATTGAAATTTTAAACTGGATTCCAAGAGATTGTAAAAGACCCAGAAAGAGACCACATGTGAGATTGATGGATGAAATAAGAAAATGCGCAGGGGTGTTGTGGAGAAGAGAAGCTAAAGATCCGGAGAAGATGAATTAAACTTGGAGAGACCTTCATCCTGCAGTGGATTGATAATGGTTGATGATGATGATGATATATTAATTAAAACAAGTTATAAATTTCATAACTTGCTTTTAAGCTTGCATTTTATGATCACTAGATGGAGCTTTACCAATAGCTCTAAACAAGCTTTGTTTACATAAGTGCCGAGAGAGATAGAATTAAAAATCTCTATCATTCCTCCCTATCTCCAGACCAGCTGGTTTCGTGTTTAATGACTCACATCAGTGAAGGGATATATATATATATTATTGTGAACTAGTATATAGCTTTTTTATAATTCTAATCCCTGTATTCATTTATTGTTTTATATCATAAACATAATTAATTTCTTTTTTTTTAACAGAAGTACTTTAATGCACCACCTTTAATATTCAATTGAATCTTAATAGTTTTTTATATTCTATTTTTTTTTTTTAGAAATAAACAGTTATTTAAAAAATATATATAAAAAAACCTAATTATTGCTTAATTATGTCTCATTTTGTTTTCTCTGCACTTTGTTATCATAAATATTCATTAACAGACTAAATTATTCTAATCTTGCTATACTTATTATTTGGTTCTGTTACCCAGAACATATTACAGGTATTACTTTTGCTATATTGAAATTATACTTTTATTATTTTTAACTAACCAAATAGAAGTTTTATATTGAAAAACGTAATTTAATAGGAATGTCTACAGTCAACATTAATGAAAATAATATAATTACATAATAATATTAATATTATATTTACTTACATTCTCCTTAGAAATTTTAGAATAATTAATTCGTCATATTTGAAATAAATAAAAAAACAGCTAATTTCTTGCTGCACTCATGTTTCTGTCAAAAAAATCTGATGGCATTAGCAGTATGTGAAGTCACTTGAAACTCCATCAAACAGCTACATAATTTTTATTTAAATGCACTCACAATATTTGGTAAGATCTTAAACCTTGAACACAAGATGAGATAACTATATCTAGTTAACCTTAATGGATAATTATTTATGCAAGAAATTAAATAATTAAAAGTTGAGATGCCTTGCATTTATTTCCCTGTTTTTTATCATATCTTCAAAGAGTAAAAATCCTAAATAAAGTAGATATCTGCATTAAATTTCATAGATGTTTATAACTAGAATCACATATTTTATAGGCATTTCTTGGTTCAAATTGAGTCAATCTCATTGACTAATTGTATGCTTATTAAACATTTTCTTGTTGATATTTCATTTTTTTATATAAATAAACCATGGAATGCTAGAAATAAAATTGATAGAATTAACAAGCAACACTTTGAAAGAGTTAACGCTGTTCATATTTGTTATTTACAAATTTAAATATTGCTCTTGTAGCTTAATGGAATGGTGAGCGATAGAGAAATTAATTTTTTAGATTGACTCTCACTCGAGTAAATAAGAGCAGATTGTTAATTGAATGGAACTATTTAATTTAACCTGTAATTTGGATGCTTAAACACTCTGTGAACTCAAAAACAATCATTTGACAATTAATTAAAGCGCTATACTTTCCGATTTTAAGATGCTGTGAACATTTGACGATTTTGTAAATCTAATAAGTCAAAAGTCTATTATCAATAATATGAGATTTAAGATACCGATTCGTACAATTCTTATAACAGTTTGTTCATTGAATCCATTATATGATTTTGTGACTAATTAGAACTAAATTATTATAAATTAATTATTGTTATTTTATATATTTTTAAATATTAGAAAGAATATAGAATACGTATAAACCAATAACTCTCCTCCCCCTTCCCGAATTTATTGTTTTCACTTACTTATTAGTTATTTTATTTATATTGTAATACACATTCTCATTATTTTGCATAAGGCTGTATTTTTTATTATTGTAGAATGAATATAGAATACGTATAAACCAATAACTCCTCGACCCGAATTTATGATTTTCCCATACTATTTATTTTATATTATAATAAACATTCTCATTATGTTGCACAGTGCGGTATTTTTTATTATTACAGAATAAATATAGAATATACATAAATCCAATGGTCTCTCATCCTCCCGAATTTATCATTTTTCTTGCTATTTATTTTATTCATATTATAATAAACATTCTCGTTATGTTATATAAAGCGGTATTTGTTTATTTATTATTATTTTTGTTATTATTAAAATAAATAAACAAAGAAAACAAATACATCTCATTAAAAGAGTTTTTATTCCTTACTTTTTGTTTTGTTAATAATTAGAAGATTTCAAAACAAAACTTGAGCATTGTTTAAATTCTGACAGGTAATTTCAAATCACTCATGAGTAGAATTGAAATATATAGTAAATTCGAAATATTTCTAAAGTGTTTCTATCACATAAGAAAAACAGAACAAAACAAAACGAAACAAAAGAAACAATTTTTGATTAAAGAGCATATTTTTTTATATTAGAATATACTATTTATATTGCTCTAACTCTGTCATTTATTTCAAGTTTGAGTAATCAATAAATACTAGATTATACTTTTTTTTATTAAATCACTATCCTATAATTGCTTATCCAGTCCCTAGACTAGTTGGCTTGACAGTGAAAAGTTTTAGATTTGGATTCAGGGCATCTGGAGTTGCATCTTTTATTTAGATATAATATCTTCTCAAGCTTACAATAGGTGGCGTTATACAAAATGGATGACGTAATGTTTTTTTGGTATCAGTATAAATATAAATTTTATATTTTGAAATTAATTACAGATTTTTTTTGTATTTAAATATGTATTAAAACATATTAGACGTTACACATTTTTATTTGTTGTTAATTAATTGTCATTATTTTTACAACATTTATATTTTATATATTATTGTCAAATATGTTTACAAATTTTAACAAGTAATATTTACTAAGGCTGTAACCTCAAGAATATGCGTGTAAAATCGATAGTAGGGACCTCTACAGTCTTAACCACAAGCTTACGTTTTGGAAGAAAAGAGGGGAACCCTTCTTTACTTCAACCTACTTTCTATATAAAAAGGTGAAGCTGAAGTGGTTAGATCTGAGAGCATGAAAATTTTCAGTTGATGAATTGAAGCTAATTCTACAGTTGCTATATATATATTAAAAAATTAATGCTATTTAAGCTAAGTATAGATTAATATAAATTATATCAGTTTCCAAAACTGCTAAAATAAAAAATTGATAAGAAAGGTGATGATAAAAATATATTGTTTATTCTGCTGGTGAATATTGAATCCCTGTTTGAAAACAAACTATTTGTGTTAAACTTGTGGATAAGCAGTTAAATATTCCCTTGGGAAATATTATTGGCACACTCAAGTACACTTTCTTGCAATGGTTTACATTTTAAGTATATTTCTCATTATGTCAGAATTCAAACTGCCTTACAGAAAATACACAAAAAACTATTAAAAATATTGGACTTATCATCAACTTGAGATATAGTTTCATTAATTAAGGCATGCCTCGAGTCAAGATTCTCTTTTTGGGTACTTACCGAAGAATTAAAGAATTATGATATAAGAAATGGATTTTTTTTTTGTGAAACACTAAACAGTTTTTTTTTCAGATCCAACACTGTCAGCTGGATTTGATTTTAATAGATGTTATTAGATACATAACTACAAATTCAATATAACCAATGATTGTTGTGCTTATTTATTTCAAAAATAAAATTGAACAGCCTTTGACTTGTGTAGTTATGACAAACACAAACTATGAATCATATAATTAATGATTATCAAATCTATGTATATAGTTTTGTATTTGAAGGACTTAATAAAGTTACTACAGAATCTATTGTCTGGTAGAATTTTTTAAAATGGTTGTTAATAGTCAACAGTCTAAATATCTGTATGTCAAATAATATTAGGACATATTGAAGAGTTTCCAGATGTTGTTTTCAATTTGTAATTTATTTTCATTTATAAAGATGTTAAACATTTAATATAAGTTGTTCAAATGAAAATACATTAATAGATTTTGATAAAAATGTTTTTCAGTTATTACCCTACTTTATGATTAGTTATTTTTTTTGATTTTTATTATTGTAACCTAATCTAACTCACCCATATCACAATAATCTATCAGCACATAAATCCAGATCATGCTCCCTCACTATGCATATATTTTGAGAATATGTACATGCATCAAATGCTTGAATTTTCATGCTTATAGTTCAATGTTTTTTCTTTATATCTTTCTATTATAAAATAGGGATTACTTTCTATTTGCTTTTAAGATCTTGTAGAAGAATAAATCATCATTGTATTGTAGATATTTTTTCAAATTTTTTTTATATTTTTTTATCAGCACCCTTTATTAATTCCATTATAACTATTAACCAAAGCAAAAAGTTAGAATGTTCTCTCATACTCTGTGTGCATTTCACAAGCAGCTTTTAGATATTAATATACTGAGATATAAAATAACTGGATTTCCACATCTGTGTTGATGCTTTGATGTACTTGTTACATAACTCTCATAAACTATGAACTTGTTCTATCCATTATGGTCAGAATATGGTGGAGATGAGATGAGATGCATTGATAAACAAACAAACAAAAAAGGAAACTCACCAAGAAATCCACTCATGAGTTTAAATATAAATATTAATTAAATTAATAAATATTTTAAATAATTTAATAATTATGTACTGAATTGTTTTCTATGTTTTTAACAATATTAATAATAAAAATGTTCTAAACCTCAAAATAAAATACTAACAAGTTGACATTAATAGAAAATATTGCTTCAACATGGTGCAATGTTTCATTTAACATACTTTCTTCATTCTGAAAAACTTTCCACACTCAATAACTTACCTAAATGACATATTTTGTTTATAATTATTTCAATAGTAAATATATGCTGTATCAATATACACTACTTCAGTTATATGCAACCCTTGACTTAAATGTGAATAAACAAATAAAAGCAAAACTTTTAAATTTAATCTTCTATGATATGGCAGCATCTACTTTTTTTATTCCAGGCCACCATACACAAGGATATTTATTAATAACATTTTTGCAGGTAAAATTGAAAGCACACAATTTTATTTATTGTTCTAGTGTTATACAATATTTGCATAGTTTTATGAAATTTAATAAAATTTGTAAAGTATTTTTCATAAGTAATAAAATGGAAGTTAAAAACAAAACTGTAAAACATTTTTACTATTGTGCCAAAAAACTTTCAAGGGTCTAAAATCTGAATTAGGTAACAGTGAGTAAAAATGATTTTATAAATTCTGACACTGTTATAGACTTTAAAACATCAAACCAAATAGAAAGACTGTAGTCTGCTAATAACAAGACTGCTATTAATATTTCTTTAGAAATAAAAAAGTTATTGATGAAAAAGGACATTGTTCAAAATGTGTTTAATTGCCATGGAACTCTAATACTTCACTATTTATTTTATTTAAGAAATAAAGATACAGTATGTTAAGTTTTTTATTATTTTTTGAATAAATGTGAATAAGTGAACATACACACAGTATATATATATATATATATGTGTTCTCTTAATGTGTTATTAATAACTACATTATTATTAATATTATTATTATTTTAATTTTGTTTATACTATAATCTTAATTTCTATATGTATATTGTACAATAAAAAAAAAATCTGTTACATTTATATATGTGTGTGGGTTGAACAATATTGTACTCTAACAGTTCAATAAAGAATATGTATTATATTGTAATCAAAAACTTATCAACAAAACATGAACTATTATTAAACATGGTGTGTGATGTACATAAGGATGTGTTTTGAAACAAAACATAGTGGATATCATGGTATCATATGTGGAGATTTTTTTTTTACAATTAATATCAAAAAAGGTAATTTTTATTTGCTTTTCAAAATATCTATTTTTATTTTTTTTTTGTTTTATTTTTTCCTCTCATGGTTAGTGATATAACATATTTGTTATTATCCACTCTTTTTATTAGCAAAAGAAAATTATCATACATTCATGAAAAAAATCATTTTATATTATTTAAATGCTATATATAATTTTTATATTTTATTAACAATATTAAGTAGTTTAGTGTGTGTGTGTATATATATATATTGTTAGTTTTATTTATCATATAATTATTCTAAAAAACTTATGTTAAGTAAATTTTAATATAGCTTTTATTATTATATTTTATTTAAAGTTTGTGGGTATACATCATTCAATTTGCTTTCAGAATTAGAATTATATATGTTCTTGGATTATTTAATTTGTTTTTAGCATTAGTATTTTATATATTTAGATTATTTTATTTTTCTTAACATTCAATGTGTCATTTCTTTGTTAGTATTCACGTATATAATTTTAAAATCATGTGTTTAAAAAAAGAAAAAAAAATTATAATCATAAATATTAGACTTGTTAAATTTTTTTTTTTACATTTTTTTTAACTATTAAAGTTATATATATATATTTTTTTTTCATATGTCATAGCATCGGCCGGGACGCGAACCCACAACTGTCTGCAACCAACTACTTGCTTGCATGGCGACTGCGATACCTCTCGGCTAATAACACAAGACTTCATGGCAATACTTATTTTTCCATCTTTTTTTTAAACACGCAACAATTAAAATTATCTATTTATATGTGCAAATATAAAGATTATATTTTGATTGCACTGTATAATAAAACGTTGATTCTCATATGTACATGTAATTTTAAATGGCATCTGTTTTGTTATAATTTTGTCTTTATATAGATTATTTGAAAACCTATTTTTGTAATGAGCCCTTGAATAATAAGTCTCATATATTACTTACTTCGATTTAAATATGCATTTAAAAACTACCGTCAAACACAATCATACTTCTAGCCCATGGAAAAAAAGACTTCGAAAAAGGAAGCTAATATATCAATCTGCAGATTAATAAATAAGTACACTGTAATTAAATAAGTGTAGGTTTAGAAATGCTAAGATAAGTAGAAGTGTCATTTTAGAAAAGTGTTTATAATTGTCATTAAAAATATTGATATTAAATATTTTTAAAATTTTTATTTAATCTTGGTTTGTCGGTAATCCAATGAAGATGTATATATAATTATAATTATATTATTAGAACTAATAAAGACCGGTTCTTTAATTTTTTTTTCATGATACGTTCCTGAAATAATGTTCAACAAGTATCAAAAGTAAAAATTAAAGTTGCATATGTATGTATGATCAGCTGATTTTAATGGAGGTATATTGGCACTAGTTTTGTTCTTCAATGCTCTTTCAATCAGTAGCCTATTTTTAATTTTTTTGAAAACTGCATTGAGATTTGTCTGAATATGAATATTCCCAACACAGATTTATTATATCTATTATATCTTATGACTTGGTTATTACAGAATATAATAGTAATCCACAGTTAATGCCATGTTCTGCAGTCTTTCACATAAAAATTTTTGTTGCAAAAAACTTGAAAAGACATCTTCTAATTTATATCTTCCCATCTTGATAATTATAAATCTTTAATTTTTTGTGACCATTTTGACTTCTACCAGTGAGAATTTTCTTAATTATTATCTCCTGTTTTTAAAGTCCCTGAAAAGTATTTGGGTTTCAGGAAATAATTTTTAATAATGTTTACTTGGGTTAACATTGAAACCATAATAATTTAAAAAAAATATTTATGAACATACAGTGAAGGCAACTAAAAACTAAAAAAAACATTAAAATTCATAAATTTATCATATTTTGTAAATATGTATCACAAACAGTATAGCAACAATTATTATTTTGTTTCTAAAGCTCAATAAAAAGCCTTACACTATGGATGAGTCAACAATTGGGGAGAAAATGGAATGACTTTTCATCTGTGATTTTAACTGTGAATAATCAGAAGCAGTTCCAGATCTAAAATACTTCTGTGAGATTAGAAGTTATAAATTGGGTTGAAATTAAGAAAAGACTGATTCAGCTTCTAATACAATCAATATTTTCCAGTTTATCATTTATCTCCTATTCATTTTCCTTTTTTCATTATCATCATTATTAATCATCTAGATTGGAAATGGGTTGGTCATCATGAGGATCTCATATTACCACTAATTTCTTTGAATATACTGTAACAATGTATGAGCATGTTTGTGAAGCTATATTTTTATATTTTATTGATTTGAACAGAAATATAACTCCAATTTGTTTTATTTTTATTTTTTATACCATGATTAATGAATATATAAAGTACATGAAGCCATAGGCATGGAAAACATATTTGAAGATATGCTGAACAGAATCATAGTTCTTTATTGTGATCTTAAAATGAGCCATTTAAAAATTAGATTTGAAAAAAATTTTTTACTCAGAAATTGATTGGTTGCTTAAAAGCTATACTTAAGAAAACATAACCCACACAAACAAGAAAGAACTTAGATAAATTTATCAAAAATTGATGTTTCACAGAATTTTACTAAGTTTTTATAACTGGTATATTGATTATTTAAGTTAGCAGACATGGTTATAAATCATAGTAATAAAGTAAGTAATGGTTGTAATAAAGCTAAATACTTTTAATATTTATTTAAATATTAGTGCAATGAACACACAACTGTTATAGATTCTCAAAACATGTATCCAGATAGCCTTCATAGCTAAAGACATATCAAGGATCAATTCAGTTTTTCAGAGAATAAACCTTTTTTGACACTAGATGGCTAATATTGCTCTAAAGTCTAACTTATTAGTTTATATTTTCAGAATTTCTTGATGCGTCAATAAAATGATTCACAACCTTTCAATATTTATAATTACAAAAGAGATTATCTCCACATTAACAGTCTTTATAACCTATCATTACATTTAATATAAAGTAAACTACACAATTATAAAGCAACAATTTTGTGCAATAATATAAATGCTTATTGTGCCCTGTGTCATAAATGAGTTCTTAGATACATTTCTGATTGAGTCCATATTCTTTATTTGGTCTAATGACTTTATCATTTTTATCCAGCTTTTATCAATATCAAATTATTATGACTTAATCTAAAAATGTCATTTTTTTTTCTATATATTTGGTATTTTCTTTAAATAAATACATTAATGATTATTTCTAATTATATATTAGAATGGAGATTATCATTAACATTTTAAGTTCAGATATAAACTTTAAACTTAATTAAAATTAATATATTTATCCCCTCTTTTCTTCCAAGGTGTAAGCTTGTGGTTAAGACCTGTAGAGGTCCCTAATATCACATTTTTACACGCATATTCTTGAGGTTAAAGCCTTAGCTAAATATTACTTATATTTATCTGTATTAAATACAGCCACATGGTATATCATTCATTCAAATATACTCCTCTTTTTTTCATGTAAGAATGTTGTCTAATGTGTGAGTGCAAGAAATTTTTGATTTGTAAGATGCAGTTGTAGTAATTTGAAAATAAAAACATGGGAGTGGTTTGGATCTGGGGTTAACTGAAAAGGTGCAACAAATGCATCTTGGAGATCATTTAGATAATTTAGATATCTTTATATATGTAGTGAAAGTTTTAAGTATACCTAAATTAGAAACATGACAAAAATGGATTGGAATTAGTTTAATTATATTTTTAATGACCCATTAAAAGGAAACACAAGATATAATTATTAAATGAACATGAAGCAAATGCCTTTTTTTCCAATGCTATTTTTCTTTTAATTTTACTTCTTCCATCCTCACTCAACCAACTACTCAAATATCTAAATCCATTTACCTGTTGAACTATATTATCACAGATATTAAGTTACAGACTTTTTGTATTACTCCCTATCCAGTAACATTTGGTCTTTTCAGCAGTAATTTTCATATTATAATTTATATATCTTTACTCTAATTTATTCAATATATTCTGAAGTCTCTTTTCCTCCTCAGCTTTAAAAGCCATATCACCTGCAAATTCTACCTCCAACACTTGCTTCACCCAGATCTAAACATTTATTTAACATGTAATTGTAAAATTAAGCAACTTTTCTTAGATTAATGTAAACTAAAGTTAGACACACTGACACATATTTGTAAGAAATCTACAATTGAATGAAAATTAATCCACCATAGCATACATCAAATGAAATGACCTTAAGCCTGAAGATCAAAGAAGCCTGGCATATAACTAACTACCATAATGCCATAAACCAGAAAGAATCCAGCTTTTTCTTTTCTAATAAATGGTTTATCTGATTTGCATACAGTTTCAATAATATATTGTAATACTTATATAAGGCTAAAACCTCAATATATGCACCTTGAGTGCTTAATTTTAGCAAGAGAGACCTCTCCAAATCATAATGCAAGTCAAAAGCATTTTGATTTGGGAGCATAAAGCTAATAAATTCTTCACTGATTAAGTCCACTATTTCTGTTAAACATTAACATTCATGAAATCTTTCGATTTACAATAAGTCAATATGCAGATATTAAATTTAGAAATGTTTTGAATCAATTTAAAGTTGTAAATATTAATTCTTTTTGAGTGCTATATGAGCACATAATACTTATATAAGGCTAAAACCTCAGTACATGTGCCTTGAGTGCTTAATTTTAGCAAGAGAGACCTCTTCAAATCATAACGCAAGATTCAACTTTATAAAGGTATTGTCTATATATATACACATCTATACAATCACAAACATTCTATTATTATGACTATGAAAACATTTAACATCCTTAAAATGCTTAGCTTCCATTTTATACTTCTTTAATTTTCATTCAATTTATGTCTTTTCTTATGAATGTGTGTCAGCACATATAAGTTTAGTTAACATGTTTTATAAATAAATATTAAAAAGCACAGGTACTTCCTTTTCTAACTGTTGCTTCTATATTCACTTCATACATTTTATTATTCTTCAGTCTATTTCTTATTCTTTGTCCATTATACATATTCCAAATCAATCTTTTCTCTTTTCAAAATATTCCTTCATATTTATGAGTCATAAATTTATTCCAGATTACTCTATCAAATAAATAGTCAAAATAAGAATCACAGATCACATAACCTTATTCTTTTAAGCTTGTAAGTTATAAACAATGAGGATTGCCAATTCCTCAACAAGCCTTGTGATAAATGCTTAGCTTGTTGCGGAATTGGCAATCCTCATTGTTTATAACTTACAAGCTTAAGAGAATAAGGTCATGTGATCTATGATTCTTATTTTGACTATTTATAGTCTCTGCCTTAAGTCTTATGCAATGTTATATTACTAAGACTACTAATATATGGTATGGCTGAAGATCTCTCAGCCCCATATAGTTATTTGAGTTGGATAGCTGGGTTTGAAGACATGTAGGTGTCTGAAAATTTCAGATTTTCCACTCAATAGATAATTTTTGGTTAAATGCTAGCTTTGGGTTGGTGTTCATGGTTGTGAAACATAGATAATGAATAAAAAAATAGGAACAGATCTGAAGCTTTTGAGATGTGGGTAGAAAAAATTAATTGGATTAATAAATGAAGTTTTGAAAAGAATAAATGAAAAAAGATGATTAATTGAAAAAATTAAGAATAGAAAGAGAAACTGGATTGGATATATATTAACCTTTTAACGGCTGATTTTTTTATTGACCAAGTGAGGTAAAAGTCTAAATTTTTAACTGATCAATTCACAAACTTAATGATCAAATGGTCAAAATATATTCATCTTTTTAATATTATATTCACTTTAGTTTCGTTTGTAAAAAGTATATTAATAATTTGTCAGATTATGAAAGTGAACAAAAGTTTTTTCAAAAATAAATTTTGATTTATAATTAGAAAAATATTCAATAGTGGTGGAAATTAAAAGGAACATCACTCGCCAACCAAAAATATTTGCTGATGTCATGATTTCTTCCCACTTTTACGTTGCGATAAGTACGTTGCGATAAATAAATAATTTTTGCTAAAGTCTTAACTATTTTTCTAAAATAATTTTATTTTTAGCATATTTTATCAAAATAATTTATAATTTGTCAAAAAATACTGTTAAAATGGTCTAAAACATTTATTTATCATTTTCAAAATGAAACAAAAAAAAATCTTTTAGTTTTTAACAGCCATTTTCTTTGTTGTCAAAATTTAACAGCCAATCAGATTTAAAAAGGGGCGTTATTTTTTCTTTGTTAGCTGTATAAGGCCATTTTTATTGATTTTTTATTTGTAAAATAATTCAAGAGAGGGCAGCATCTTACAGAACTTTTTTTAATCTTTAAAAAGAGCACAAAATCATAATCGTAGTATGAAAAGTGACTGATTTAGAGTGACGTCAAGCCACCTAGTTTTTAAACGAATCGGGCATGCAAAGAGTTAAGAAGAAAGAATAGTTTAATGAAAAATGTTTTGAGGGAATAGTGAGTGGAAACAAAAAGAAAGGACAGAAAAGATTGACTTGCTGGAAAATATGAGAAAAGGGAAGGGATATATGAAATTTAATGGCTGGACAATGAAAAGAATGGAATGGAGAAATGAATGAATTTGTGATGTGACTGCTGTCTTGGTTTATTCATAGATCAGCATACTATTGATGATGAGGGTTCTTGCTATATTTGTTATAGGATGTATTCAGTATTATTTTTAGATATTTGTCACAGGATTTTCTTTTAAAATATGCAGTATTACCATGCTATCTACAAAAAACAAAGTCTCAATTGTGTTTTTTAGAATAACATGAAAGCAATAATTAGACAACCATTTAGAATGTTTCAGCACATGGTAGGAGGAATGAACAACAACATCAAGAAGAAATTGATATTAATGGTCAAATTAACTATGGCTTTTAAATAAATCTTGTATTGGTCCCTACTGTCATTTTTTTCAGTCGCATAGTCTTAAGGTTATAGCTTTAATAAATATTACTTTAAGTAATGAGTATGCACTTTATAAATATAATTATTAAAAAATAATTTTATACAGCGACACACTTTGCTATAATATTGAACAGCTTACAAGTCCTTTAAACAGTGAGGACTGGATTTTGTTAAATGTTCTTTTTATCTGTTCTCTGTACAACTCATCGACTGACCAATATTCTCTCTAAAACAAAATTATTAATGTTCTTAAGTATGGTCTCTGTGATGTCTCTGTATTCAATAAACATTGCTGTCCAAAATTAAAACTAGTTTATTTTAAAAACACAATGAACTTTGCTAATTAAAGACTACAATTAAATCTTTTTTTAATCAAACATTTCTTATGTAGTCAAGCGTTGGTGAGCTAGCAGTTAGCCTAGTTGCCTTCCAAGCAGCTAGCCCAGGTTCGTTTCCCGGTCAACGCATATGACATATATATAAACATTTCTTATGTAACGATTTTTAATCACTAATTTATTTTTTTTTCTTTTTTTTAAAACTATTGTACAAAAGAAATTTACAAAATACCTCCATTTGAGTTAACACAATACAACAGTAAAAAAAATTCAAAGAGACTTAACTTTGAAACAATATATCTTTTTAGTGTTTAATGTCTCTTTAATGAAATATATATCACTACATAGTCATTTTCATTCTCGTTAAAATGATGACAGATTGGTCTTTACGGCTTTTACTGTTGGTGTGGAATTTGAATCCTGATATTAAGAATAAATACAAGTTTCACTTTTTTACACATTACCAAATATATTTATAAATTAAATTGAGACACTAAATTAACCCAGGATTACTTGCAATGACTTTTAGATAATAGCACAAACATTTCAAGTCTTTAATTACTTGTTAGTTGTTAAAATTAATTCTTAGCAAACTTTAATAAACTCCTTTTGCTTTTGTTTTATTTCATTTATATATAATCAAATATGCTTTGGGTTTGAACAATATTACAATAAGGTGAAATAATCTCTAACCAATGTATATACAGTTTATCATTTCAAATCTCTGGTTCTAGTTTACTATAATGTCAAAACTCTTTACATATAAACTTCAATGTATATCACAGTCAATTCATTACAATATATATATAAACGTAATGACAAATAATATACAAATACACTGAATATATATAATTCAAATCGTTACCAAATATATTTAATCGATAGCTGAACTGCTTTATAGCTGCCATGTTCAATAGCTTTTAACAATAATAAAATTATTACTTTCTATTGCAATTTCATTTTTTTTTATACAAGCTACCCAGAACATCAACAGCCAAAAAGCAACCTTAAATCAGCCTGATTTTGAAATTTAAATGAGTAAAATATTTCTGCTTTATAAAATTAAGTTATTTCAAAATCCAATATATAATAAATCATATAGGCTGATTTAAGATTTTTCTCTGGCTGTTATGCTTTTGAATAACTGTACTTTATATATAATAGTTCTAAAAGTCATTTTTTATCTTCTATTAAGCTATTTAACATGGCAATTAGAAGACATTTTAACTATTAATTAAACACACTTTGTGATTATCACATGAGTTTATACACATTTATGCACACACCTACATAAATTTGTATATAAATTTATTTAACGCACATTGATTACGTAAGTAATATTTACTAAGGCAATAAACCTAAAGCATGTGCAGTTGAAAATGTGAAGGTAGGGACCTCTATAGGTCTTAACCACAAGCTTATGCATTGGAAGAAAGTAAATTGTCTTTGCTCTTCACCAATAAAAATTGTAATTATAAATGTGTGATTTTTTCTGCATACATTAGTGAAGCTATAATTATAATTTAAGATTTAATATCCTAGCTTAGCGCTTTTGGGATTTAGTATTCAAATCCCATACTCATAGCTTTAAGAATGAAGATTCTGTTGTGAACTGTTGTACATTTATGCAAATGAGCTTGAATTTTTAATTAATTAGTCCATTGTTTGGAACCCTAACTGACTAATAAATAATTCCAAGGATAAAACAGAAAAAGATCAAGCTCTTCAAGTGGTCTACAAAATAGCACACCCTCAATTAGGCTGCAAAGCATCTTACTATGGTGAGACTTGGGCTAACATCAATACAAGAGTTTACCAACACAGATATGCATATAATAGAGTAAAAAATAAAAATGAAGGAACATCCATCTTCTGGGACCACCAAGCAGCTACAGGCCATTTATTTGAACCCAATTCTTCCCAAATAATTTGAACAGAGAAGAGTGATGCCAAAAGAAATGTCAAAGAGGCTTATTACATAGCAAATGACCTCAGTGTCATTAATAGAAGAGAGGCATGTTTTGCTCTCTCCAAACAATGGACTAATTAATTAAAAATTCAAGCTCATTTGCATACATATACAACAATTCACAACAGAATCATCATTCTTAAAGCTATGAATATGAGATTTGAATACTAAATCCCAAAAGCACTAAGCTAGTATATTAAATTATAATTATAGCTTCACTAATGTATACAAAAAAATTGCACATTTATAATTATAAACTTGTATACTTAAAAATGACTGTAGAAAGAAGTTTTCTATTAATTGAAAGGAGATTACTTAATCCTCTTTATGACCTTGAAGACATTAAACAGGTTGAATTCCTAAATGTCTACTCCATGGATTATTGTCATTTCAATTATTATTACTATATGATTATTCATATTATAAATCAGGGATGGGGTATGGAAAGCTTGTCCAGGGAGTATGGTGAATAGCAGATAAATAAGTATACTATGCTTTAATATATTCCACAAGTAGTTATGTTTTCAACATTTCCAAGATATTCCATGTTGATACTGTCTGTCTGCCACAGTGACAACATTTCAGGTCTCTTTTCTTTGACATGGGCACAATGAGTTTGCATAGACCTTTTGCCCATTGCAAGGTTCGATAACTCAAAATACCTAGTTAAAATTTATTAACCATGTAAACCTTTTATGAAAATGTAATTATTTATTTCTTATTATAATGCATACTGGATAATTTATTAAAAATTAAGAGTATATAGTGAACAAAAAGTTGGGAACCCTGACATAAATGAAAATGAATGGGCTGCTTGCCAAAACATACCAGACAATATGATTAGTTTGTTGACTTTTTACTTCTGATTGATGGAACTTAATGAATAAAATTAATCCTAGAATTAAGCATAAACAGAGTGCTTTTGAAAAGAAAGGTGTTTAATTTATGTATATTCCCAGTTTTTATTTATGGATCTGAGACTTGAATACTTAACAGAAAAGTAATGCAGTGACTTTAAACTACTCAATGAAGTATGAATATATGTATATTAACAGTAACAAAAAGAAATTAAAAAAAGAAGTAAATGGGTGAGAGATTAAATAGATATTGGAAAAATTAAGATACTGAAATGGAGTTGGGCTGGGCATACTGCTAGAAGATATGGTAATATAAAGACAATTGAAGTTTTAAATTAGATCCCAAGAGATTGTAAAAAACATGGAAAAGACCATATGTGAAATAAAAGGACAAAATAAAGAAGTTTTCTGGTTCTATGTAGAATAGAGGGGATAGGAATCTGAGGAAATGAATTAAACTTAGAGAGGTCATCCTATAATGAATCAATAATAGCTGAAAAGGATGATGTAATTTAAAAATTATTTTTTTTGGCTTTTTAAAATTATTACAAGAAAGGTAGTTTAGAGCAATTTTTATATTTTAAGCAAGTTTTATATAATAATAATAATAATAATAATAATAATAATAATAATAACAACAATAACAACAACAACAACAACAACAACAACAACAATAATAATAATAATAATAATAATAATAATAATAATAATAATTATTATTATTATTATTATTAAGTAATATATTTTTTTTTGCATAATAGAGAGGTAATAGATTTTTTTTATATAAAAGTAATCAATAAACATAGTGATTAAAGTTAATGATTTTATGATATTATGTAAGATATGATTAATAAAAAAATTGATAATATTCACATTATTTTTTTAATGATTATTTTAGAAATTAATAAAGTATTGAATAACATTTATGTTGATAAAAGTTATGGAGAAAAATTTTATTTTGAAAATTTGAATCGACTTTCACTAAACGATTGATTTTTATTTTATCTTCGGAATAATTTAGTCATTGAGTATTATTTAATTGGCAACTGTCAATTCTCATGATCCTAGATTTTAAACTTTTGAAGCGTGATATTTAAAAAAACAGTAGTTGCTTTTTTCCATTTTTTTTACTTTGATAGATTTGTGAAAACAGGATATCACAACAGTGTCGATGTATTAAAATCAATTTTGATAAATAAAGTAATAATATGCATGCAGTTGAATTCATTTCCCCAAGTTTCTTAATTAGGCAAACGCTGCTACAGTAAATTGTGTTAAGATTATGTCAAGAAATAGCCAATTATTATTGATGGTGATCAGTTTTTATTTTACGAAGCACAATATTCTGTTGCTTAATTTTTTATTTTTTGCTTTTTAGCAAAGAACTTAACATTCCTAAAAAATAGACATTTGTTGGTACTTTTTTTCTATTCAACAATACTGTATATATATATATATAAGATTAATCAGAATTTTTGTAGAGATAAAAAACATTTTATCTGATCAGTAAATGGACATTCATACTATTAAATGAGTATCGTTTGTTAAAAATACGTATATTGGTGATTATTTATCTTTTCAACATGTGTGTGATCAGGTGGGTCAGCAATATGAGATGGCACTGAGAGTGGTGGGTCGTGTGAAAGTCTGAGTTCGAACCCTGCATATATTACATATATAAATGCAGGTTTGAGCCTGTACAATGTATTAAAATGACTTTTAGAAATTTGATTTGTATTCGAACTTGGTTGGTCATAAATAGTTTATATTCTAATATCTGTGATTCATTTATGGGCTAATTAAAATTATTTAAAAAATTTTAGGTTTGTGTGTGTTCAAATATAGAGTTATGTACAAAATGAAATGTAAAATCTGTAATACAGTTATTCAATAATGTTATAAAAATGCCAATTCTGCTATACTAAGTTAATTAACTAAGATCAAAATGTCCTTAAGTAAAAAAATCCTAATGTTATCTATTCCAGATAAGAGAAATCTTGTGTAAAATAGTATAAGAAATGATTATTTTTATTACTTAATTAGCATGGCTTTGATCAAACATTAGAATTATACTTAATCCGTATACTTGTGCTGTGTGGATTTTTAAAATTGTAGACCTTTATGGAATGAAGAAAAAAAGAGTTATCATAGCAATAAAATGTTCACTGGTTGTAGAAATTGTTACCAACAAAGAATTAAAAAAAATCAGAATCTCTTCTTAGATGAATTCACCAAACTGCAAACATAACAATAAATATCAAAAAACTCCAATGGAACTTACAAAAAAACATGAATACATGGAAAAAAGATCAATGGAACAATCTGGATATAAAATCACCTTCAAACTGAATATGAAATTTGCATAAACAAAAATTATATCACAATAGCTCCAATAAAAAAAATTAATAAATGTATTTCACCACTGCTTATTTATAAATATAGGATTTAGATATTAACAATTATTTTTAGCTTGTACTTTTATATGTAAAAGTTACTGCATATTTTCAAATCATATATTGTAGCATTTAAAAAAGATAGTAAGTTATAGGCTCATATTTAGATTTTTAGATGAGCTTGCATTTGACAGAGATAATGATTTCAACAATAAAAAATCTTACACTGATTACACTTAGCATGTAAAAGGAATGTGCTATTATGGCAGGCTAAGAATCAAAAAAGTTGTGCATTTTCATTATAGAATCCAAATATATGACAGGAGGTGAGGGAGGACTATATCGGAAACAAATAAAAAAGAAATAATTGGCAAACTGTCAGTGATCAATATATTTATAGATAATATGAGAGATCTGAATCTGGCTGAGAATCTTACATTTCCAAGATGCAAATTGACTGTATTTGCATCATTTTGTGAGATGTAATTGTTAGTAAAAAAAAAAAAAAAACCATTAGATAACCAATGATAATGAAATCTATGATTGCTGTTGTTTTTATTATAAATTTCGTATGGTAAAATAATTCTTTTTTTGATTTAGATGTATCCGATTTTTTAAAATAATAAAAATAAAATTATGGACAATCTTTACTGCTATAAATGTACTCCATACATAGCAATTTCTGAATAGTATTAACACATTCAGAGATTATATTCGGACAGCTAGTTAGAATAAAAAGAAATTTATATAAAAAAGAATTGTTATACTGCTGGAATAATTTTTAAATCCTCTATAGTCTTTAAATGTCCTGATCCATTCCTAATTTATAATAGATAAAAAAGGAGACAAATTTAATTTGATGATTTATATGCAAAATAATGGAGCCATGTCATTCTCTTATATATACTATATATAATTAGAGGTAAAATAAAGATATATCTAAATGCACTTTATCAAATTTATAAAAATTACATTGTATTAATCCTTTATATATTTCAAATGAAAAAAAGATTTGTGGAGTTGTGGAAGCTCAAATCTGCCCTCCCCCCCCAAAGTTTGTAACTGATTATAGGAAATTTTGAAGTACTACCAGTGATTAAGACAAAATTCATGCAACTACCATATAAGTGAGGCCACTAAAATAAATAGTAAGTGATTTGTTATCAGATTTACACAATTATATAATATATGCGGATTCGAACTCAGACTTTCACATGACCCACTACTCTCAGTGCCATCTCATATTGCTGACTCACCTGATCACATACATGTTGAAAAGATAAATAGTCACCAAGATACGAATTTCATGCAGTTTGGTATAGATTACCATCCTCACACATATATACAATCAGTGCTCAGCTTTATATTAAGATAGCCAATTTTCAGACTTTAATGGACAGGCTTCAAACTATTCCAACTCATAACTCTTCAATTATATACGAAAATTGGTTCCGAGTTCATAATGTTAATGCGTTTAAAAATTCCAAGTCATTAGTCTTAAAAGTAAAAGAGAAGTGAAGATTGTTTGATATTAGTGTGAATGTAATTTCAGTGATCCCATTGAAAAAAAAAACAGGTAGTGGAAACTTATCAGATTTGGAAAGCAACTCTATCTAATGCCCTTAAATCACGCAAAGATACAGCAGATTATTTTGAAGTAATGTAAATAGAAAAACTATTATATAAAAAATTGAAAGTAATCTCAAACTCATATGAGCTTTGTTAAATGTATAATCCTTTTAATGATATGATTATCATTAACAGTGTAATTCCCATATATTAAGTTACATTCTTAATCTATATTTATTTATTTCAAATGGAATCATTTAGGTAAAAATTACATATTAATTTATTTATTCTAATATAATTTTTATTATTTTGAATGAGTTCTGGTGCATACTAAAATAAAATATCAAGAAGTCATATGTATCTATTTACTGGCTTACATATCTATTTATAAATTGAACGACTTAGCTTTATATCTCTAACTATTTATCTAGCTATCTATATATCTACCTATTGTCTAACTTTTTAACACTATCTAATTATCTGACTGTCTGCATATCTGTCTGCTTGCCTATCTGTCTGCACGTATATTTATCTATGTACTTATTCTATCTGCATATCCATCTATCTATATACTTATTTGCCTGCCTTTTAGTATATCTTTCTATGTACCAATATATCTATCTGTCTATCTTTCAATCTATTAACTACCCTTCTATCTGTATGTCTATTTATCTATCTACCACTCTTTGTCTTTATATCTATCTATCCATCAATACATCTATTTACCCATTTTTTATCAATTTATTTGTCTATATATCTATCCATCTATTTACCGATTTATTTATTCATCTATTTATATATAATCTATCTATCTATCTATCTATCTATCTATCTATCTATCTATCTATCTATCTATCTATCTATCTATCTATCTATCTATCTATCTATCTATCTATCTATCTATCTATCTATCTATCTATCTATCTATCTATCTATCTATCTATCTATCTATCTATCTATCTATCTATCTATCTATCTATCTATCTATCCATCTACCTATCTATTTATCTATCTATTTATCCGTCCACTCCCTATCAATCTATCTATTTATCTATCTACTTAGTCATTCATTTTCTATCTCTCTAATCATCCATTCATCTTTGTCCATCTGCCCATTTACCTACTCACTGAACTTCCCATTTATTTGATTATTCATCTAGCGATTTAAATAATCTATCCATCCACCTATATTTTTTATTTATTTATCTATCTATCTATTTATGTAAAAGTTTCACTAAAGTTTATGACGGATTTTTAAATAGTGAGTTTTTGGAATTGTATTAAGAAAATGGCAAGCAATGGCAAACTACGACTGATGATCTGATGAGGATCAATACTTTTTATTTAATTGCAGTAATGCTATTGTCTAACTTACACGCATACACGTATATATATATACACAGCATTGGTTATTTAAATGGTAATGCTTTGTTCAATGAAGGGTTATATGTTTCTAAATTAATCATTGATTGAAAGGTTTAGATTGTATTATAATAAATAGATTGTGAACTGCTTTAAGTTCTATGGTAATAATTCCAGTGATTTTTATAAAACAGATTAAACTGTATTAAAAGTTTAAGGCATTGATTTCAGAGAAGTGACAGACTTGAAGATTCTTTTCTGAATTTCTTTAAAAATTATTTGATACTATTTTTCATCTTACTTGTCAATTGAAATTTCAATTTATTCTAAATTTACTTATTTTTTATATTTTATTTTGAGAAAAAGGAAGAATTTTAGTATTGATTTTTTTATTATTTATTTAATGTACTTTTAATATATATTTATATATTTGTTTATGCACTGTGGAAATTCTCTGGACAAAAGACAGAGCATTGTACGTCTGCATGATAACTACCTGGCATTTGAATCTGGACAGGGTAAAACTTGAAATTTTTTTTAGTTTTCAAATTCCAACCTAAAGACATATTAGCTAATAAGGAAACAATTGGTTGATAAATGAGTATTCTGGTATCCTTAAATAGAAAATAAAGTTGAATGGAAAATTGCAAAAAATCCTTAAACTCATCATTTGGCAAGACTGTAGAATAGTGATTTTGTATAACTTTTTCTCCTTCATGACTAACTATATAAAAAGTATTTCGTTCTGCAGTGGGGTATTTAAAAACTTACTATATATATATATGTATAAACAAAGCTCTTAGTTCAATAGTAAAATGTAAAATTATATTTCATAAGACTATGTGAACAATTAATAAGAAATGCGAAGATTAACATAAAAAAATTGCCATGTCAGGCTTTATATTAGATTTTGCACACACACACAATATATATATATATATATTTGTAGTATATATTTGTTTTTTAAAATATTTTTTACTGTATTAATTATTTAAATAAGCAATTATTTTATAGCGCTATGTTTTATAAATTGTAATACATTAAAGATCAGCCTTTTCAAGCTATTGTGCATGCGCTTTTTACGAGTGTTAATAATAAATGAATACTTTCATTCTCAACACAAGATATAGTATTTATGAAAGAATAAAATGAATCCACTTATTTTTTCCAACCGAAATGCTTATATATGGGCAAATCTTAAGTACTGGAAATGAAAGCGTGAGGATAGACCACTCACTTTAGATTACTGTTTATGATGTCTGAATGAATGACGTCGACGAAATTATCTAGAATTTACTAAACATCACTCTCAAATGAAACTTAAACATATGTAAATAAGCATTTATTTTATAGCACTATGTTTTATACATTGTAATACATTAAAGATCAGCCTTTTCAAGCTATTGTGCATGCGCTTTTTACGAGTGTTAATAATAAATGAATACTTTCATTTCCAACACAAGATATAATATTTATGAAAGAATAAAATGAATCCACTTATTCTTTCCAACCCAAATGTTTATATATAAGCAAATCTTGAAAAGGCTGATCTTTAATGTATTACAATTTATAAAACATAGCGCTATAAAATAAATGCTTATTTACATATGTTTAAGTTTCATTTGAGAGTGACGTTTAGTAAATTCTAGAAAATTTCGTCGATGTCATTCATTCAAACATCGTAAACAGTAATTTAAAGTGAGTGGTCTATCCTCATGCTTTCATTTCCAGTACTTAAGATTTGCCAATATATAAGCATTTGGGTTGGAAAGAATAAGTGGATTCATTTTATTCTTTCATAAATACTATATCTTGTGTTGGGAATGAAAGTATTTATTTATTATTAACACTCGTTAAAAGCGCATGCACAATAGCTTGAAAAGGCTGATCTTTAATGTATTAATTATTGTATTGTTTTGAATATATATATATATATTCAAAGCAAAGACATTGTATTGTTTTGAATATATATATATATATTCAAAGCAAAGACATCTCCAAATGCTGTATCTAAATAGTGGGCAAAGTTAGCAGCAGCAATGTCTAATTATTAAAAATGGATTTTATACTTGCCTGTGGCTAATGTCATAAGCTATTTCAATAATAACAGTTGTGACTATGAAATCCATATATAGTAAACAGGATCTATCTCTTCCATTAAAAATATGCTCAAGTTCAACGTTTTAGACTATTTTGTATTAATCATTAAGTTCACATCTCTAATCCAATAAAGTTGTGGGCTTTATACATCTAGCATGTTGAAGAACATATTCATTGATCTTATTGTCTTACCCTTCTATTTTTAAAATATACAGAGCACCTTTAAATAAAACTTTTTTAATGCCTTTAGTTGTATCAATTTGGTATCAAAGAATCTTGTCCATACAATAAATTTAGATAAAATAACAGCTCTACATATAGCTAATTTAAAGTACACCTGGGTCTCATTTTATGCAGTAGATAGGTTCTGCAAAAAAAACCCACATTAAAAAAAAATCACACAAAAATAGACTTAACTTACATTGAAAAATGGGGGATAGGTTCTATAATTTTCAGAAATTGCATAAAAGCAAAGCAACAAGGAAAATTTACTTTAAAATTTGCATTAAAAAATAAGGAAATAAAGTATGATTAATAAAAAATTTAAAATATTTAAAAAAAATTGATACAAGACAAACTTTTTCTACTTTTTTTATTATTAACATACATTATTTAATTTTACATTTTTTATACATATTTTAATTAATATCACTATTTGACAATATGCAGTTTGTTTGTGAACTGGTAAGAAATCAGATTCATCATAAGAGAAAGTATAACTAATGCCACTTTCAGTCTTGTGCTGTATTAATGGTTTTCTGTTGACAATGTAATCAGTGATTAATCTTTGAGATGATAATTTTACTAATTGTTTATAAAGCTCGCAATATCCAGACATATAACTATTTAGTTCTTGTTGGAATTTAAGAGGTTGTTCATTGCAGCAAACTCTCAGATTTCAGCATTTTTTGATTTTTTTTTGTCTCACACATCAACATAAAATCTATGATTAAATGATTATTACTTATCAGAAAATAATAAATTTGTCTTTATTTGATAGATATTTTTGTTTACTACTGAAATAAAATTTAAATGTTCACATTTTGTTTCCATATTAAAAAAATGAGATCACAATCAAAACATTAAGATTATGCATTATCATTAGAAAGATTATTTTCAGTTTATAAAATCCTTGTTTTTTATTTTAAAAAACTAAAAGAATATTTATTTCTGTTATATCTAATAAAATATGTTTTAAAAGTTTAAAATTTTTGAATATTTATTGCAATATTTTTATACTCATAAGTATAAATCTATTATTATTCTTTATTCATAAGTATAAGTAGGTTATTTACATAGAAGCTAAGATTCTAAATAGCTTCAGGCCATATTCACATTAGCTGCTAAAATAACATATTTTTGAAAAAAAAAGTATTTCAAGTCAAAATAAGTTATTAATAATTTAAATTTCTTGATATCTAATAAATATAGTGAAATATGAACTTTATTGCACAAAAAAAAACCCCGCATAAAAAGATATTAAGAAGAAACATGAATCGCATAACTTCAAAATTGCATTAAAAAAATCTGCATAAAATGAGACCCAGGTGTAGTTATTTATCTATAATGGAATACCTTAAATGTTTTTGAGAAAAATTTTTTTCATCAGTAGCTGAAAAGAACTTGGGAGTTTTTGAATATTAATTATTGAACAAAGGGTTTTACATATTGCATTCAAATCATTAAGAATATTTTGTAAATCATATTTTGAACTGGAAAAAAGTATTATAGTCTTCAGCATATTGGAAATATAGTATATGGTAAGATAGAATTCTTGTTTTAACTTTTAATCAATTCAAGTTAAAAGTTTCATCACCAAAAATATATTGCAATTTAATCTCTGTTTCATTAAGTTATCTGTTACAAAAGTCAAAAACAATATTGAAAAAAGTGCATATTCTTGTTTAACACCATCACTTTTTTACTACACTTCTTTACATTTTCCCTGGTAACAAGAACCTTATGTATAGTGCTTCTTGAGTCTTTAAGAGTTGAATATTTGATAATTATTCATTTATGATTGGAAGCAATCTATTCAACAATATTCTTAAAAGTACCTTTGCTGTAATAACTATAAATGTAAATGATATTCAATGATAATTATTATAATTTTATCTATTCACTTTATTTTTAAAAATTGATACAATAAGAGCATCATTAAAATCAGGTGGTTTATAAGTCCATATATTTCTATAAAATCCCAATCTTTTTGAAACTCATATATCATCACTTTATTTTAAAACTTTTTCAGGTATTTCATCCATTTTTAAAATTACAAAAAGTATAACTTTGCCCATATTTAGTGGATAAAATGGATACATCATTAAAGGGTGTCATCTCAATTCTTGAATAATTATTCAAACAATGATCAAAGTAATCTTTCCACTTGTTCAAAATATTATCACCAAATAAGAAAATGCAATTACAAGATTTAATAGAAGTGTGATAATGTTTTTTAGGTCAATATGTTACTTTCAATGCATCAAAAAAGATCTAAAGTTATAATGATTTGCAAATTTTTGTATCTCTTTTGCAATTTTAAATCCACCAATCATTTTAAGTCTTTTTGTCAGTTATTAAACTTTTGCCTTTAAATCTCTATATTTATTAAGGAAGTCCATATTTAATCTGTTATAAATGCCATATTGTCAAAAAATCAATCCTTATTCTTATATTTAGAGAACCCAAGAATAGATTTACTTATATCCATAACATATCCCTTAAGAGAATTCCATGCTTCTGTGATATGATATTCCTAAAAATTCAAATTATCAATTTTGGTGATTAACTGCTGTTAAATTTTGACATATATAATAGGTACTTTTAAAGAATGAGCATAAATTCTTTGTGGACATTATTGGAATGAACCTATTTTTTAATGCAACTATCATTTTAACATTGGAGTGTACTAAACTAAGATCCATCCAATAATATGTATTTGCAATTGGTTGCATAATATGAATTTTTTTTATAATATAACTTGTAACTATAATGTATTAAATGTTATTATTTCAGAATTGATGTATCCATGTTCCTTTATAGGGATTTTTCTGCCTAAACTAAGTATTTGTGGTATTTATTCCATGTATTATGCCATTCATAGTAGATTTTGATAACTAGGCTTATAGATGCATGATGATATATGTTATTTAAATAATACATTTGGATATTAATTAATTCCATATATGTTTACACAACATTTTACACTATAAAGCTTAATAAGTATATATTAATCAATAAAGCAAGTCATATATAGTATATCATTGCTTTTATAAGCTTGTATTTACAAATGTGTAATATAGAGAGTGTACCAATAGCTCAAACAAGCTCATAAATAATAAGTGTGGTAAAAGAAAATATTTAAAATCTCTATCTAAAATGTTCCTTTCCCCAGACCAATTGGTTTTGAGCTTATGGCTCATCTCAGTGAGGAGTTAGAACATTTAGACACTACATCTAAAATATCAACTCAACACCAACACTTATTTAATACATAATATTTAAGTAAAAACTCTGAAATTTTTGATATGAAAATGTCTTTAACTCCAGCTAAAACTTAAAACCAATTGATCTGGGATAGGAATGTTCCAGATAGAGATTTTAAATATTTTCTCTTATTGCACTTATGTATTAATAGCGTGTTTGAGTTATTATATATTGTACCACTATTCAACAGCATTACATGTTTGCAATTTTTTTTTAAAAAAATAAAATTATAAGTGGCTTAAAGATTTTTTTTTAACAAAAATTTAAAAAATAAAAAAGAGCAGGAGAGGGGAGAAATGTATAATAGAATTAAAGTAATATTTACTGAGGCTATAACCTCGATAATATGCATATAAAATGTGATAGTAGGGACCTCTACAGGTGTTTTAACCACAAGCTTACGCTATGGAAGAAAAGAGGGGTAATTAATTTTTTTTCTCACTCTCTTTTTAAAGAAAATAACTTTTATAAAGTAAAAACTAGATAAATATGTAAAATTTAGAATAAAATTTTGTTTGTAAAAGAAAACTTTCAAATATGTAATTAATTAGTTTATAAGATTTCTGATTAATAATAAAATCAAAATCAATAGTTGAATTAATGGGAAAATGGTAAACTATCTTATCGAGATTGTTTAGATGAATCTGAATGGATTAATATTAAGGCAAATGTAAAAAATCAATTAATTGAAAAAATGGAAAATTAATTAAAAGACATTTCAAGTTCTTCTAAATTAAAAATAATAAAAAATTAAAACAATAGGAGGCAAAAAGTATATAAAGTCACTCTCTTTATTGTTCTTCAGTCTGGTTTGTGATATAGTCAGGTTCATATTATTGCTATATAGTCTGGTCTGCATTTTGTGATCAAATTATTCCAGTCATCAATTTGTTATTAGTCCGGAATTCAGGTTTTTTCTAAAAACTGCAGGATATTCAGAAATTGTAAATGCTGTAGTAAACAATCATTACTGCTATGGTCAAAATTAATGGAGAAGCTGCATAAGCCATGGATGTGTCTGACAGGGCTTCATGTCCCAAGCCTTCAGCAATCAACTGTACTTGCCTGAACTAAGACCCAAAATAAATGCCTAGATTGTAAGCAATCACTACCACAATTCTCTTTTTTTTTGTCAACACAAGGAATGGAAAATAAGCCCTGTAACCATTGATGAAGACCAAAAAGTGAACTGGTTGGAAACTGACAATCATGAACACTTAGGTAAAAAAAGTTTAAAACATATTCTGATCATAGTCTAGACTCTTTATTTTAAATGAATGAACTTTAATTAATGGACTATTATAACTATAGCCTAAAGTCATTTATATTTTTCTTATGTAAAATTTGTGTTATTTTATATTATATGAAATATATGTGTGTGTAAATAATTAAATATTAATGTTTGCTTTAATTGCTATTTTGTCTATTTTCTCTTTCTCTCTTGACACTGCATCACCAGTAATTTAATGTAGAGTTATTTTATGTCTTGGGTGAATATGCTGGACCCTGAGGTAGAGTGAGAGCTAGTCATGGGATATTTCCAAGTGCTGGATTATGGGCCTATCAACCAGGCATGCTAATTATGAATTATGATTAGCTGGAGCCTGAGGTTTATCTCTAAACAGATAAATGCTTTGGATGGTAGGGGTTTGAATCTAGCAGTCAAGGTGGGCCATGGTCTGGAAATATGACTGTGTTATGCTTTTCATAGCTCAGTCTGACCATGAGTATCATTGATGATTCTGCTATCAATGGTATTCTCCCCTCTGCTTGAAGGGCTGGTTAATTCATGTAATATTAAAAATATAAAATTTAAAATGTTAAATAAGTTTTAGACCCAATTAAACAGCTTCTATTAAATGGACCTAGTTCAATATGGAAAGAATTCCCTTTTCTATGTCCTGCAATATTATTATACCACCTCTTTTGTGAGAAAACCTTTAAGTATAAAATTATAATTTATAGTTGCTACCTCAGATCATATAAACATGGGTTTTATGACTAGTGAGATATATTAAGAGTTAAATTTAAATCTATACTGATTGTAATCAATGCTTCATTTTAATACTGTCAATATATATACAAAATGAAGTCATTTCTCCTATTTTTTACCACTCTTATGAAACAATAAATAAAATAAGTAATATATATATATATATGAAAAACAAAAAAGCAAGTTAAACTTACCAATGCTTGTATTTATGATCAACAGATGGCGTTTTACCAAAAACACCGTCAAAGCATGTTTGTTTACATAAACGTCAGAGTAAGCATTCACTACCACTTTCATTAATTCCACCTTCAGATCATGATTTCTCTCAATGATATATATATTGCAGAGGCTACTACTATGTGGAGATACTGAACTGATATCATACCCATATAGCTATCTGGCTTGCTATGCTGATTTTGAAGACATTACATGTCTAAAAAATTCACGCTTGCAAGCTGAATAGAAATTGTTTCATAAATGCTCAGAGTTTAGTGTTTAGATATAGTTTCTTATTTCCTGTCCTTCACTGATGATAGCAAAATCAGCTTGAAATCATGATCTGAAGGTGGAACTAATGAAAGAAGTAGTGAATGCTTACTCTGTTTATGTAAACAAACATGCTTTGACGGTGTTTTTGGTAAAACACCATCTGTTGATCATATATATATATATATAACTCATTTAATAATAAAAATGTTTTTTTCCAAATTCTGTCAATATCATTGTATAAACAATTATTTTAACTTTGTAATCTTTCTAATAAAGAGAGGCAATACAATGTTTTGAGAGTACATAGAAAAGGCATTTCCATTATCATATATATAATTTTAAAGCATTGTATTTACTAATTTTATGATGAAGTCATGATATCTATTATATTTTCTTTTAAGTTCCCCATGTTCAATTCTTTCTGTTTTCAAAATGATTATTGGCAGATTGAATTAAAGTTCCAAACTTTTGTTTGATCAATTACAGAATCAGCAATAAAATATATTTATCTTTTAAAACTACATTTGTTTTAGTTTAGTTTCTAAAATGCAAATTAATAATTTATTAGATTATTAAATTAAATGAAAGTGTTTTTTAAAAATAAATTTCTATTTATAATTGATGAAAATAATCTATAATGCTAAACATAAAACATATGTTGGTCACCCAATTAAAAATTGGAATTGTACATTATTAATTTCGTTGTCAATTTATCTTTATGTAAAAATAAATATTTTCCATTAAAATCTGAAGTATTCTTCTAAAATAATTAATATTTCATAAATATTTTGTGAAAAAAATAATAAATGTGTAAGAAAGGATTCTAAAACATACATTTTCACTATGAAACTTAAATTGAAAAAACAAAACTGCCAATATCATTGATAGGTGCTCACTTGTGGAGAAAACAAAAAACAACTAACCAGTGGCTTGGAGGGCAGACTTCATTTCATTGTTATAGCTGTAAATTTAAATATTATTACTTATTAGTTGTAAAAAAATTCTTAAGATATCAGCATTATTCAATACAGTTTTTTCTTGAGAAAACTCAGCAAAATAATGTTAAAAAATAGTAGTTAGAGAGTAAATTAAAGTCATGAACACATTTTTGACACAAAAGCAAGATTTATACTCAGAAATGGTTAAATAATATTCTTTGGTTACCATAGAATATATATTGTTTATTAAATTACAAGTGTATAGCATTTTTCAACATACACATGTATATAACAAATAATTGTTTTTATGTGAAGTATGCATATATAAAATAATATTATAGTACAAATAAAATAGCATAATGTAATTATTAATAATAAATAGAGGATGCATATTTACATGTATTTATTACATGTGTTCATTCATTTACATTCAATCAAAAATTAAATTAATAAAAATCTTACTGTAGCATATCTTTATTTTTTAAACAAATCAGATTTTCATTACAATTAAACGTGCTTTGTATGATATCCTTTTTTTCAATAACTGTTTTTTCTTTATGGAAAAGTAGCAGCCACCTTATTATCATCAGATTATGGTTTTTCTAATTGTTTAGATGTTTTTAAGTTCCTATCAACTTTGCAATCTATACCATTATCCTTATTTACTACTACTTCAGATTCTTAGTTAAATTCTTCAAATTTTAAACACTCTGATACAATCCAAGTTTGCTTTAGACCTTTTTCTTTTTACCAACACTACTAAATTGATAACTTTATTATATTGTTTAAGACAAATACTTTGTAATTTTTTTTTAATGCCATAATACTTTTAATTTTATGCTTAGAAAAACATTTTATTATATGAATTACTGTATCACATCAAAATTTAAAAAGAAACATTGTTAATAAACATGATCATATTACAGTGCTCTGGGATTATTGCCATATTATAAAACTTATTAAATTTATAAATTTTAATGTTTTATTTTGTTTATTTAGATTTTTTAAATTATTTATATATTTTTAGGACTGTATATAATTGAAGTGTGCTTACTGTTGCCCACACATCATGGCATCACATTATGTACTAAACTTGTTGCTTATTTATTTGTACATTAATTGGCTACATTAAAATGACAATTTTTTTTTTACATCTAGCATGAATTTAAATTTGATGAATAGGAAACCTATCATTATAAGATATGAGGTGGCAGTTATAATTGATTAATTTGTATTTGCATACTTTATGAGAAAGAATAGATAATAAAATATTTCCATTATTTTGCACACAATTAAAAATGCTCTATTTTTTAATCTTTTTGATTTATTGCTTATTTAATTATAAGTATACTCTACTGTAAGTTATATATTCACTGGCTATATAAAAAAGCTTTGTTTGTGTTTGATATGGATATAAATATGCCCAATAATAATATCACTTGTTAGAAAGCCCATCTCGTATTAGTTCTGAAGTAGCAAGTATAAACAATCATTTTATAGTTGCAAATTTTCAGACAAGTATAAAGATATGTATATATTACAAAATGACTATACATTAAATTAGTTTCATCAAGGATGTCTTTGTAAATATAGCATGATTAAATAGATATTTCTTGATTGAATAATATTAATTTATTTTAAGTGAACCGGCATTCAAACACCAATATTTAAGATTTTAAATAAGGTTACCTATCAAAAATGCCAAATGATAAATATTTTGTAATGTTAAAATAGGACTTAAAAATATGGAAGCAGAATATAATGGGATTCTAATAATCCATAATAATGAACAACTTATTATTACAAGAAAACACAATAATAATATGTGTAGAGATGGTAATCTGGACCAACTGATGATTGCTGGTTTAGCATGAACTACGCATATTGGTGATTATTTATCTTTTCAACATATATGTGTTCAAGTGTATCAGTGTTATGAGATAGTGTGGAGAGTGATGGATTGTGTGAAAGTCTTTGCTCATATACCCTATATATAAAAATAATAATACTATCTAAAACTAATAAGGACACAGACATTGATTTATATCTTTTAATATGCATTAGAGAATGCAAAAATTTATTTTCTATTTATTATTCGAGTTTGTGCACATTTGCTTGTATTATATCTTTGGCTAATTAAAATGCTAGTGAAACAATAATGATTAATTAATGTCTCGCCAATAGGAAAGATGTGATTTACATTTCCTGTCAGCCCTCTGTGCTTCAAATTATTATACATTGTAGGTTTTTAAATCGGAAATAGAAAAATGTAGAGCAGAATAAAAAAGTGTATTCTTAAACAATTTATAAAATAAATATAAACTAAAATTTAAAAGTGAAAGCAAATCAATAAAATTTCACAAAAAATAGAGATTAAGCTTATCAAATATTTATTGAGTCTAACATATAAAGTAAAAAATATTTTTAAAAAATATTTGGTAAACCTATAGTTCTATTAGTATAGATGTTTTTAAGAAGTAATAATTTGCCAAAAAAGGGGAGAAAAGACGAATTGTCATTCAATGAAGATATTTGTTTGTGCTTTAATGCTTTAAAGTAGAGGCATTTTTAATATATATAATGATATTTCCGTCTTAGTGTTACTTTTCATACAGTTATATTTGTGTGTGTATGTTATATCACAATGCGCGTATATATATATATTAAAACACGTCACTACATTAAGCACTATCTAGGTATTGATGTTGAAAGTTATTTATATTTTATAATGTAATTTATTTATTTTTAATAATTTAATTAGAAAACAATATATTCTAAACTACAATTGGTCTGAGGTCAAAATCCCAAGACCCACTTTTGAAAACTAATTCCGAACTATAAAACCATAACGAGAGGTTCTGAAGACTTTCTGAGCAACAAGCTGTTAAGACAAATAATTTATGTGGAAGTACGATTACCAAAGTAACTTGCAATGCATACATGTTATATTTCCACATAAATAAATGTAAATACTGTTTCATGTCTTAATAATATATAAAATCTGAAATAAATAAACTTCCCGGGGGTATTTCTGTATATGTGTGTGATACTATTCTTAATAAATTTTAAACAAGTATTTTCTAATATAATATTTTTTACTCAAAGAAATAATTAAGTATAAATTAATCTGTGTTTAACTAATGGTTTAACTCAGAGTTATGAATCAATTGTAATCATTTGCATAAAATAAAATACATGTATGGATGTTAAGTTTATTCATTAAGTTAGGGTACATAAATGTAAAAGTGAATTTTATGTATATTATCTTACCATATACCTTTGTATTTCAGATTGCAGCAGTAACAGTAATAATGTATCCAATTCAAATAGATTTATTTGTAATCTAATATCTTAAAATGTGATTTTTATTTCGTAAATATGTGACTGTTTTAATAATGGCAAAACAGAAATATTAAAATTAGTAATGGCTTAATTATAAAATATCAAAATATAAAAAAACCCATTATAAATAAATGATAACAAACATAATTAATTATAAAAATTCTATAAACTACCTAGTAAATATTAGTATTTGTTCTAAGTCTAATTTAAGCTTGGGATATAAAAGGGTAATCATATATGGGGTGCAAAGACATTGACACTCTTATTCAAACAAATCCTCGATTTAAATAATAATAATAATAATAATAATAATAATAATAATAATAATAATAATAATAATAATAATAATAATAATAATAATAATAATAATAATAATATATATAACGTTAGATTTCTATCTGTAATTGCCAGCACTAATGATTTATTAGAAAAGAATTTTTTAAAAGATTCATATAACTTATGGGATTCAATCTCAGAAATCGGTGAACATTCAAACTCACGATATATAGCTATACAATTTTTCAATGAAAATCAAAAAATAAGATTTAAATCACTAATAAAAACAATTGGTGGATACGTAATGATTGTTGTTGATGAAAATATGCAAAATTATTGCTCAGGAATCATTAAAAATGCATATTTTGGGTTTAGCATTCATGATTTCAAAAGTATGGTCCAACCATTTGGGCATGCAATATACATTAAGCAAATCTTGTGCAATGACACACCAACACTTATATACACCAACAGTTATCATTTTAAGATAAAGCTGCACCAGCATATTAAACCAGAAGAAATTCCAAGGCAAATTATGGATCATGGAGCAGTATTATACTTAAACATTAAAGGGCTAAGACCACAATGTTTTGGCTGTGGAGAAAGAAGCCATTTGATTATAGACTGTCCAAAGAACAGAAATAACAAAGGATTTGATTTATCAGAAGAAAGACTAGAAAAGAAAACAAGCTATAAACAAAGAGTTGTAAAGCAAATACTGACATCAGATGTGGGAACTCAAGGAAGTGAAAAGGAAAAAAATTCTATACAAACACATATGAATACAGATAAGCAAGAAAATGAAACTGCAAATGTAAATAATGATGATAGCAAAATTGGGAAGATTCCAGATTTTTCATTAAGGTTGGAGGAAAAAGTGTACCTTAAGATAAATAATACAAAAGTAAAAGAAAAAAAAGGGAATGATATACAAATGCATGTGATTAAAGCTTTAGAAAAAAATATAGACAAACACACATTTAAAAAAAATGTTGATGGGAAGCAATATAATGAAGAGAATATGAATTTGGATGAAGAACTGGAATTATCTAAAAAACAAAGAACTAGGAACAATACGAATACTGAGATTACTCAGACAATAATGCCAAATATGCAACAAGTTACTCAGGTTAATAGTGAACAGAAGAGAAAGCCAGGAAGACCCAAAAAAAAACAGGAAAACAGGAAAAAAGCTAAAATTAGGAGAGCTTATGTTTGATGACACAGGAGAACGGTATCAAATGGACAGATATACTGATGTTGAAACTGAAAGTGAATTCGAAGATGCCCAAGATTTACAATTGATAGACAGCCTAAAATAAGGATAATTAAAGATAAAGTAAATTTAAATAAATTCAAAGTAAAAAGTAAATTTTTATAAATGAAAATTAAAATTGCTTCTTTTAATGTACGGGGTTTGAATTCAATAGAAAAGATATTTAAGTTGAAACAATGGATCAAGGAAACAAAACCTCATATAATGGGACTGCTTGAAACCAAAATTTATGCAGGGTCACAAATTGATCCAGCAAAATTTCTAAATAGTGAGGGCTTTGTTGCATGTTCAAGAGACTCTACCTCTCCATCAGCTGGTACAGGTCTTTTGATAGCTACTGCTTGCCAGTTTACCAATTTTCAAATCATATACATTGATGCAAATCTATTAATCGTTACTTTATTTCACAAAATAATTAAAATAAATGTAATCTTTGTTTATATGCCATTGCAAAAATATAAAATAAATACAATAATTGCCACAATTAATTCAACACTGGGATCTACAGCTAATCCAACAATTTTGATTGGAGACTGCAATGTAACATATGATGAGTTTATAAATAAGTGGATACATAAATTATCAATTCCATTGATGAGTGCAAGGGGTTACTTACCTGAAGATGCTGTTTCATTTCATAATGGCCGATTTTCATCATTAATTGATCTTTGTTTTTACTCTCCAGTGTTTCATCATCTAATAAGCATGAAGTTAATCCCTTCAGCAATTTCTGATCACTCAGCTCAGTTCATATCAATTGACCTCAGTAATATACAAGTCTCTAGACTGCAATTAACTAGAACAATAAGAATGTTGATTCCAACCTTAACACCCGAATTTATTTTTTCAGAGACTTATATTATGTGGAATAAAATTCTTTCAATGACCTTTAACCCAATACAGCAATATTTAGCTTACATTAATATCCTGTCATTTAACATTAATCATATAGTGAAAAATCAGCCACCTCCCTCAGGGTTGTTGAAGCTTGCAGAACAAATTCATAAACGTATTGTGGCCATAACTCCTAATCAGCACACACAGAAACGTATACATATACTAACAAATGCTTATAACAAAGCATGTGAAACACTGAAGAGCTATTTAAAAAATAAAAAAAGTAGAATATGCCTAATGCATCAACACACATGGACTCAGCAATATATTAGATGGGCATTAGGGAGGGGACCTGAAATCAAAGTGCCATTAGCAATTAAAATAAACAATGAAACATTTACTGGAAATAATATGATATTACCAATTCTTAACTATTTTAAAGATAAGCTGGGACCAGGAAAATTGATACAATACCAGCCAAATGTATTTGGAATGGCAGAGACTGAATCACCATATACTATAGATGATTTTATAATGAAAATGAATAAAATGGACAACAACTGTCACCCAGGAAGCCCTGGAATTCCACTGTTCATATTAAAACACCTTGACAAACTGACTAGCAAATGCCTGTGTCAGCTGGCAAATTATTTATCGCAGGGAATAATAACAATGGAGGGAGTTAATACAATCGCGATCGTGCCGTTTAATAAAAAAAAGAAGCCCATTCCTTTGTTATCAGAGATAAGGCCAATATCAATGGGTCCATTGCCCATAAAGATTTTAGAGAAAGTAATTAAAGATAAAATAGAACCATTTATTTTACCGATGATTTCACCAGCTCAGTTTGCTAAAAAACATTCATCTACCACACAAGCTGCTATGTTATTTAAGGCTATTTTGACATCAGTTAGAGAAAAGAAAAGATATGGCCCGATTGTTGTACAGCTGGATATTGCTTCGGCTTTTGACAATGTTGATATATCTATACTGTTGAGATTATTGAATGACACTGAAATGCCAAAATCACATATATATGTTATAACAAATTTACTCTTAAATCGTGAGCTTCACATTACTCTAAATGGCAGAAATTCACCAGCTTTCACACCAACTAAATCACTTTCACAAGGGTCTCCACTTAGTGCCATCTTATTTATTTTATATATAAATCCACTTCTTGTCCGATTACAACAGGCATTTGAGGGAATGGAAATCCCAGGAACAGGTCAAAAATTGACCTGCATTGCATACATGGATGATATTACAGTTTTCCTGAAATCAAAAAGGCAGATACCAAAACTACAGATGATTTTAGAAGAATACTCAAAGGAATTTAAACTAAGTTTCAATCCAGAAAAAACAGCAGCATGGACTATATTCACAGGAAGGCCATGCACATCCATTTTCCAGGCAAAGCCAGGCTCATTCCTTGGATTTCCATTCCATCTAGGGACTACTGGAATGAGATGTCATTTGCAGAACAAATTGAAAAATGAAATACAGAAAATAGCAGACTCTCTATCCAATACCTATATGTCAGTATATTCCAAGATTCAATTGATTAATAGTTTGATGATGACTAAGATAGTTTACTTTATGCCAGTGGTTGCTTTCTCAAAAGCTTTTATCTCCAAAATTAAGACCATTTGCAATCAACTACTATGGTCAAGGAAAGTCGTGGCAATATCAATGGCAAAACTATGTCAGCCATTGAATAAAAATGGTTTGGGCTTACATGATATTGGTATTTTTGCAAAACAGAGAATGATGAACAATATAATTGATATTATTAAACAATTTCCAAAAATTAAGCAGCTCATAGAGGTCATTCCAACTGATAAACCACCACCAAAAAAATTATCATATTTTGAACAATTAATACATCTTTGTAAAACAGAATCAAAAATCCCAGAGCAATTTATTAATAAATACAAATACTGGGAAATTTATGAATTAATGCATGAAGATAATAACACAATTGCTTTAGAACCAATACTGGGAATTAATAATAAGCAATTGGTTAAAAGGTATAAACGATGGGCCTTAGAACCAAAGTTTTTCAATTTTCTAATAAAACTTAATCTATCTGCATTACCTACCACATATTTTCTTTGCCATAAAAGATTGTATACGTCAATTGATCCCTTTTGTGGGTTATGCCATCGAGCTGAGGAAACCCTATCACATCTGCTATATCACTGTGAGGGACTTAGGCACATAAGAAATCTCATAACTAGCAGTTACAGGAGGTCTAATGTAACAATGCATCAATTGATTTCTGCATTTAGAGAAGGATTAACACCAAGTGTCAGGGCAGCAACCTTTGTGCTATATGCATACTGGTGTACTAGATGCACTTTTCTAATTGGTAACAATTCCAGGAGACATCCAGTTACTTTTTCAAATAAACTTGAAATAATACAGAAAAGGGATAAGAGACTGGCCAGACCTGACATTTATGCAGCAACCTGGTCATTACTTAAGATTAGATCTATGTTATAGTGAATTGAGGAAATTAAACATTATAAAAAAACTTAGAAGGATATGCATGTCAAATTAGCAACAAGGACAATTTAGCAACAATTTTTTCCTTTCTATTATAAGTAATTGATTTGCTAATGGTGTTCAAATGATAATGGACAATCCAGGATATTATATGTAGACAAACTATGTAAATGCAAAATTTGTAATTCTTTTGAGACAATAAAGGCCTTTTGAAACATAATAATAATAATAATAATAATAATAATAATAATAATAATAATAATAATAATAATAATAATAATAATAATAATAATAATAATAATAATAATAATAATAATAATAATAATAATAATAATAATAATAATAATAATAATAATAATAATAATAATAATAATAATAATAATAATAATAATAATAATAATAATAATAATAATAATAATAATAATAATAATAATAATAATAATAATAATAATAATAATAATAATAATAATAATAATAATAATAATAATAATAATAATGTTTTCCTGAAGGTTTGTGATGATGGTGTTTTAGTTATATTTATCTGTTGAAATATTTCCACAATCTAATATGAGTATTGAATGTCTTTAGAAAAATTTAACTTTATTTAAATATTCAAAATACATCCAACTGTTAGTGTCAGCGCACAGGTCAGTATATTAGTATATGCACATCATTTTGAGAGGTATTATTCTCCCTTCTTCTTCAGGTGTTACTGACCTGACCAGTGATAGTACTAGTAGGGTAATTGAACCTGGACTCTTAGATTCTTGAGTATTGAATTTTAAGATAACACTCTAACAAATTGAGCCATCCTGCCAAAGGCAACAGTCGGTAGAAATTTTACATACTTATCTATGAGGTTTCTCCTGATTTCTCCACTTTTTTCTAAAAGCAAAGTTGATTAGTGGTTTACATACATTATGTATAGTCACACTAGGTTAACTTATGGGATTGTTTGTCATTGTCATGTGTGCAGCTTCGTTAAGTTTTATTTTTTGTACCTTTTCTTCTCTATCCAATATTTTTGTATTTTCCCAATTGAACATATGTTCATTGGTGCATACATAGTCTGTTACCTTAGTCACATTTGTTTTCTCTCTTCTAATCATCAGTTTGTATTCTTGCAAGCACATTTTAATGGACAACTGGTCTCACCAATATAAATTCTTTCACATTCACATGATATTTCATAGATGCAATTTTTTCTTTTCAGCATTTTCCTTAATTTTTCTAATTGGTTTTCTTTTGATGTTTCTTTTTGTTGTCTATTTAAGATTTCTTAATAACAGGAATTTGAAAAAAGAAAAGATCTATATAAAATAAACTCTTATAAAAATTAGTTATCCATATACAACAAAAAGAACCATCAAAAGAAAAAAAAATAATTATTGATACTGTAGAGTACCCATACATACTAAAAATAGCAGATAAATTAAGGAAAATCTGTAATCAGTATAACATCTGAACAGCTTTCCAGAGCCATACCACACTATGAGGAATTCTAACATCTACAAAGACTAAACTTGAAATGCTGCAAAGAAAAAAACTGCATCTATGAAACACCACATGAATGTGGAAGAACTTATATTGGTGAAACCAGTCATCCCATTGAAAAACATTTGCAAGAACACAAATTGATGATTAGAAGAGAGAAAACAGATGCATCTAAGATAGCAGACCACATACCAATAAACATATGTTCAATTGGGAAAATGCAAAAATATTGGATAGAGAAGAAAAGATACAAAGAAGAAAATTTGAAGAAGCTGTTCATATGACAATGGCAAACAATCCCATAAGCCAACCTAATGTGACTATACATAATGTATAGAAACCACTAATCAATTTTGCTCTTAGAAAAAAGTGAAGAAATCAGGAGGAACTCATAGATAAGTATATGAAATTTCTACTGACTGCTGCTTTTGGCAGGATGGCTCACCATGGTTCCCATAAAATTCAATAGTTAAAAATCTAAAAGTCCAGGTTCAATTGGAATGCTAGTACTGTCACTGGTCCAGTTAGCAACACCTAAAGAAGAGGAAAAAATAATACCTCACAAAATATTGTGCATATACTGTGTGCTATTACTAATAGTTCAATGTATTTGGAATATTTAAAAAAGTTAATTTTTTCTAAAGACATTCAATGCTCCTATTAGATGATGGAAATAGTCCAACACATAAATACAACTAATAATAACAATAATCATAATAATAATGTTTTATGCTGTTTTTAAATAGTTTGTTCCAGTAACTAATCAATAACTAATCAATGTCACTTAATACTAGATAAGTCTATCATTCTTTTACCCAAGTGAAATTATTTGCTTGGAACTCCTAAATAATAGTTAAAATATATGGTTTATTTATTAAATCTTAATATCCTTTGCTGGATTCATTTGTTAAGCTTCTATATTATTTAAATGCAGAATAATTGATTAGAAATACAACTCTACTAGCAAAATACAATTTATACCATTAGTATGTCATATTGCATACCATAGTATTAAAAAAATAATACAAACATATAGCAGCTATGCATAAAATATTTCTTATAGTCCCAATTATCTAACTAAGGATGATTAACTTCTTATACATTTGAGGTTGAAACTTAAAAACCAATAAAACATAAATTCAATATAACAAATTTTATATATGTTTAAAACTTAGTTACACTAATGCAACCTAGTCCCAATATAAATCATATATTTAATCATATGCAATATCATAAAGAATAAAATTTATAAAATTGTTATCTGTACATTTATATAACAATAATATCTGGAGAACTGTAATATTTTTTTATTACACTAATAATAATAACAACTCTACTGAATAAGAAGTTATAATAAAGTTCACTAAGTAATCCATTGGATTAAGCTCCAATGGTTTTAAATGATTAAAATTTATCCCATGAAAATATTTAAATTTGCATAATATTCAAATGCTTTTGAGAATTCATGGAAATATTCGAATAAAAGCATCAAAGATTATATTAAGCATAATTAAATTCCTTTTGTAAATTCAATTCTTGTTGAAATTTAATATGAAGATTAATAAAATTTCATTAAGCACATTTTCTAATCCAGTGTGAGTTATATTTAATGCATTAATCCATTGTAGGGCTTGCTGGTAATTTTGCATTTATAATTCATAATCAATATTAAAATATTTGGCATTTATAATCCATTATTTATTTCTTTATACAAAAAAGAAGCAATTTAATCCATTTAAAAGAAGCACTACAACTTTATATCCACATGATTGACATTAATCACTTCCTTCATTAGAAGTGTTTTATTAATTCTTTAATTTATAGATATTTAATCTATGTTGCTATATAGATCAGGTTATTTATATTGTATATAACCAAGCATTAGGCTATAATCCATAAATTTATTGATTCCAATGATTTGTATTAAAATTTAGCATTTCACCAAGCTATGAAATTTATGATTGTATATTTGAGTTGGAACTTATTACTTAAGGTTTCTCTTTCAAAAATTCATGATGAGAAAATCCATGATATTGAGATAAGATATTCATACTTTTTAAATGAAGAAAAGAGTGGACTATTTTAAAATGAAAAGACTAGTGATTTGATTGAAGTTATTAGATGTATTGCATGAGTAAATTTATAAAGTTTCCATTAACAGTTGACTATAATAAATACAATTTTCTTGAAATAGTAATCAATGGTATTTTATTGTGTTGTCTATCTCTTTCAGTTCAAAAAGAAGAATACATTTTTGCCAAGTCAAGGTAAAATTCCTAAGGTGAGTTGATCTACTTGACCATTATAATGAAGGCAAACAATATGGCTATTTTAAAGTTTTAACTTGCCTAAGTGTAAAGGCTAGCTGGTTTTCCAAAGCAATGGTATTTATATCTTTCAGTCAGCTAATGTTCTGGATTAGCTCATATTTTCCATTATGCCCTGCTGCTTCCTTATTTTTATGGGAAAATTTAGAATCATCATCATAACTATGGAAAATGCAGATGACAGTTGCTGTCTAATTTTTGAATTTCCATGACAATTTTTCAGACACAGTAAGAAAAAATAATAATAATAATAATTTTAAATTTTTTAATCACTTCATTTTGTTCCAATTTAAAATAAATTTACAATCATTTATTTAGAACAAACAGCCTATAAAACTTAAAAGCTCTTAGATATTTATTTATTTTAATTAATTTTAAATTGGCCTTTTATTACACTATTAAATAAATATCCTTTTAGATTAAGCAAATTAAAATCAATTTTGCTTAATCTAAACATATAAACTTTCATGCATGCACACACATAAAATATAAGAACTTTATTCTACACCTTAAGTAAAATGTAATTTTAAATGTTGTTACTTTCTTTTAAAATATTCTCTGTGTTGTAATATTGGATTTATTATTCTATTCTGTATTTCATCATAAAATATTTATTTTATATATGTGTGTGTACCTCTATTTGTCTATACAACTTGATGGCATTTTTTCCTAATAATGACACACATATTTTTATGAAAGTGTTGATTTTGCTCAATCTAAACATATAAATCTGCTTCAGAATACATTTTAAATTGTTTTATAAAATTGTATTTTCTCTTAAGCATTAATGTGAGAGACTTTTGAATGTGATTTTGATTATATTATATGCTATCTAATCAATCATAGTGGTTATTAAATTTGATTAACCCTAAAAATAAAGCCAATACAATTTTTACAGTTTTTGAGTTATACTAGATAATTAAAGTAGTAATTGTAAGATAACAATATAGATGTATCTAATATATATACTGATCAAATATAGTATTTGATATTAAACTGACTTCTGTAAATAATATATAGAAATAGTAAAATATTAATCAAAGCTCTGGATAAAAAAAATGTTCATATTTATGTCTCCCAAAGTTAGATTCACAAAGAGGTTTGTTAATTGTTTTACATGTGTGTGCATGTAACTATAAAAGAGAAGAAGAGCAGAGACTTAAATTACTGACAAAGTAAAAATAAAAACAATGTATATAAAGAGAAAAATAAAAATAAATAATGAGAGGAAGAATAAGTAAAAAAGTTTTATATGTTGAGAAAATTAATAAATAGAACAAAAATTAGGTTAGATATAAATATCAAGATAATAAAACATATGAAAAATATATTGAAGAGAATTATGCATATGGAGAGAAACAAATACTAGAAAAAAATGAATATATAATCTTTTAAATGATAGGTATTTAAAATGAAGCCTACTACAATGATGGTTTGACAAAATTGAGTTCAGGAGTAAAATGTGTTTTCTTATCAGCAACTGATATTCTATATTGTTTTCTTTTTTTAAAGATCAGTAGCATTTAAATTTTATTATTAAAAAATAATTTAACTAAAATATTTATGATAAAATAATATTAATAATTTATTTTTTATCATTATCAGAATTATTGAAATTACCTTTTTATAATAATTTTCCTGATCCTGAATTTATTTTTAAAAAATAATTACAAACAAAAATAATACTTTTTTTTTTTATAAAAAAGAACCCTCATGAAAATGTTAAATAATAAAATTCAACGCTTAGTCAGTTGAAGATTGGCATGACATTTGAATTCCAAAAACATGATGTTCTTTAATTTACAGCTCTCTAGTTTTTCTGTCAATCACTTTACGATTATACTAAACTGCACAGTACACGAAAATCAATAATTGACAAATAAAACTTCATTATTTTTATACCTGGATTAAATAAACAAATAAGGATATAAATAAAACTTACATTTTTAAAAATAAATTTTAATAGAGGAATTTAATCCATGTAAGGGTGTTTAAATTGAAGCAAACGAGCTTAAATATATATAATTATTACTTTTTTTTTAAAAAAAAGTTAATTTGATTAGATTAGTAGATAACAAAAAATGAATCTACAAATCTGTTTTGTAATAGTAATTATAAGATTAAAAAAAAGAATCACTAATTTATCATCTATTTTTAATAAATGTATCTATTGTGTTTTTTTATTTAAAAATAAAAATGTAAAAGAATTCTTAAAAAGACTTCAGAAAAATATCATTTCATTGTATCAAGATCATATTTTATGTAAATAAGCATTAATATCTAAATCATGTGTGTTCTAGCAATAATTATAAATATAAACAATGTTACTTCTACTACAGTGTGCCTTTAAATAAATGTATTATAATAACACAATGTGACTTTATTTATTTATTAGATGATGAATGTCAGAATAATAAAAGATGAAATTTTAATAAATATAAAATCAATTTCTTAACAACAAAATAAATATGAAATAAAAATATAAATATAGTAACAAATTAAGTTCTCAGCATTCCAGAATAAATAATTTCTTGTGATATTAACTATGAGAGCTTTATCCCAATTTCTCTTATTAAAAAAGCACATTTTTAAATTTAAATATATCAAAGAAACATAACCATTTGTATATGAACATACACATTTAAATATTGCAGTAAAAGTTTTATGTCACTTTTGATTAATACTGGGGAAAGAGAAGACAAATAATTTTTATTGGAGATTATAAAGTTAAGGGTGGTGAATAGATATAACTATTTGGTAATTGTATTAAGTAATCAGAGAAACTGCTTGTTTGAATGGAAGAAATAAATGGTAAATGAAACAAAGAAAAGAAAGGGATTTATAAAAAAAAACAATGTTTTTATATAATAAATGTGATGTAGCTAGAATTGTATGGAAGGGAGTGGCAATAGCAGGGTTAACATATAGTAATGATGAATTATGTGTTAATAAAAGAATATTAGATTACTTAGAAAAAGTACAAAGAGAAATAGGAAGACATGCATTAGATGCAGATGTGTAGATGGCAAAGGAGGCAATTCAAGGAGAAATGGAATGGTCAAGTTTTTATATGAGAGATGCAAAAAGCAAAATGAAAATGTTGGGTAGATTGAAGTTTATGGATAATAAAAGAATAGCCAAAATAGTATTTAATTGGGTTATGAATAAAGGGCAGGTAACAAGATGGATGAGATAGGCAATGCAGTAAGCAGAAGATTTGGATAAATATTTTTTGTCAGTATATTTGTACAAAAGGTGGAGTGATTGTGTTAGAAGAATTGTTGAGTGTTATTGTGGTAAGAAATGGAATAGAAGAATAGATGCATTAATAAAAAATAGGGAGTTGGAGAGATGGAGAACTAGTATGGAGAGTAAAAAGAGTTTAAATATATATAGAGGAAAACAGAATATTGGGTGCAAGTTAATTTATGATAATATCTAGGAAAATAGTTTTCTGTTTAAGGCTTTAGCAACAGGGGATTTTACATATAATTGGAAAAATATGAGTGATTTAGTCTGTGAGTTGTGTAAGAAAGGCAGAGACAGTATTAGGTATCTGTTTATTGAATGTAAATGGCTGAAAATAGAAAGGATACAAATAATAATGTTGTGGACGAATAAATATAAGGAAAATGATTATACAGCAAATAGGTTATTGATTTTTATGCTGGGTTTAGGAAAAGATAAGGGGGATTTAGATATAAAAGCCATGGAGTTGACAAAGATTATGTTATGGGAAAACTTATGGTGGGGAATTAAAAGGGAAAGTAAAATGGCTAACAGATTTCTCTGGGCATAGTTCCTGGGAGATTCCTGACTCTGTATAAGGAGGTCACAGTGCATCACATCACATTACATCAACATTACAATATACAAGCAGGATGTCCTCATAAATAGATGACTGTTTCTCTCTCCAAGCTGCTTTGAGTGTCATCATTGAGTCAATACATGTGTTTTTAGGGATGTAGTTTAGATAGTCACCCTAAAGTGCTAGAATATCTGTATCATGAATTATGACATAAAATGTGGCAGTGTATATTGTAGCTCAATTAATATTTTAATGCTCTACCTTCCAATACAACATTTTGTAAATCACATAAAACATTCTTGAAACTCATGGATTCACTGACAGCTGCTGCATTATAAATGATTCAGTAGCAGTTTTACCAAGTTAAAAAACAAATTTAATGTTCATATGTCATTCCATCATGATTTAAGATATGGAAAACATCACATTTCATAATTCACAATACATCCAAGCTAGCACCTTGCAATTTTTGTGGTTAATAATTGAACAATATTCTGCATAACACATGCATTGATTTAGAGACTACATTGATGATAGGTGTGAGAATCAGTCACCAATCACCTTTTGGCTGAAACACATTGTATATATATATGTTATATTGGTACAAGTAATGCATGTTTATAAATTGTAAAAATGATAGAAATTATATGTAGAATAATTTGGGTAAATATATTCATTATGTTGTAGAGAAAAAATTGTAATTGGAAATACATGTAATTAAATGAATGTAATAGACTAATTAAAAATAGCTATAGATAAAGAGATTAAATATAAACTAACTAAAATCTGGTTGAGGATTATGAGTAGTAATACAAAAACATTCTTAAGCAAAGCTAAATTGGACTACTTTTAGAATTTATAAATCATAATGATAATTATCTTCCCCTCTCCAAGCTTATGTGCTTTCTAGAGAAGTGCTAATTACCATAGTATAAAAGACATAGCAGGATAGAAAGCGTAGAGAATTCTAAGTTAAGAAATAGATCTAGAGGGCTTATATAGGTTGTCCAGACTTTTTATTATATTATGAATCTTCAGATAAACTGGTATCAAATGTCATGTATTTGTCTTGCATTGGTGGTTGAGAAGTCAGCGCGACTGCCTTGCACTTGCAGGCAGTTGCCCGGTTTGCGGGTTCGCGTCCCGACCGATGCTATGACACTTAAAAAAAATGTCATGTATTTAGAAATACTAACATGTGACTAGAGTTATTTATTATATACTGCAGTTATCAAACTCATTAATACTAATAGTCAACCAATATTTTACTCTGTGTGAAAATATAATTAACCATTCCTTTATCGTGTTTTGATCTCGAATGAGTTTATGGTTATTCATCTTGTGGCTAGTTAATTTTCTTATAGAAGTTAAACTGCCAGTATGTTGTCTACATCTACATAAAACATTGGCAGGTAGACCGTTATATAAATCTAGTTATCTTTAAATATTGCATATATTATATATGACTTTAGTTATTTTTTTCTGTAAGACACTTCAATATTTTAAAAGTTAATTTTAAGCAATAATAATATGAAGAATACGAAGCAATAAAGAATTATTTTCAGATTGCTATTAACAAACCCCCATTGAAGTCGATAGATAAAAAGCTCGTCCAATTTACTGTCCATTATTAAAAGCATTGTTTGAAAATATAATATGCTTATAAATAAAATTATATATATATATTTTACGTAAATCTTTTGTTATAATATATAAAAACTTTAATTATTACAAATAAAAGCTTCTTTTTCTATTTCATTTAAAATAAGCAACCCATTAAATTTTAAGATGAGAGCAATTATTTTTAAAGTAATATTCTGAAAAAGATAATAGACATCTATTAACGAACAGGTTGTTTCTGATGATCACTTGTTAATATTTTTTTTTGCAGAAAGATTATTTTAAATCCGTGAACACTTTGAATTTTATGACTAATTATAAAAGAATTAGAATCTCCTGTGCAATCAACTTTGAATGTAATCTAAGTTTAATTACAAGAAAGCTGCTTTAACAACACAATTTTCTAATTTATAGTATTAAGTTTATATATATAATAAAGTCATTGAGCAGATGAATAATAACAGACTTTTTAAAGCACATTGTATATAAATTTGAGTATGGATTTTCTTGAAAAAGCATGTATTTACATTGTAAAGAAAATCTACAAACACTCTATAAATATGTACTATATTAATTGATTCGATATAAGTAGATGTGATTGAAAATAGAATATAATGGAAAGTTACATTTGAGGAAAAGTGTTGAAATCTTTCAAAAATAATTGCTTCAGAGAAAAATTAAAAAAACAATATTGCAAAAATGACAAATAAACATACTTGTTCTACATAGTTTAGTATTATAAAATGGTGTGTGGATTCAAGAGCTGAAGGTTTCAGAATAAAGACTCAATGTCACCACTTTCAGGGTTTAAATGTCGTCTTATATATCCAGTGATAAACCATTTGATTATTTTATTTAATTTTAAGCTGCAACTTTCTAATAATATTCTATTGGTTATGCAATGTGCAATATGGTGCTTTAATGATCAGAATCTAATTAGATGACCGATAATAAATGCTTTCAAATATAAATTATTTTAGTGAGTTTCAGAAACAAAAATTATGTTATAGCTAGAAGCCAGCAGCAATTATAGCATCAAATAAAAAAAGAGAATAACATTTTGCATTTCAATCAATCAATCAATCAATCAATCAATCAATCAATCAATCAATCAATCAATCAATCAATCAATCAACCAACCACTCAATCAATCAATCAACCAACCAACCACTCAATCAATCAATCAATCAACCAATCAATCAATCAATCAATCAATCAATCAATCAATCAATCAATCAATCAATCAATCAATCAATCAATCAATCAATCAATCAATCAATAGTATTCTATCCCATAAACAGGTCCAAAGATCTGTCACATCACCAATTTATCCATTTCTTCATTCTGTTTTCTTTATTGCCCAGCTCATTAATTCCTTGTAACTTTTCCCATTTTTTATATCATCCAGCAGTGTCAATCTTTTCTGTCCTTTCTTGTTGTTTCCACTCATTTCCCCCTCCAAAACATCTTTAATTAAACTATACTTTCTTATTAATATATGTCCAATCCAATTTTTCTATCTTTAATTTTCTCAATCAATTTTCTTTTTTCATTTACTCTTTTGAAAACTTCATTTATTTTATTTATGCAATTGATTTTTTTCATTCTTTTACATGTCCATATATCAAAGGCTTTTAATCAGTTCCTAATTTTATTACTCAGAGGCTGCACTTACATAAGCTTTTTATTAATAGTGACTGGAAAAAGAATATTTGTGAGTTGATTTATTTTTATTTTTTGGAAAATTATTAAATATTTCTTAATATATATGTGTTGTTTACATATATCTATTGTTTGAATACATTTGATTTTTATAAAAAAGTTAAACTATTTAACCTTAACTTTATTATTGTTTTTTTTTACTGTCTTTTAATTGTATAGGTGATTTTTAATATTTTTAAAATTAACTTCATAATTTACGCATAAGCTTTTAATTCTTAAATTGACAATTTATTTATTGGCCAAATGAAGTAATACTCTGAACTTTTAATTAGTCAATTCACAAACTCAATGGTAAAAATATATTCATCTTTTAATATTATATTCATTTTAGTTTCATTTGCAAAAAGTATATTAATAATTTGTCAGGTTATGAAAGTAAACAAAAGTTTTTTCAAAAATATATTTTTATTTATAGTTATAAAAATATTCAATAGAGGAAAAAAATAAAAAAAAGATCATAGCAAATTACAAGTCATGTAAACATCATTGATGTTTTTCCTCAATTTACATTATTATAAAAGTTAAGAGTTTTTTAGTAAAATCTTAGCATTTTTCTAAAAATAATTATATTTTCAGCATATTTTACCAAAATACATTATAATATGTAAATAAATGCCAGAAAAATATTCTAAAACATTAATCTTTGTTTGGAAATCAAATAAACAGCTTGAGGCAATCTAAACTCTTGACAGGAATATCAAAATTATTGCTACCACTGGTTTCTTTTTCAATATACATTCATGTAAAGTATACAATTTTTAAATAAAACTTTACTACTTTTGTAAAATAACTATATTTTCAGCAGATTTTATGAAAATAATTTATAATATGTATGAAAAATAATAAAAAAAAACACTCTAAAACATATATTTTCATTTTCAGCAGTGAAAGTTATTTATCGGTGGTCTTCTTTTAACCAAATAATCACCAGCCAATTAGCATTGAGAATGAATGGCCTCCTTTTGTTAGACTTATAACATCCCTATTACTGATTTTTTATTTGTAAAATAATTCAAGAGAGGGCAGGATCTTAAGGGACTTTTCCTAATCTTTCAAACAAGCATAAAATCATCACTGTAGCTCAAAAAATGACGAATTTCAAGCGACCTAAAGTCATTGATGTGATGAGCATCAAAACCTTGCTCAGAGTTAACAAAGTTTATTACATTTACTTAATTTTTAGATTTGTTAGAAAACATGCTTGTTTACTACCAAAAATATGTGACAGTTTTGCTGCTATACATTGATGTTTTAATGTTATCCTAAGTAATACTAGCAAAGGGTTTTCTTAAAATCAGTTTCCACAGGATTGCTTTTATTGATCTTTTAATTAAAAAAATCTGAATAGGGCATTTTTTTATAGTTCATTCATTTGGCTCATAACAGCTTGTCAGTTGCACATCATAGCTGATTGGTTGAATTTTTTTTTTTTTTCAAATCATATAAAAACTATAAGCATGACATCAACAGAAATATGGGCATTCAATGTGACTTAAAAATATTTTTTAAATGTCATCTTTTCAATTGAAATGGGAAGAAATTTGAATTTTTTATTAATTTTTTTATAAACAGATGGATTTAATTTTTTTCTATTTTGGTCAATTGTCTAGTTTACACAAAGTGATAAAGGCAGAAAATTGTGATTGGCTGGATTATATAGTGAAAATGGATTAAAAATATGCTGGCCATTCACATTCAAGGACTATAATGGGATGTGAACATAATCACAGAATATGTATCATAGGTTGATTTTTTAATTTTTTAAAATTATATTTTAAATTTATATTAATTACTTGATAAATTTGTATAATTTATTAATTTGTGTTTATATTAGTGTGTGTGTGTAGTATATAAATTATAAATAATACATTAAATTATTTACACTTTATTATACAGTATATACATTATTATTCATATGTATAGTAATTTTGTGTCTTTGATACAAGTTTGTTAATAATTTAGTATGTTTATATGGTATGCTTGTGTTTACTCTTGCATGTTGTATAACAAGTAATGATTTACATATATAGACCAGTGCAATGTAAATTTTAAAATCTGATAATCAAATCTACAGAAAGTTTGCAGTTTGCAGTCGATAAAGCATTCACAAAATTTATTGGGCATAATACCATGTGAACATATAAATGTAAAACCAATAATGAGACATTTCAAATGAGGTTTGTATAGTAGTAGCCACAATGGTTATGCATATACCACATGGAATTGTATGCAGGCAAAAAATCAAATTCTGATTCTTGCCTATGCCTTGATACTCATGCTTTGGAGTCAGTAGTTTTGCCATATTTTGCATCACATTATTTGTAAGTCTATAGTAAACAAATGAATTATATGCATATAAATTATATCTATGTGGGACAATAGGTATAAAAAGATAGCATCACTGGTGTGCATAAAGAATATAAACATCACTGATGTATACAAAAATATAAAATAAAAAGATGAAACTCCTTTTATCAGTGATACAGACAATAGCCTACAATTTCTAGTTTTAGAGAGGCAAGAAGCCAATTGCTATGATGACAAATGCATATAAATCTTCTGGAAATGATTTGTTTTGTATCTTTTATTAGGGTGAATCTTTTTCTTATAGATGCCTTTGAGATTTATCAACTTTTGGAATAATAAAAATGAAGAATTCTTATGTGAATACTTTTGGGGATTCTGAAGCTATGGATTATCTCAAGTAAAAGTATTATATATGGTTTGAATGATAATTTAGTGAGGAATACAAAGAAATTATCACTGTAAATATAATTTAAACTTAATTAATGATGAATTAGAAATTATGAGCAAACAATAAAGTAATAATTATGTTGGATATCAAAATTTCTTTTTTCCCTTATTTTTTAAATGGTAATCACTATTTGCCTTAAACTTATTGTTTTCCTTAGTTTTTCTAATTTTTGTCAATGTAAAATTTTTTGCTCTCACATTACTAAAACTGAAATTATTCTGAAAATTGTGTCTCAAATCAGTTTTTTTTAAAAAATTCAATATGGCACCTGCAAATTCAATCAGTTATGACAGAAAAAAATATCCAAAAAAGTTTAGTTTTTACAAAGTTTTTAAAATAAAGAATAATATGATTTTTTATTTGTTTATAAAATATTTTTTATTATTTTTACACACTAATTGGTTAATTATTAATTAAAACAAAAAGAAATGCACATATATATATTTTCAATTTTTTCATTTTTTTTTTATTTTTAAAAATAGGAGTTAATAAACTTGACTATAATATAAAGATAAAAACACAGCATTTATTACATCATTGTCTGTCAGATTTAAAATGGTGTTAAAATCTTTTTAAATATTGTAATTATTATAAAGCAAATATTAGATTTAAAAACAGGATTTAATATATTTGTCATAAATCTACTTTTCTTCATATTAAAAGAAAATTAAACCAAAAATAATTCATTTATTTTCTGAAAGAATACACTAGATGTGATAATATTTTAGATTATTCTATCATTTGTCATTAAATGTTGAATGTATAAAAAATTTTAAACTTGATTTAAACTTTTCAAATATAAACAACTTGTTAGTAATAACCCACAAATAGACAACATTGGTTAGAAATTACACAATGTTTGAGTAATATTATTCTTTATACTTCTTCAGGTGTTGCTGGCCTAACCAGTCACAATATTAGTGTAGAAGTTAAAGTTACATCTTTAGATTCTTGAATATTCCTATTTGTGAGTTATTACTAATAAATTGTTTCATTTAAAATGTTTAAATACAGTTTAAAATTTTCTATACATTTAACATTTAATAATAGATGATGGAAATAGTCTAACATATTATCACATCTAATACAACATCATCATAAAACTTCAGGTATTTACACTAACTTAGTTGATGATATTTATAATACATTGTTCTGATTTACAAGTCAGTTTTTAAATATATAAAATGGGCAAATATGATTTTTTAGAATATTATTCATTTATAAAATTAAAAAGAAATCAAGTCCAACTTATTGAATTTTAGTATAAAATAGTGATTTATACAATAGGGAAGGTTGAACATTTTCAAAAACTCTCACCAGATAGAACAAAAAATATATCAGATATTATAAAAGTTAATCATAAAAGTTTTATTAGAAATATGGTTTTTTTTCCTATTAAATAAATTCTTTTAAATTGAAGGCTAAAATGAATTTCTTTGAATTAATAATATATTTGTTGCCAATTAAAAATACAACTGAAAAAAAAAATACAAAAAAAAAAAATATGAGAACAGAACACCCAGTGCTTATCAGGTTAAATTCATGACAACATTTAACATTATCTAACATGAAATAAACAAACATTCATAAATGATTTATGCAGTATAAGAGTAGCCGAATCTAAAGTTAAAGGCTCAAAAATTATGACTCCAGAAGATCTTACTTTCACTGTTTGAATTATTAACAAGCCTAGAGAAATAAAATATTTAATTGTTTTATAATATACTAGAGTTGTTTCTTATGCTACATGTAATTTGGTTATAATTCACAATAAATACACATCATTTACAACACCATAGAATTAAGTTTGTCTGAAGTGGTTTAGTTAAAAATAACTTATTATTCAAAGTAAATATGTCTATGTTGAAATTTTTTTTTAATATATGTTATTTATATCAATTTTTCTATTTTTAGATACTTTTATTTAAGTTATAAACTCTGTTGTTTGTTAGATACATTTTCAAATCGAGATTTAACTTATATCAAGTTAGTTTGTTTCAAATTTTGTGCATATGTTTTAAATCAATGTTAATTTAATATGATTGAAATATTTCAGGGTTATCAAGATGGTTAATATAGTCAAGGCAGTTGGAGAATTAAATTGCAAATATGTTGATATCAATTCAATAAGTTTTTAGTGATATGCAAGAGATAACAGTATATTATTAAAAAACAACAACTAAAAATCATTAAAAGTAAATTCAAATGGAAATATAAAAACAAATCTTAATTTTTCTTGATTGTAAAATCTTTTTTTTTTTAAAAAAAACATTTCTTTCATAAACATAATTGGAGTTTTTTTTTATAAAGTAAACTTTATTAATAGCAAATTATATATAAGTAATACCATAAATAATGTAAAATGTTCATTATAGAATAATTATTGTAATAAAAATTCTAAAGTATAGTGGTGATAAGTATTTCTTTAGTTTATTATAGTTATTAATAAGTATTACCATATATATAAATATATAAATTTAAATTACCATAATGTTTGATACACTATATATGAAAGAAAATGCAGAACAATTGGTGTTTTAAGGCAGTGGATGTGTACTTTATTTACAATTTATATATTAAATGCTTTCAAGAAGATGTACTTCTCATAATCATAGCCCTAAATAGGACTTTCTCTACAAAATTTTGTTTGAGTTTTCATACACTATATCAACTAATAGGCTTATTAACAGCACTAAAGACACTTTAGCTTCTGATCAGACCCCACAGGCCATGTACAGAGTGGCATGCCCTCATAATGGATGCAAAGCTTCATACTATGGTGAAACGAGAGCCAGCATAGCTACTAGGATGTCACAACATATGTATAGTTATAATAAGTCACATACTAATCCAGAATGGACTTTAATTTTTGCTCAATATCAAAAAGAATCAGGACATGTTCGAACCCGCATCTGCAAAATTGGTTTGTATTGAGAGGCATGACATTAAGTGAAAAGTAAAGGAGGTTTACTTTATTGCTGAGGACTCATTCACCATTAATCGTAAAGAAGCATGTTTTGCTATATCAAAAAGATAGTCATAAGGAATCATTTGCATAGAATTTGCATATTGTAGTTATATAATGATTTCAAAGAATGAGTCATTAATTTTATTTTATTTAGGTCTATGATTATGAGAAGTACATCTTGAAAGTGCTTAACCATTTAATTTATTTTTTTATTTGTTGTTACAGCTTTACATCATAAGTGTGATAGCATGATTTATATTATCATATTTAGACAAATATAAAGTATAAATCTACAGGTTATTACTTACTTTATACACTTTATATATAATGCATTAAAAGATAAGCTTGCTTTGGATACTAATAACATTGTGAATTAGTGGTAATATAATTGTAGAATTGAGAAAAATATTATATTGCCAAATTTTATATATAATTTTTCTAGGTAAGAATTTTTGTGCATATAAATATATGTTAAATCACCCTTTATGATTTTTTAAAGAATATTGTATTTTTGCTATAAAATGTGATAGAACAATAAGCTAGTCATGTAGTTCTAGAAATCAAAAATGCACAATTTTCTTTCAAATATTACATATACTCCTTTTATTCTTTATTGTAATTAAAATTGGAATAATTACAAAAAAAATCCAATAATAAAAAGTTAAAAATAATGTACATAAAAATATTTTGTAATAAATGCTTGTATTTATTGTGCACTATAAAGTAAAAAATAATTGTTTTCTTCAACCACAATTAAAATATTTATAGTTAAACTTACAATAAAAGCTTAGGGTGTTCAGAAATTAATTAATTTAATCCCATTTTTTTGCAACTAATGACTGAATTAATTAATTTCTGGATATTTTTCAATTTTACTTCAAATTAAGCATCAAAGTCCCAATTGTGCTTGAAAAAACAATTATTTTTGGCTTTTTAATTCACAGTAAATAAAAGCATTTACAATAAAATATTTTCAAGCTAAACACTTTGGAAATAAAAAATAAGAAAAGCTTAAAGATGGAGTTCTTATACAAAGTGAGAAGTAAAATAGAATTTTTATACACTTAATATATTAAGCAAAACATGCTTTTGATATTTCTTAATGATATTATAATCATAGCAGTACAGTTGCAAAGTGGAAGTGACTGGTAATTAAAAATATATGTAAATAATATGTAAATGAGAGAGGTTACATGACTCTTTTTTTTAGAGAAGGGGAAGCAGGATTCTTTTTGCATAAGAAAAATCAAAAATAATATTGAATTATAAAATATTATATGAGCCATATAAAGACTACAGCCTCCATAAAGAAATACTGAAAGTTGTTTGTTGGAAGTTATCTGCTAGAGGGAACCAAGGATTCTACTTAACTCTGTTACTGGTTCCCCATTTTAGTTCCTTTTTTTATTTAGGGAATTAATTTTCTCTAAAACTATTCCCATTTAAAAGAGGAGTTTTTTTAACTCACTTTTTATAAACAAGTTATGTCAACACATTATCACAAGTAAGAACAATTTCAACATTTATAAAAACGCTGTGCAAATTGTATGGCAGCCATTGAAATTTCAAATGATTACTACAGTGATTTTGCATTTTAATGAAAATTCTTAATTTTACTTAATTTTGCTGAGTGGATGAGAGAGTCTGATGGTCAGGAGGGGCACTGGGAGACTAAATCCTAGTTCTGTTGAATATGGGAGCTAGGATGAGTGTGCTATGAGAATCGTTTCTGATGTTGATTTTCTCATTCATAGGAAAGGAGAAATAATGTTATTTTTTTTAGTGTTTTTTTAGCGTTATTATTATAAACGATTTTATCCATGTGTTATTGCAAAGTAAGCTGCAGTTTAGCCTAATGGTTTTAATTACAAGTGATTCACCTTGTTTATTACTATTATTTCCAATGTGATTATTGATATGTTTGGCCCTTTGCTGTTCATGTGGCTCTTCGTGATGGATTAGAATGGTTTTCAGCAGAGACATTTCAAAGCTTAGTTTTTTCCTAATTTTCCACAAGGCTTCCAAAGTATACTGAATTGTTCTCTTCTGGTGATATTCGAGGCCATTCTGAGGAACTGAACAGTAGCTCAAATGTTTTCCAATTCCTCAACTTATCTGCTACAAATTGGATTTTTCAATATTGTACTCCTAAAACACTGTTCATATTTGAACTCTAGACTTTACAAATAATTCCTAATTGTAATCTGGGTTTACTTTTAATAATTAATCATTTCATGGACTAATGCTCTGGGTTATCACAGGTCGGTCAATTTTTGGAAACACTATGGATAAAAAAATACAGTGTATCATCTTAGATCTTCATATTATACTATGTAAATCAATGCTTACCTTGTAAACCATTTTGTACCAATAAAGTTAAATCCTTTTTTTTTTTTTAAAAAAAAGGTAAAATAGATAACTAAAAAAACAAACAGGCATTAATGATAACAATAAAATAGTTAAGAAGCTGAAATACAGCTGAGATGGACATATTGCTAAAATGATGATAATAAACAAACAAAGTCTTAAACTAAATTCCAAATGATTTTTAAAAAACAAAATACCACATGTGAGATGAAGAAATGGATTATATGGTTTAAAAAGCTGAACTAAACTTGCAATCTTTCATTCTACAGTGAATTGATAATGGCTGATAATAACAATATGCCACTTTATCTCAGATATTTGTAGTATATACTTGACATAAATTATTTATTTTTTTTATAATAAATTACATATTATTCTCTGCAGATGTAAAACTAAAAAATAATTTCAAAACTCAAGTTCTGAAATTTTTTTAGCCCTTCTATTATTATGATGATGATTATTAAATACTTAGTTACAAAATGTATGAGAATTGCACACAAAGTTGTATAAAATTGATCATAAAATCTTATAGATTATGACATTTATATGTTTAACAGAAATATAAATAAGTGAGGAAAGCAATAAAGAAGAGTAATGGGATGATAAATATAAAGCCTTTATATTTAACTGATAAGCATCTGTCACTTGTAACATTAAAGGTGCACTTGTTGCACTTAAGAAATATGTCACTTGTAAACATATCCACATTTCAAACTTTTCATTTTATTTAGCATGGATTAAAATTGAAATAGATAATTTGTTATTGGGAAATAAATATATTCCTTTAATGCTTTACAAAAATGTTTAAAATAAAATCTAAAAGCATTAGACATTTTTTATCTTATATAGACATAAAATAGTAAAAATGGTGGACTTCAACATTTGCTTATAAAATTAATGACAAAATAATACTTCTAAATTTAATTATTTAACACAATTATTTAAGTTTTTGGGGTTAAAATCATTGTGTTTGTAATTATGAAACTTTCTTGGGCCAGAAATGAAGAAATTATATTTGTGTTTTTTGCCCTCTGCTGAAAAATTTTGCAAAGTTTTTTTTTAAAGTTTTAAAATTCATCTATATTTTTTTCTAATATTTTAATTTCAAAAAAATTCAAAAGATTTAAGAATAATTGAATAAGTGAGTCTTCAAAAATATGCATTGATGAGTGCCTATTATGTGGTTGTTGATCTCAAACTTTGTGAGATTATTTCAAGAAAATATTTTGATGGTCTAAAAACTTGATTTTATGAAAAGTTTATGATTATTTTTGTATCGTAATTGTATAATAATTATTAGATATCAAAAATATATATTATTACATATTTATTTTTACAAAAATGTTTTGTTTTCAAAAATATAAAAAAATATTTTCTTTTGAATATTGTTACTATAGAGATTATGATCTTGGCAAAACACAACTTTCTAGATATGAGGTCACTCAAAAGATTGTTATAATATTCAGCGATATCGTAAAAATTATGAAAAAAATTCTAAACTTTTTATTTATTTATTTTTTTTTTATTTTTATTTTTTTTCATTTTTGAAAAAAAAAAATTCTAAACTTTTAAAACTTAAATTGATAGATTTAGTAGTTATTAAAAAAAATCATTCAGATTTTTAATCAACATGAAAACTTTGACTGAAATTTGATGATGTGAGAGCATTTTGTTTTGACTAAAATATAATTTTTAAATACTTTTGGAAATCAAAGGTGCTTTTTTAAAATTTATTTAATTTCTAAACAAAAATATCTATCAAATGAGGTCAAGTTTATTATATTCTGATAAATAATAATGGTTTAATATCAAAATGAAAGTTGAAGGCTTAAATCTAATGAGAACAAAAAAAAATCTATCAGAGTATAGGAAGGTTATACAATAAAATCTGGACTTATTTTTTCAATAGTTGGTTAACATTTAATAATTCTCAACAGATAGAAGTTAATAATACCTTTAAAATCATTGGGTATGATTTTAAAATCAAATATCCAATTTAAATTAGAAACATAGCAATTCCTTTAATGACCCTTCAATTGTATCTGTTCTGCATTATAGATTATTTGAAATTTGTAGAATCAATCAAATATAAAAAATATATAAAAATTTTAGGTCAAAATATTTAAATATATTTATAAAGATAAATCTTCTAATAAATACTATTATTTATATAATGCAAACTATGTATGGAATATTATAAAGAAAAATCTCTGGTGCACTTTTACAAATTTACATGCACTCACCCATAAGCATGTTTTAAAACATGGTATATCCTTATACTCAGAGCTTATCTATATATATATGCCAACATTTTCTTATTATGCTAAAATCAGGGCTTTAAACTATTGTGTGTCTGAATTATAAGTTGTTAAGTGATTGATAGAATCTCATTTTTAATCACCTGTGATTAGAAATATGTAGTAAATTTGGAATTTACTGTAATAAATAGTCTGTTATTTATATAATGCAGACTATGTACATAATATTATAAAGAAGGAGCAAACTTTCAGCTATGCGTTTTTATACATTTACTAGCACTCACCTATATAGAGAAAATGAATAGTATAAATAATAAAAAATAAATAACATGTTACTTTTGTTAAAATTAGTGTGTGGCAATGAATAATTAGAATATGCAATCACAAAAATCTTATTTTAGATTCCGACTTTTAATTCTATATGTTATAAATTATTTTATTTGCCTATCTTGAAACATTCTATTAATTCACATATGCATGGCTTGCAATTAGAATAGTTTATTCACAGATGTTTATATACTTTCTTTAAACTACATGCAGGTCAAAGACAAATGTTATGCTGGAGTTATAAATGCAAATATTATTATATGTTTTAATATGTCTGATGCATACTAATGTACATGTATTAATGTTATTGTAGTGATATACACCAATTTTGTAAATTCTCATGGCCTGAATATTGAGCTGTTAATAAATAAAATTAATTGAATTATTATTATTTCCCAAAGATATTTTATTGAACATTCAAAGGTTACACTATGCCTTCTTGATATAACATATAAACCATACTATCTTAACTTAAATTACAGAAGTTAGAAATAATTAGAAGTAAAAAATAACCATTTCTATAAATCTTAATTATACAACTGCCATTTTGGAAAAACTTGTATCATGTTAGGGTCTCAGTTTCTGTCTCATTAAAGTCAAATTGGCTATAACATACTATGTGGGATAATTTTATCTCTTTCTCCTGGAATTATTATTGTGTATAAATGTGAACCTTGTACATAATAGTACAGAAAAGAATTAATATGCCTTCTCTCATGTTTGAAAATATCCCTTTTGTAAGGAAATTAAAAAGGGATTTAATATTTGGGTTCCTTTGTCTGGAAATGTCTGATAAATGCTATTAAAATAAGGGTATTCAAGAAATAAACAAAGAGCATTTCCAATTACTCAACAAGCTTTGAGCAATTAACAATGCTCTCTGTTTATATTTTATAAGCTTAAAAGAATGGTGTTATGTGATCTATGACTCTATTTTTTATATTCAAGAAATGAGTCGGTTTCTGTACCTTTTTAGAATAACCAACAGTGACCATTAACATACAGGCATTACATTTTGAATATAAAAAGATGTGCAGTAGATAAAGATATGAAGTTTAGATTGGTTAGAAAATCAAAGTATTTTGGTTCAAGTGCCTAAAACTACAAATTTTTAAAAAACTGCTTGTTATTTGAATTTAGCATTGCCTTTTTAAGAAAGTTTTTTTTAATGTGAATAAATAATTGTATAATATTCCAATATCTACATTTATTCAAAGAATGAATAATAAAAAAAATTTGGGATGTAAAGCAATGGAAAATATTTTTTTTAAAATATTCAATAATTAGGAGTAGTCTGTCAGTAGAAACAATTTTAATCAAAGTTATAAGATGTAGGTATATTTTTACACAAGAAAAGATTTTAAAGGATTTTTTGAATTTTGAATATATTAATATTCTGAAATCCTAAGCCATTTTGAGTAAATGGACATTGAAAACCCTTGAGAGAGATAAATACCAACTATCTCCCTCAACTTAAAGAATAGATGTTAGTGAAAGAGACATGAAAATAGTACAATGGTACAGTAGTATGTGAACTTAGTTATGATTAGTAAATTAAACAGTGATATTTTCAAATAGAATGATAAATAAAATTTTGAAAGTGAGGTAATAATTTTTTTTCTGAATTAGAGTGCACATTTTTGAACAATTCAAATAAAATTTAAAGTCAAATCTCCTATAAAGAATAGAGCATGAATTTGCCCTATATAGATTGACTAGTGTAAGATTTTGCCATGTTAAATTCAAGCTTGTATTCATTTGAATAACATATTAAAATTGTCAGTAAAATTGGATTTTTTTGAGAAAAAACTGAGACATTGTCTATGTAAGCAAATGCATGAGATGTTCATGTTAATTCTGATATGTACATCTCAGAAAATTCTTGTTCAATTTTTTTGAATACAAAGGATTTATGTAGCTAGTGAACAGAAGAACCCTTAAGAGAGAGAGAGAGAGAGTCTTGAAGAATTGAGCAATGAGGGATAAAATGCAAAGACCATTTTTCATTTAACATAATATGAATTTGCTGTTGATGGGATTAGTATATAGAAAAGTGACATCAATGTCAATGTATCAGCCAGAGTCATAATCAAATAATTGATTGGAACCACATCAAATGACAATATGATTTCCATTTGGACTACCAATGGGTTGTATTTTTTTCCAATCTTAACTGAATAAATCACTGTTGAAGAGCAAAACAGCTTGACAGTGGAAGTTTCTTTTCTTATAAATTGCATTCTAGATAATTCTGGCAAGAGGTATGGCTCAAACTTGACTTTTAATGTTGACTAGCAAACTAATTTACTTAAAAATAATAATGCACTGTTATTATAAATCTTAGCATTATGTTTCATGTAATGCAGCAGTAGAATGGAATCCTTAATGCAATTTTATCTTGGCTATGTCATTTTTGGGGTTTGAATATCATATGACTTCTTAAGCAATAAATCATTTGATTGTAATATTTCAACATGGTATGTCAATGTTAGTATAAATTAATTAGTAGTAGAATATAAAGTATATATATATATAAATTAAACGGCAACAGAAGAATGCTACTTCAGTGTGAAATGCATCTTTATAGTTTTAGTCTTTTTCAGATGAATTTATTCATGTTTCAAGAATGTGAAGTGAACATTTTAAGTACTGTATATCTAAAAAAATCTTACAGGTAGAAAAGGAGAAATGAATTTATATTTGTTTATGATTAATTAAAAAACAAATGTAGTAATCTTTAACTGCATTTGAAGTTAATATCTGGGTTATGAATCATATTATAATTTTTAGCTTAATAAATAATTAGTAATAATTATAACTGTGTCAAAGTTATGAGCGCAGAAACGTTGATCCTTGTAAATCAAATTATAATACTTTAATTGTATATGTCAAAAGTAAACTATAGTAATGCCTTTTTTGTGTTGGATCAACTTAGTCAAAAAATCTGTCAAGAAGAATTAATATTAGTAAAACACTGTAGTTGAAATACTTGCTTATAGTGCAAAGACAAGCAGATTTCACAAAAAGATTAAAAATAAATAAACATTCTTGTGAGAGAACTATGCAAAACAAACTATTTTTACTAACAAAACTAAAAAAATAAAGTCACTGGGGCAAAATATTCAAATCACAATATTTAGAAATAAACTATTGGTGATTTAGTAAAATAAAAAAGATAGATAAAATAAAATAAGCAGATAAAAATAGATTTTTGTCCTATTAATTGTCCTTTGTCTTCCACTGAAGGCAAGAAATTAGTTTATAATATAATTTTTCTGGTAATTAATTTTTCTAATGATTTTTAATACAAAGACTATATTAGAAAAACTTCGAACAGATTAATAAGTATGTGAAATTTATTATGGCCTTTAAAAAAAAAAAAGCACATACACACAACAACAAAATAAATAATTATATAGATCATTATTAAAAAATTGTCAATTTAAATGTAATAACAGATAATGTCAATTTAAATGTAATAACAGATAATATTATATAGAAGCCAGCGTTATCAAAAACTCAAAAATCATTTTCGTAAACTGCCGAAGAAGCTATATTTAGTAAATTATGATCAAGTTTATGAGTGTGTTCATATTTACATTTAAAAAAAATAGATCTTAATTATAACTTTTTGACTGCTTTTCACACACCCAAAAACTCTATGTTAATTAGAATCATTTTGTAATTTGAAGTCAATTATGATAAGCACTTTGGCATTTTACTCCTATATGAGTAATATAATATATGCAGCATATGGCAACACCATTTGCATATTTGGTGTCATTTTCTCATACTCGAGTAATTATAGTTTGTTACAGAAGTGATAATACAAAGATAAAGAACCACGCAAAAACAAAATTAAAAAATATTTTTTAAGACCAGTAAACTTTGAAATTAATTATCATTTATTAATATTCATCTAATCTCAGAATTTATATTTTTTAATTTATTTTTTAAACTGATAAACATAATTTAACAAATAAATCCGAATATTTAAATTTATAATTTTATTAAATTTTAATATATATTTAAAAAATCAAGAAGAATTCGTGTATTAAACAATCTTTAGAAAAAGTTAATTACGTTTAACAAAAGAGCAGAATAACGTTAAGTCAACTAAATATTTTAGATATCTTTTTTTCTCGTAAAAGATCTAAATAAAAGTTAATATAAAAGTCAAAAATAATCTTTTATTATTACTGTTTTTTAAAGTAAACAACAACAACAAAAAAACTTTTATGTAAATATGATCAGTTATTAAACGCAGTTACAAAACTTCATTCTATTGTACGCGATTGCCTCTTCAATTAGGATTCAACTGCACGAGTTTTTATACAATCCTTTTTTTTTTTAGCAGTCAGGAAAATTACAGCTCTATTAATACTTTCACTCTTTAATCATGAAAGTTGTAAACAAAGAAATGATCTTGGATCAATACTGTATGGCTTTAACAAACAAAACAGTTTCCATGACTATTAGACAGCCTCTATTGTATTTATTTTTGATGAAATTTTTTTTGCTATGTTAACAATCAATAAAGTTTTGTTTAAAAAAAAAAAACCACACGCACAAAAAAATAAAGATAAAAGTGGTAAATGTTATTACTTATAAATATTTACTAGTTGTTCTGATAAATAATTTTTAAGTAATAAGCTGCCTTATTGATTTTTGTTTGTTTTATAGCATATGGGTTTAGGTGAGTATATGATTCATTGATTGAATAGTTTATTGGTATCTAAAAGGTCACCGTTCAATTCTTGAATACTTTGGAATTGAGCCAGAAAAAAAAAATGTAACTCTAGTTACATGGGATGGAATTGCTGCGTCACAATAGTCGTAAGACTTAGGCCAATAGTAGCATATAAACTAGTAGTTGGATCTCTCGATCCAGATAATTTCATAACCATAACCAGCCATTTATAAAAAGTTAAACTTTTAAAACAATAGTAGTAAATAGTATTTCTACTTTTGCGATTATCAATAAATGACATAGGCTGGACACAACATTATAAAAGAGGAGATAAAGTACTTAATGACATTTCACAGCAATTCAATATACATATACAAATAAAAAAACAATAAAATGGTTAGCAGAAATGATGGGTTGAGCTTTACGTGAATAACTGTTTTAAACGTTTACTGTAACAACAATTTTTATCTTCATTTAAAACAGGGATGGGCACGTTTTGCAATAAAGCGTCCATTTTTTTTTTTTTATATATGAGTATTTAGTGTTCCATTTAACTTTTACGCTACTATTTTTATATAAAATACAATATATTAATAATATTTAGCATTTTTAAAAAATAATAATGTACTATAGAATAAAAATTAAATAGTTTTTATTTTAACAAAACTACAATTTGATTTACAATAATCAAAGTTTCTGTTCTCACAGTGTAAGACTTCATTTTGAATTTGTCTTGCTTTCATCAAACTTTTAATGTTTGGATTTAAATTTGTAAATTAAGGCAGTAGAATATTTTTCAAATCGGAATCAGCCAGATGTGACTTCGTTTTGTTTTTTATTCGTTCGATCGCTAAAATAATTTTTATAAAGAACAAAACATTAAATTAAGACTATTATGGACTTGCTCTGGATACCTAACGTCAAAAATGAGACAAAGGCCCAATATGCTCCATTTTTTTTTACTCATTGAATTTGAACTTTATGTTATAATTTTTTTTCTGAAAAAAGTTTTTTTTTGCCTACAATATTATTTTAAAAACATCTAGTATGGTTAGGGCTTCAACGTGCCAAATTTTATCCTACAATGCTCATGATTGGAGCATGTGATAGGCTGGCTATATCTGATAGAATACTAAATTAAATTCTGGGAAAAACTTGATCATAATATTTTGTTGCAAGGAAGTCATATATGTTTTCAGTAGAAAACTTAATTTACAATAAAAAGTTAGAATGGGATATATATAACAATAACCATATTTTTTGTTTTGTTAGTTCAAAAAAAGTAGAATGTTATATATATATATATATATATATTATATAACTGAATATTTATAAATACAGTAAATAAATAATTAAAAATTTTATCCACTTAGAAGCACTTTCGATTATCTCAGTAATCTGTGTCAACTAAAGCTTTGAAATGCTAACTTTCCCACAATTCCGTGATCTTAACCAGTTGTAAATGAATTGTATCACCATCAGAAATGAAATTCTGGAATCCTGCAACCACATTCCCTTAAGAAGGCCTATTTTAGTATTGCATACTTGAACATTACAATGCCATTTCTTGTCTGAAATGTGTTTATAAAGAACCATGGATGGGACATTAAGGCACACTTTTTCAGATGGCAGGATTTCTTTTACTTGCAAGTACTGGACTACATTGATCTCAGCAGTAGGTAAATCCCAAATTTTCATCATTTTGTACTGTAACCAAAAATATAAAAGAAATTGTAGTATGAATTAAAACAGGGATCCCCAACTTTTTTGCACTTAAGAGCACATTCTATAATACTGGTCAGGTGGTGGGCATCATTTATTTTTTCAATGTAAATTTATAGTTGGATATTGTTAATAATACACATAATGTACAAAACATATTTATTTGATTATAATATAATATAATAATTTATAAGAAATTTTAAAAATTAAATTTATTTGTATCAGATAAATAATTTTTTATCGTGTTCAGTGGCGGGCACCCGTAAAATGGTCTGTGGGAACCATGGTCCCATGGGCATAGGATTGGAGACCCCCGAATTAGAAAATGATAAAGTAAATCAAAATAAAAACTACATGGATTTACTTCCTTAAGATCAAAAATAACTAAAAATCCAAAAAGGTAAAACATATTGCAAAATATTTCAAAACACTTGTCCCAAAGAAATCTGGACAATAAATGACATGTCTAAAAAGCAGATATTGATCAAAATTTTAAAAGTGTAAATTTATCACTTAACATTGTCACAAGTTCCCATGTATATGTTTATTGGATGAGATTGGATGAGATCACAGGATTTATTTGAGGGATTGCACTGTTAGACATTTATCATGGGTGTATAAAGGCTTATCGGGTCTAATATGTAAGCATCCACAATTATTTTGATATAAGCATTTCTCATGAATAAAATGTCAGAGTAAAGTTTAAGGGGAGATATGACATTAACTATTGCATAGTATAGGATAATAATAATATTTGTCATAATTTTTTTAATCTATATAATTATGATAAAATATCCATTACTACATAATCTTCAGAAGATTTATTTTTGTTTAGAAATATCATAATTACTTTCCTTATTATTCTGTACCTATTAATGACACATTTATCTTGGTTATTTAATTCTTTCAAAAGATTTTGAGTTCATAACAGAAAAAAATAAATAAATGATTATTTGATACAAATCTATTACTAAAATAACATTCATGGTTATGCCATTTATTTTAATTCCATTAATATTGATAGTTTCAGAATAATACAAAGCAAATTGTATAATTTAGTGAGAATTTACCTTTTTAGTTATACATACCAATTGATATATAAAATTATTTTTATATACAACTTTATTAGGCAGTGAGTTCAATTAGAACTTCAGAATTTTACATAAAAAATATAAATATGGTTTTAATTTCTCCTTATATGTAAAAACAAAAAATACTTAATTGTAAATATTAATTAGAGAAAATATAACTTACTATTAAAAATTTTCGGCTGAACGTTTTCGAGGAACCATGCCTCATACTCATAGCCTTCATGAAAAGTGTAATAAATATATGCAAATGTAAATATTCAAATAAGCTACTGTTACGTAGCCCATTTTTTCAAGATCTCGAAGCATGTGTCCTTTCTGTTAATGGCATGGATGTCTCTATTAATATAGAATGCCTCCTTTATTTTTCTCCTGTAATCATTTGGCTCTGAACATAAAATAATGGGGTTGGCAGGTATGAAGTTGTGCCCAGATTGTTTTCTATGTTCGAAAAATACTGAGGATGTGCTGCTGTTTGTTTGAGCTCTGTTGAATGTGTAACGATGTTGAGCTAATCTGGTATTAATTGTGGCTTTTGTTTCCCCATAATATGTAGCGTGGCATCCGGCTTGAGGGCAGGAAATAGAGTACACCACGTGTGGGGTGAGCGATCGATCAATGTGGTCTTTAGAGTTATTGATCAACCTATTGGAATTGGGTGGAGTTCTGAATATTATGTTGAATTTATTGTTTAAAGTTTTCGTTAGTTTGCTAGATATTTTAGGGATGTAGGGGATTGTTATTCTAGGTAGATTAGTGCGAGGTAATTTATTATTTATTGTGCTATTAAATTTCATGATTTTCTTTTTAATGGTTTTATATTTGAATCCTGCTGTCAATAGATCTTTAGTATAATTGTTTATATTTTCCTTCCTATGCGCTTCGTATTTGCACAGAAATAAAAAAATATTAAAAAATTGGATTAAAAGAAAAAACTTAAAATTAAAAAAGTACTAATTAATGGATAATTATTTTAGAAAACATATTATTAATAAAAAAATACTAACTTATGAAAAACATTTCAATTGTACACATTTTTTAAAAAAACAATTTTATAATTCTCATTCGCTATTTTCAGTTCCACATCCAGCAGCATTCATATTCCATTGAATCACAATTTATTAAATGTAGAAAAAAAGTAAATATAATGTAAAAATTAAAATTTAATCGTAATAAGCTTTATGTTCTGTTATTAATTTTTTTGCTTTCATAATTATGTAATCAATAAAATGTTGACTTTTTAGTACAAGTAAATTTTTTTAAAATCGTCAGTCCACATTGTTTTTTATTTATATATAAATTCAGTGTGATGAAATAAAAATTAAATTAAGAGATTTAACACATAATTTATTACTGTAATTTTAATAATGTAAATGCCTTTTTTTCTGATATTGTTATTTAAAATGGTTCAATTTTGATTAGGAAAATTAAAATTTCTATAAGTACAAAAATATTAATTAGAAATTAGTTTAGCAAAAATTTATTTTTATATAATGCACACATTTTAGAATTATTAATTATAGCATTTGGTCATTATTATTGTATATGTCCAAAGTTTGTTTTATTTATATGCTGAATAAAATTTATATATTTTTGCCTTTTCTTATAACCATTCTTTTACATTCACAATGAAAGCATAGATGAATTATGAAAATTCTGGATAAAAATTAGACAACAGCTGATATTTTTATCTTATGTTTAATACTTTTTGGTCATATAATGTTGATTATTAATTACATAATGATTGAATTTTGTTTTCATTTTATAAACAAAAATAAACAAGTGTTTATAAGAATATTAGGAAAAATTGAAAGAATGTATTTTGGCTAATATTTTATATGATCAAAGATTGTTTTTGATTATATATTGTATTGAATAAAATTTGTATTTTTTGCCATTTATTATGAAAGTCTTATTTAGTTTCAATATGTCATAAATTATAGTAAAGTCTGTTTTCAAAATGGCTACCATTTAAAAAAATGGTAGACATTTTAAAAAAATTAAAATTTTGTTTAAAGATTGCTATGTTAATCAAAATACTGTTTGCAAATTAGTGACAATTGCTATGGAAAATCCTTATACAGAGATTCGTCATATATGGACAAAAACTATATTTTATTTTACTTACAATTTTTAATAATAATAATATTAAAGATTATTATGTTTTAAAATAGAAACTAATATTTTTTTAAGCTCAAAACTAAACTACTACTATAATATTGTAATATTTTTGTTGAGCGTTTGAGAATAGTAACAAATATAGGTATATTACTCTAAATTTTATTTCATGTTTTCATGATAACAAGTATTTACTTTTACAAATGATTTCTGCATTATATTCTTAAAAAATTATATATATAAAATACATATTTTGTGGGTTCATCCGTGTTAAAAACTTTTAATATTAATATAGACGTTTCGACTTGGTCACACAAGTGACTTGTGTGACCAAGTCGAAACGTCTATATTAATATTAAAAGTTTTTAACATGGATGAACCTGCAAAATATGTATTTTATATATTTAACCTGTGCAAATCTTCGTTTTAACACACACATATATATATATACTGTTTATTTGGGCATGATGGTGGTTTCCCATCTCATAATTTAGCCTTAATATGGTGTACTTTTACAAAATGGCTACCCAGTTGTGGGACCATGGTAACTTCAGATTCTCCTTATAATAACTCATTGACTTCATACTGTTACAAATAGTGATCCAACTATGACTGATGATTATCAAATCCTAGTGATCAGTGACCATTTCTGAAAATTTAAAAAAAAATTGTATTTGTTACAGAATTAATTAAAAAAATAAATTACTGTAAGATATATTTATGTAGTTCATATTTAAAGTTGAATAGAAAATCTATGATTTTGGAGATTGTATTGAATTTTTGATTGTTGGAGTTTGTTTAGTTGTACTTTCAGTTTTGATGACATATAGAGGGCTTTGACAATGGCTCAGGGATGCAATATTTTTATGCAACTCCATGAAGAGTTCTATCTCAGGTATTGCTCCAACTTACTTTTTGATTTTTATATTTTGTATTATCATGGTCCAGTTAACATAGTCCTGCCAGGATCGCCAGCCTCTAAGTTTCCAAGAAAATAAGCAAGGCATAATTCTATATTTTGCAGCCCTTAAGACTCAAAGGAACAGGCATAGTTCTGTATTTACCAGTCCCCAAGACTTAAAGGAGCAGAGATTTGCAAAAACTTTTACATTTTTATTTTTATCATGGGTTGTAGTAGTTTATATTATCTAAATTGAGGTAGCTGTCTTGGTATTCAAGCTGCATTGTGTACTTATCCAATGGCTAAATTCTTTATTTATCTGAGAATTGTAGGTCCCTATTCATTCTCTTAGCTATTAGATATCTGTCAAATCTCTGAAAAAAATTGATGAGTATATAGTTTGAGGTATGAACTTTGTTTAAATTATACATATATATTATGTAAAATATTGTTAGTGATGTTTAATTTCTATTTTTCTTTTTCCTAGACAAGGGATATGAGAAAGTTACATGTCTTATGGCATCCAACATATATAGAATATAGTAGTGTGTATGCATATTATATAAAAATTGAAAGAAAAAAAATAAACCAACACAAACAAAATTTTTTGTAGACATTTATTATATACAGTGGAATAACAGTTAAGGGTTAAATAATTATTTTTGAATATAAAATTATTATAAACTATAGTTTAAAATAAAATATTTAAAAAGGTCTATTTAATGTTTTCTTCTGATTTATATCATTAAAAAAAGAGAAATCTAAAACAAGCATGTTTTTAAGCTATAATAGATATACTGGTAATTATAAAATTCCATTCAATTTTTAATTAGATTAAGATTTTTTAAATTAAATATTTTGATAAAATTTTATAAAGTTGTTTTTGAAAGAATTAAAGTGAACTGAAAAGAATCATTACTTTTTTCAGTCAAGGTAAAAAAAGAATTTACATCATTGGTGCATTTTTTAAATTCCACCATTGACTATAAAAAGATTGACAGAAATTGTTCAAAATTATTATATTACAGACTACATGGCAGCATTATTATTATAAAGTTATAACTGAAGGCAAGAAGTAAAACTGCTGCTAATATCATGATAGTAGAGTTTAAATTTACACAGAAGCAAGGCTTAGTTTTTTGTGTTTAATAGTCCATATGAAGTCTACCAAATTATAGAGACTAAATGGAATTGACTGAATATCAATAGTTACTGGATTTATACCTTCCCTGAAAAAGTCAATATGATACTATACTACTCTATTACATACATGATTATAATGAACTAGTTTACTAAGTGCTTATCAGCTTGCTGAAGGATTATCATGATATGACTTTATACATATGCTGTTAATCTAATATGAAAAGCACAAAAAGTTATTATAGCCATATATATGCATACAGATTCATGAACAGCTATTACTTGGTAAATAAAAAATAATTTATTAAAATATTATTTTAAGTAATTAATTTCACAGTTAAAATATCTAAGTTACAAGGTTAAAAGTAAACAAGCTTTGCTTGAATTATATATCCAAAACAGTCCTCTAGTTTGTATTTTACTTTTAATATTAAAAAAAAACAACTCCAAAAATCTTTGTATATAATATTTTTAAAGATGTTTACACTTAATTAAAAGTAATTTGAAAAAGGAAAAGAAACTTCTATGCAGGGTTTTTCAAATTAAGAAAACTCTTTCTTTAACCTTTTAAAGTGTGTCCTAGCAGAAGTAATTAGAATTAGTAATAAAAATATTTTATTTAATAAGCCTATTTATTGACTAATGAAATATCATTAAGATGTAAACACCAATATGTACACACATTAGAATGGGTTCCTATATATATTAAAATCAGTCACCAACCACAGATATGTAAAATTAATTATTTATGTATCAGTAAATTGTGTTAGTTTACTTCTTTATTATTATATGACAGTTCAAATATGTTATAGCAAGTGTATGTGATTATATAGATGCATGTCATGTAGATACATATATATATAAATCATAATTTATGAATTATTAAAATGAATTGTTTTTTTATATAGACACATCTGTGTGTTATATATAGGAATGTTTTATGTAAGCATATATATATATATATATATATATATATATATATATATATATATATATATATAAATATAATATTATATAGGTGAATCAGGTGCAGTATTGAGAAGAAATTGAGGGAGCATGAATTGTTATATAAGCATGTAAAAAGTAAAAATAATGGTGATTTAATGTCGTCGCCTTCAGTTTTCTTTGATCATGAAAAAACATGTAAATATAAATTTAAATTAGATTTTGAAAATGTGAAAATTCTTCATGAAGAGAGAAACCATAATAAAAGAAAAATTAAAGAGCCAATTTTTATAAATAGGAATAAAATGCATTTAATAAATAGACTGGCTGCTAACATTAAAATATGAAATTTGTGGGATTTGAATTGATGATGTTTGCTTCCGCTTTTTTTTTAAAATTTAATGGCAGTTGAGGCAGGTTTAAGAAATTAACCAAAAGTACTTCTGTGGATTTAAAGATTGTTTATAATAGTTTGTAAACCATTAAATTTATTATTTCAATTATAATTACAATTTTGTTTTAATTAACAGACATTATATATATATTATATATATATATAAAAATTTCAATGTAATAGCATATTTATTTTTTATTATTTTAATGAAAATCAGAAGGATATATTTATATTTATAGCATAGCCTACAAACATTTCATTTATTGTTATTGTTTCTAATTAATAAATTGATATTTCATTGTTTAAGTTATTCCAGTAAATTTATTCAATCCTAAAATTGATTTAGAATATTATATATTGGTATTATCTTTAGTTCACAGTAATAGTTATAGAGCTTTTGCTCCCTGAGCTGGATTTGTGCATAACAGTCAGGTATATGGATTGGGGGTTATGTTTAATGTTATGGACATCCAGTTGATGATGACTTTATTACTTATCTAATACTGTATGGCACAAAGATATATCCTTTAAAGTTTATGCACTAAATTTTATTTGGTGATACATCATCTGATCATTCACACTGCTCGATGGCACTGTTGTTGGTGAAAAACAAATATAACATTACCAGGCTGTTTTTATTTTGTTGATTTTACATTTTTAATTTTTGGATTTATTTGCTTTTTTATTTTATTTTTCGACTGATTTTATGTATATTTCTTAAAAATAAATAAATTGCTTTTTTTTTTTTTTTTTGGCTTTTTAAAACATTTGGTCTTTTTTTTTTTTTTTAAACAAACCTTTTTTTTTCCCCATCTTTTTTTTTTGTTAAGAAACTTTTTTCCAGTCTTTTTTTTGTTTTTTAAGAAACTTTTTTTTTTTTTTTGGCATTTACCGGGTTTTTATTCATAAACAAATACATAGACATTGCTTTTTTATTTTTTACATTATTTTGCTTTTAACAACAACCAAAAAAGAAAAACGATTGCAAAACAAACAACAAAAAACTTTCTATTTCATAAAGACACAAACAATCTCATTTCACTGCTGTAAATTCATATCTTCTAAGATGGCATAGAACACATTTTGATTCTTTTTCAGATATCTCCACATAAATTCTGCTATGTAGTTCTTAAGATCTTCTCTTCATGTACCTCATGTTTACTTGTTTCACCACTTGAGAGAACTACAAAGGTGTTCAATGGTCTGGATATGCACACCAGTGTCTGGATCCATAAAGTTGTATTTGTGATTGATTCTCATGTGGTGAAATCTGGAAGCCTCCAATTCAGAAATTATGTTCTTTCCAGCAATCAGAGTAGATGTTTAAACCAAGCCTGATGTTCTCAAGATGGACTGCATAAGGATGTTGGAAGATTGGGAGGGTACAGTCACCACAAAACAATCACCTGTCTATAACAACACACCCAAAAATCCACTGTTGTGGAAGCATTTTGCCCTGGTGATTTTTTCATTGGCTGAACATGGTTTCATCAACTTTCACTGTCATAATGGGACCACTGATTTGGCAGTATGGATGAGAAAAAAGGCTTTTGTGATAGAGCTCTCTAAGAGCTGTCATCATATTCCTTATGGCATTTTGACACATTTCCAACTCAGTTCCAATACGCTTTACTGTAAGCTCATCCTGGCTCCAATAATAAATTATGTGTACTGCTTTTAAAAAAGTGATTTAGCAGCCTTTAAACCACATTCCATGATGAATGAAACACCTTTGACAACATTGATACAATTGACATTCCATTTCAGATGTTTGACAATGCCTTAATATCATTAAACCACCACAACACACAGTTTCTTTGAGTGGGTAAAATATTTTTTAGCGGAAGGAAGGCCACCACATCTGCTTCTGTAGCAGGTAAATCTAAAAACTTGAATGCTGAATGATCATCTGCCATTAAACTGTTTTGATCTCAAAAAACTATCGAAAAGTGCGTGACTTTATTGTGAACTTTGCCGAATCGTGATTTACACTTCTCATTTATTGAATTGTGACACCTGAGAACAAAAGTAGGGGCATTTGAGAATTAGTTAGAATTTTTAGTAACTCACATAAATTACAATACATTTAATCAAAAAAAAACCCTGTTCTAATATAGTTTTCATCATTACAACTACAGAAACCATATCATACACTGTATAACAGTCAAGAGTAATGTCTCTAGAAAGTGTCCCAACTCATCACTAATAATGTTCACATGCTAGCAATGTTGGAGAAGGGTGCACTTCAACAGCATCTAGTGTTTGAACAGTTTATGGGCCATAAGATCTATGAGCCACCTTGTAAACAGCATATTTCTGTGCTTTTGCATAGAAATAGTGCTATTGAGTGGTGTGGATGATCAGATGATGTATTACTTTTTATTTTAGTATTAATTAAAAATTAAGTTTATAGTTGGCCAGTATATTAATATACTAAGTAGCCAGAGGGCATTGATGATAATCAGCAGGTTTTAGTATTCCATCATTATTTTTTTGATTGTTATAGACTTATGTATTAGCACTTAAGTTTGTGCATCCAGATTATTGTTTATATAATCTGCCCCCAAGCTTAGCAAGAACTAAATAATTAGCCTGGTTTTTAGGGAATCACTTTCAAATCCAGCCACAAAGTTGACTGATGATTTTATTTTGTTTGATCATTCATAATGATGAATGATTATTTTTACTTTCTATAAAGATGATGAACTTATGGTTAGTCTTTTTCCTTCTTGATTCATTATATTCATTGGATATTTACATTTAGACTAGTATATTAAATGGAATTGATGATGATATTTCATCATCTCAGGTTCACCACCCTCTGTTTCTTTATACCACTATAATACATATTTTAAAAATTATTATTAATGCACTTTATTTTATAGGATCATATATATGATTAAAGATTGTTTTTGATTATATATTGTACTGAATAAAATTTGTATTTTTTGCCATATATAATGAAAATCTTATTTAGCTTGAAGGTATCATAAATTATAGTAAAGTCTGTTTTCCAAAATGGCCACCATTTAAAAAAATGGTAGACATTTAAAAAAAATTGAAATTTTATTTAAAGATTGCTATAACGTTAATCAAAATACTGTGTGAAAATCAGTGATAATTGGTATGGAAAATCCTTATATAGAGATTCATCATATATGGACAAAAACTATATTTTCTTTTATTTACAATTTTTAATAATAATAATAATAATAATATTAAACATTATTATGTTTTAAAATAGAAACTAATATTTTTTTAGCTTAAAACTAAATTACTAGTATAATATTGTAATATTTTAAACCTTTTTGTTGAGTGTTTGAGAATAGTAACAAATATAACTAAACTGTTCTAAATGTTATTTTATGAAAACAAAATTTACTTTTACAAATGATTTTTATATTATATTCTTGAAAAATATTATTTTTATATTATTAGAATCTTAATCTACTTGATATTGCAATTAATATACTTTTTTTTTAAAATTTATTTATTGGTCTAATTTTAAATAAAATTTATTAAGTAAATTGAGTAACTATTGAAAATATATCTCATATAATTCAAACACTAAATGCACATTCAATTTATTTGTATTTGTTTGTGTCACATGATATATATATATATATATATATATATATATATATATATATATATATATAATTTTTATAAGCAGAGTTATTATGTGTACTGACCAAATATTTATAATTAGTGGATTAAATATCCTTTTGAAGACTTTATGTAAGCTTTTCATTGGTACTACAAGTGATGATGATTGTCCATAATAATATAAATCCATTTCCATCAATAATCAGTAAAAATTTTAATTAAAAAGAATTTGCATGGATTTAAGATTTAAGATCTAACTAAAGTACCTAAATGCCATTAAGTAACAGGAATAAAAAGGAATAGATTTTTTATTCTGAATATAGTCAAAAGCATATCATGAAAACAAAAAAGTAAAGATACACTTAATGTTTATCTTCTGATTACTTACTTTTTTCTAAAATTATTACTTATTAGTTTTTTAATAAGAATGTGACATTTATATTTAGATTTTAAAACAGGCAAAACCCTCTATACATATTGCCACTCAGTGCAAGCCAGAGTAATCAATGGATGCCAGAAGGCTTGTGCATAAAATCCCCATCTAGTGCCTACTTATCCAATAACCCCAGATTAGTTTCTGGCTTGTGACCTTTGTTAGTGAGGAGCTTTGGATCTGAGAGCACTGCACCTAGATCTTAGGATCTAATGCAATCCTCCAGCAGCCACCTTTCATTTCTACTTAACTACAAAACTATTAGACTTAAATTGAAAACACCATCATATTTTCAATCCAAGCTCATCAGCTTATATAGTCATATAGGTTTGAACTCAGTTCAGTACCTATACATTTTGGTGTCTTTGGTTCTTTAATAACTATTAGATCCTAAGATTCAGGTGCAGTGCTCTCAGATCCAAAGCTCTTCACTGATGAAGGCCACAAGCCAGAAACTGGTCTGGGGATATTGAATGGATTTTATGCACAAGCCTTCTGGCATCCATTGATTACTCTGGCTTGCACTGAGTAGCAATACATATAGAGAGTTTTGCCCGTTTTAATAACAATTAAGAGCAAGCATAAGAAATAGGGATCAAGTGGTGTTTATTGGTTTAAAATATTTAGATTTTATTTGAATGTATTACCTTTTTAGAAGAAAGTTAATCAGCTGAAAATATATTGATATAAAAAATATATCCTAAAAAATAAACTTACTATTATCTTTTACTTTTGCAATTACAACACAAATATTAATATTTAAAGAATAGTCTTGTTATTTGAACTTACACTTTAATGAAATATATTTTAAATATGCTGATTTTTTTTAAAAAAATAATCTTTTAAATACATTTTTAAAGTCTGAAAATTAAAATAAAATGTTTTGTTTTTATTGTTTCCTTCTGTTTATATGTCTTTTTTTTTTTGTGAACTTGATATTTTATTTTTGAATATATGTTTCTTAAGAAATTTGTAAAAAATGAAAAGATAAAATAAAAAATATATTTCTTTTTTATTTAAAAAATATAACTAAAGAAAAATCTGGAAAATAAAACATTACACATTGAGTACGAACTATTGTACTAAAAAATTAATAAATAAAGTTTAACAATCATTCTTTTTACAAGATTTGGCTTCACTTTCTTTTATATTTTTGTACTAATTTATTTGTTTAGTCTGTTTTTAATTAGAATTATTTAATATATATATACTTATATAAATTCATGTTAAATCAATCATTTCAATATATATAAAATACAGGTTTATATATTTCATATGTATCTATTCATAAAACATTTTATTAAATATATAAATGAATTCCCATTTTATCTTTTACAGAAAAATGATTTTGAATTACTGTGTTTTATTTTTATATTTGGGTGACATTTATGTAATCCTATATTTAAATATATTCATTTGAAAAATAGATTTAAAGTAAAAGTAATTGAAGAAAAAATTCTCAGAATATGAAATAAAAAGAGGTAAAAAAGGAGATATGTCATTAATAATTATGTCTCTGTTTTGAAACTTTTATTTCACAAATGAAAAAATGTCTTTAACAATATCAAATTTTCTATTAATATTTTTTAAATATAGTACTTACAAAATATTCTATTAAAAGTAAGATATTTTTTTAATTTCTATAGAATAAAAAGACTGCTAACACACAAAATTTAGTTTTAAAAATTTGATAATATTAATGTTAAAATCATATCTGTATTGTTGCAAGCCTCAAAATAATGTTAATAAATTTGTAGCTAATAAAACATAAATAAGTAGTCTAATGGTATTTGTGCAGATATTTATATGAGGTTTGGGTGCTGGATATGCCAGAACTGGAATCTATTCAGAGACTGTATACTCCAGAGTCAGACACGTAACTACTTCACTAAACCATATAGGATAAAACATTCACTTCCAGATAGAAATATAAATTCTGGATTTTTAGTTTAAAAGCATAATTTGTAGATAATTATGGCAATTACTGTCACCAATATTTCAACTTTGGATATAAAGCCTAGTGCTCATGGTGTATAATGTTAATCAAGGTCATATAAGAAAAATAAATTATTCAACAAAATAAATAATGGAGTCACACTCATAATAATACTTTTATGCGTTAACTTCACTTTTGCAATATCTCTTCAGTTAGTTGAGTAATTTGTGTGTGACTTGACAATAAAATGAATTCTGTATATGAATAATCCAAGTATAAAATAGGCAAAACTCTCTCCATACATTAGTGCCACTCTAAGCAAGACAGAGTAATCAATGGATGCCAGAAGGCTTATGCATAAAATTCCTATCTAGTACTTACTCATCCAATATCCTCAAACTAGTTTCTGGTTTATGGCCTTTGTCAGTGAGGAGCCTTGGATCTGAGAGCACTGTACCCAGATCTTAGGATCCAAACTAGGTTGGGGATATTGGATAAGTAGGCACTAGATAGGGATTTTATGCACAAGCCTTCTGGCATCCATTGATTACTCTGTCTTGTTTAGAGTGGCATTGCTGTATGGAGAGAGTTTTGCCTATTTTAACAACAGTTATGAGCAAGCATGGAAGATAATAATCATGTGATGTTTTAAGGTTTAATAATCCAAGTACTTTATTAAAACCTTTTATCAGTCTATAACTAATACATTTTTATGTACATATTATAATGAAATTATGCCCACTAGAAAATTATATGTGATGCAACTATATTACAGAAATATTTGATGTCCACCAGATGACCATGTACTAAGTGATGTGAATATTAAGCTTAAAATATAATTCTATTTGAAAATAACCACTAATGATGGTCAGACTGGAGCTTATGTCCTACACTTGTCTCAAGTCAAACCAAAATCTTATTTTCTGACTGATTTGCTGACCACCATTTACTCCACAAATATTTATGCTAACCTAATAAAATGTGTTTTCATTAGCCATATCAAAGCAGTTATATTATAATATATTTTTAATATTAAACACAAAACATCACATATTTATCTGACAGATGAGAAAATGAAAAATGAGACTTTTTAATAATAGCAAATGATTTTAACAAAACGAATTAACTTTCTCTAGTCTCTAGTATTTATAATCAATAACAAATATTTTAAAATGGATCAGTGAAATCAATTAAGCATACACTGGCTTAATTCATTTTACTTAAATTCTTTTAATTCCTCTCAATTTAAGTGAGATTCTGGTTCCAGGATTAATAATATAAAAATAATAATCTTATAATCCCATAATTTTTATAATAAATCAATTGGGTTGGATTAAAATTACTAAAATACGATTGAAATGTTAGATTAAAATTTTTTTAAAAAAGTGTTCCTCGACAGAATTAAACAATCTGTCAATTATTATCAAAGTTAGTAATTTTTAAAATAAGTCAATTGAAATAATCTTACTAAATTTTGATGAGCTCAACATTTATGCAGTCTTTTCTTTTCAGAATTTAGGTTATTTGATATCTCAATTTTATGTTAAAAATGTCTGTATTGCTGACCTAACTTTACATATTCTTATAGTTTACTTAATAATGGAGAATATCATGTAGACACGTAATACCTATGTTATTTCTCTTCTTTGGTACATATTCTTTTTTTCACTCCATGAAATATTTCTTTTTTGATGTCTTTTCAGCAGACATTAATGGCAATTAATTATAGTTACAGCAAACAATCCTGATAATGGTAGGTATTAACTAGGCATTTATTTTAACAATTCTCTGGATATATTTTAGCAATTCTCTGGGTATATCACTTAGACTATATCTTGGCAAAATAGGGCAAACCTCCCAACAGGATCTCTACTCAGTTATAGTAGATATACATGAATACAGTTGATTGGAAATCAGCCTCACAGTTTTCTAATTGATTAACTATCATTAATTGATAAGATTCTGAAACAGTTCTAGTTGATTGGAGTATAATAGAAATGCCTTTTCTTATAGTTGACTGGTAACAAATAAAATTTCCACTGCAAATAGTAAAACAATAAGAAAACACACAAATTATATGTGTATTTCTTTCTTTGTCTCTCAGATTATCAACCTTCACTTTTTTATTAATTAAATTAAAATTTTTGAAAGTATTAATTCTATTTTCAAATTGTAGCATATTGTTTATAGGAAAGCAAGATAAACATTTTGAAAATTAATAATAAGGTCTAGAGATTTTAATTTGTTTCAGTTTATTTCACCAATCCATTAGCTATCTTTAATCATATTAAATTTTTTATCTGAATATCTTTGTTTTAAGTAAAACAAAAGAAACAAAATTTACATTTCTTTTAAATTTTACTTTTTTTAAAAATTAAAAATTATCCATTAGAATATAACAAAAATGATGTTTTTATCAGAAATTGAATTTATTATCTCTTTCCGTTTTACTCTTTTTCTTTTTACTTTTACACAGTTAAACTTTTAAAAATTTAAACTGCAGCAAACTCTTTTTTGTTCATTTTTTAAGATTAAAACTAGCTAAACTATTATTAAAACGTAATTTTAATCTTCTCTTAGTTTTTCTATTTATTGGATTGTATATGTAACCCGTGAGAGTTGAGGTTACAGTATATTATTAAATATAAATTTTAATTGTATACAAAAAATAGGATACTTCTTTAAAAAAAATAAAAGTGAATATATAAGTGTGCACAAAGCGTTGGTGGTTGAGTGGTCAACACAGCCGCCTTACATGCAGTTGTCCCGGATTAGCGGGTTCGCTTCCCGGCCGATGCTATGACACATAGAAAAAAAAAACAAAAAAAATACTTATTATTAGGTCAAAATTTATATTTCATTTGATTTTACTTTTAGGTTTTAAATTTAATAAAGTTTATATAGACTAATTTTTTTATATAGAAGCAGATAAATCTTTGATTTGCAACCTTTGACTGTTAGCACTATAATGTTATGCTCTCAAGACTTTACCTTTTTTACATTTCAAATTGATGACTGTTGGTATTTTCCTGAAGGTTTGTGATGATGGTGTTTTAGTTGTATCTACATGTTGGACTATTTCCATCATCTAATATGAGTGTTGAATGTCTTTAGAAAAATTTAACTTTATTTAAATATTCCAAATACATTCAATTGTTACTAATAGCACACAGGTTAGTATATCATGTTTTGAGAGGTATTATTCTTCCCTCTCCTTCAGGTGTTGATGGCCTGAACAGTGAGAGTACTAGTATGGGAATCAAACCTGGACACTTAGATTCTTTGTGGATTGAATTTTAAGGGACCACTAACAGTACTAGTATAGGAATTGAACCTGGACCCTTAGATTTTTTGACCTTAAAATTCAATACTCAAAGAATCTAAGGATCCAGGTTTGATTCACATGCTGATTAATGTCATTGGTTAGATCAGAAACACCTGAATAACAGGGGAGTATAATACCCCTTGAAACATTGTGCCTATACTCACCTGTGTGTAATAGTTGAATTTATTTGAAGTATTTAAATAAAGTTAAATTTTTCTAAAGACATTCAATACTCATATTAGATGATGGAAATAGTCCAACATATAAACACAACCAATGGCTGTTGGTGTTTAAAAAATCCAGTAGTTTCTGAAATTGATTTTTATCAGATTTTCTCAGTTAAAAGCCAAATTCTAAATAATTTTCCAATGGTTGCATAATAGTTTCACATTTATTGACAAACATTATACAAATTTATAAGTCAGATGCTTTAGCATCCATCTATTTACAACAATCAACTTTTAACAAAAATGATCATTAATCATTGTTTGTTTGGTTTGACTTTATTATACTTTAGTTAATCTTTGATATAAATACTACATTTACTGAAGTTCAAATATATCTATAATATCCTTAATATAATCTCTCTTTTTACTTATGCACTATGATTTTATATTTTTAGAATTTATGAATAATATTAACTCCTTTGGTTTGTTGCAGTGGTGATGTGGCAGATCTGGAATTTCAAAATTCATTGAAACACAACCTAACTGAAGCAATTTGATTAATTGAACAAATCTTATAAAGTCATTGTCATCAATTTTTTTCACATTTAAAGCAGTGTAATTAAATGTAAAAAAACCATACGGTGTATATAAGTTTTAAAAATATGGAATGTTGATATATGAATAAAAAATAGTAAAATACAAAATATTAAAAGGACTAGATTATTAGACTATCAGCCTCCATATAAATGATATATTTTAGCTTCATTACATTTAAAGTCTACAGATATGTATGAGTCACTAGCCAGAAATAAAGTGTTACAAGCTAGCAATCAAGAGTTGACAAGATTCAAAGACCCAGACCTAATGATGAAGATACCAGATATATGAATGAAGATGTCAGACTTGGTGATGAAACCTTGAACCTGATAATTATAGCACCACTCCTGAAGAAGCTGGGAAGTGACCAAAATGCACTCTCATGCATCTGAGTGAGTACATTCTCCAGATTAATTTTAACCAGGGCAAGTCTATATTATTGCATAATTTATTTTTAACTACGTTCATATTGCACTGAAAGCTTCTATGAACGCAGTATGAGGCAAACTGTCATAGTATAGCTGGAAATTACCATATTTATATATGAGCTAAAATTCCATAATACAGCTGAAAGTGTTATCAAATCTAAAAGAATAGCTAAAGCCATTCATTAAAATAATTGCACAACAAACATACATTATATTTAACAAAGATATCAGGCATATAGTATGGATGTTTAATGTAAAATATATATATATATATATATATATATATATATATATATGTTAAAACGAAGATTTGCACGGGTTAAATATATAAAATACATATTTTGCGGGTTCATCCGTGTTAAAAACTTTTAATACCAATACACTGACGTTTCGACTTGGTCACACAAGCCATCCACAGAGTTATAACTCTGTGGATGGCTTGTGTGACCAAGTCGAAACGTCAGTGTATTGGTATTAAAAGTTTTTACAAAACGTCAGTGTATTGGTATTAAAAGTTTTTAACACGGATGAACCCGCAAAATATGTATTTTATATATATATATATATATGTTAAACTTAATAAATAATAACTAACTCTATGTGAGTTTGTATTTACACTAAGCTTAATAAATAATAATTAAATGTATTTGTGTGAGTTTGTATTTATTCTGAGTTTATATAAACACAACAGATTTGACCCAGCCAGAAAATTTTGTCCTTGTGAGCATAACAGATTAGGCAAAGTCAGACAGTTTTGCTTTCAAGATCTCAGTAGATTCACATACATTTTTCCCATGGCTGGGCAAAAAGTTTTAAAATGACTTTAAAATTGGCTCATTAGAAGAGTTTGATTCAGGTTTGATGTGAAAACTGGCCAACCTACATGGATAAAGTGATTTTTATTTGCAAGCTATTCAAATTGAAAAGCCTGAATTAATAATTCTGTTACACTTGACTGAGCACTATCTCTACTGTCAGTGTTTTTTTGTCCAAAACCCATAACAATAATGCAGAGACATTTATTTCAACCTCTGTTCTTAAGGAAAGGAGAAAGTGGAAAATTTTGCCACTAAACTCAGGAAACTTGCATTTAAGGGTGAGTTTGGGGATTTCTTAAATAAAGCACTCAAATATTGTAATATTTGAGAATGTATAATCATAGGCTCAAGATCAAAATTATTTTGAGACTGTGGTCTTGCAAGCAACTCTGACTAATTTTATAATGACTCAGACTAAATAAAAGTAATCCCAACATTAGACCTATAGACTGAAAAACAGAACCATATAAAACTTTTCAGATCAGAATGAGCTTAAACAAATCTACCAATAATATTGTGAGAGTTTGTTGCAGATGTAATAAATGAAACATACACCAAATGTATACATCAATATACAATGTGTACATCTAGTAAGCATATCAGTCACATATAAGCTACTTGTTTAAAAAAAAAAAATTGCTCAGAAAGGAGTTCATTTAATGAAAATAGGAAAGACAATGTAAAATCAAATAAAATCAATGTCAGTATAAATAATGTGAGAGGCATTGATGTAGCATTTAAGCACAGAATTTTTATTAATGGTATAGCAATACCAATAGAAATGGATACCGGGTCAACAGTTTCCATTGTGTCATATATGAGCTATCATTAATAGGAAATCACCATCTGTATCTAGCAGTAAAGAGATTACTGATTATGCATGCAATCAAATATCACTCCTGTGTCAAAACAGAATTGTTATTTCCTAGTAAAACAGTTATCTTATTATGTCTTCTAGTAAGCACAGGAATTTAATAGTCTGTGATTGGTTCACTTGCATTTTACAGTGATTAAAGTGATGCAGCTCACAAACAAAATCAAAAAGGATCTATCCAAATATGATTGATAAATTTGGCTTGAATCCAGTACAAACTGATCAGTTCTTAGGCTGAATCAGCATAGTTATGTAAACAAAAGTGCTGAAATAGATAAATACTCAATTCATTTCCCAATCACCACAAGGGTTTCAGGAATTATAGAAATCAAATTGAAAGAATTGAAGACTGGTTGTTCAAACAGCAAAAAGACAGCATCACCACAGGCAACAAGACCAGCTAAGATTGGACTAGGGATTACCACCCAGTAGTAAGAATCATCAGGTAGCAATCAAGAATATGTAAAATTTGAAAATGCCAAACCTGATGATGAAGACATTGAAGCTGATAACTATAGAATAAAATGAAGAAGCCAGGAAGCAACAAAATCATCCACCCATGCATCTTGATAACTACACTTTTTAGGGCTAATATTAAGCAGGAGAAAGTAATGTTATGGCTCAACTTAACTTCAACTAATGAACTTGTCCAGATTCAATGTTCCCTTATCTTGATCGATATAGACTAATGGATATGTCAATAGATAGACATAACCAATGACAGAAACAAGCCAATTATGCATGATACTCAATAAATCTAATTGCTATCTAGTTATGAATTGTCAGTCCAATTTCAAAGTAAAGCCAGACAATAACGAAATGTAACTTGTCAGATTTGAATGACAGTATTCATATTGTCCATAATATTGTTACATCAGCAAAGACAAATTCACATTGAACTGGGAGCTTTTATGTATTAACTTGATATAATGCAAGTTGTTACAATACAGGTCAAAGTGTCACCATACCTACACATAAGGCAAGCTGATGCAGTACAGCTGGAACTGTTAACTTAGAAAGAAATCTGAAGTTTTTTGCTTTAATAGTGGCATGGAAACCAGATGCAATATCTAGACAATGTTACAGACATACAGTGTAGCAGATATTTTATGAAAAATTGTAAATATATATAGAAAAAGTATTTTTAATAAAACTGTTATATATTGTAATAATTAAAATCAATCAATACTTAGACAATCCCAATATCAATGACAACCTGTTGTCAAGTTTGACATCAGGTTCAGAATATTAAACGTTATTGATATTGTGATTGTCTAAGTATTGACTGATTTTAATGCTTAATTATAAGTCCAGTTAGCCTTGAACATTATTAAACACACACACACACACACACATATATATATATATATTGTACTGTTTATTTATATATGGTACAAATATATTGACATTTGGTAAAAACTAAAAAATAAAAGTAAATTTATATTTTTTTTGAGTATAATTTATTTTGTTTAAAAAAATGTACAATGAACGTTAAATTGTTCTTTCGTATTTTTTTTATGTAATTAGAAATAAAAGTAGAATTGGAGAGAACAAAAGAATTCCAAAAGTAAAAAGATAAGCTAAAAGAAAAATATTTTAGCTAATTAAAGATGGCCAATTTGCTAAAAAAAGAGAACTTTGTAACATAAATTTTATAAGAAATTACCAGATTAATTATCAGCGTATATATTTTTGATAAACAAAAGGATGCGCAGAAGTCTGAAAACTGGGCCTCTAGTATAAAAAGGCAGAGATCGGTTTGACGAACATCTTGTTTTTTCTATTTTTTCATTTGGCTGGTTTTGGATTATTAAATCCAAGACCACTTCACGATGAAATAATCCTTCATGTGGGAGTAGACCAGGGCTTTAGCTGACATCATTAAGAAGATGGACACTAGAAAAGCTTCTGTGACTAGCCTTCAGAATAGAATACAAGATCAACTAATAACCAATGGGAGCTCATTCTAACAAAAAAAAACTATGCATAGTAAGCTACAACTTTTTCACTAAACTTACCAGTAAGCTATGACTTTATTATTCCTGATTGTAACTAAATTGTCGACAAATCTTTCTTAAAAATATACATATAATAGGGCCCCGATATGGACTTTAATTTTAGTGATCTAGAGACTCTTATTTAATCCAGAACTTTAATTAATTGTTTTAATTACTTTATTTTATTAATTGCTTCATGTTTGAATTAGTGTGTGTTCTCTTCAATTTATTTAATTAATAATTTCCTTTAAAAGTTTTAATCTGTTAGAATAAAAATATTTCTAATATCAATTTTCCTTGTACATTATTAATAATAGTTATTAATGTCTATTATTAAATTTATTAATATTAGTGTAGTGAGATTTAAAAATATCATTTACCTTTGCCAATATGTTTAATAAGTTCCAGAAAAATAATATTTAAAAAAATAATTTTCGTTACGGTAAAATCTAATACCGATTCTTTAAAAGCATTTTTTCTTTTTAACTTGCGAGACATGCTGGTGACAGATTTTAGTGGATTCTTATGAATCCTGGCACCCAGATCAAATAAATTAAAAGCTGATTTTGTCAATAGCACAATTCTTAACAATTCTAGGCTGAGTTGATCGGGAAATATAGTTATGTTTTTAGAAATAGAAATACAACTTTCTTCTTTTTGACATAACTTGATCAACTTTCGCATTTTATAATGAGTATAGAGCTCTAGCAAGATGGAAAACATTATAATATATATATATATATTGTATTTAAACTTAATAAATAATACTTAACTGTACTTATGCAAATTTATGTTTATTCTGAGTTTATATAAACATAAATAATTAATTCTAGGCATAATTTGTCTAATTTTGAGAAGAATAGTATTGATTTTAAAAAATTGATTAGTTTTTGTTTGTATCTTTAACTAATAAAACATAGCAATTAACTTTTTCATTGAATCTAGAAGTGAAAATAAAAGTGCTTTAAAAAGTATCTTAAATAAAGAATCACTTTTTAGAAAAAAATATTGCTTTAGTTCTTGGTCAAATTAGATTTTACAAAAATACAGTGAAGGTCAATCATGATGTTACTTCATTAAAAGAAGATAAACTAACCTAGTTTGCATTATTAGCTAATAGTGATTTTAGATATAGTTTTAATCAAATTAAACAATAGTAAGAATGAAAGGAGAATAAACTCTAAGTTAATTGATATTATGAAATTAATAAAATTAAAATTTTTTTTCATAAAGCAACTTACTTACCCTAATGATTACATTGCATTTAAAGTTTTCTTTCAGTCCTATAAGGTTTTTTTCAAAAAATATATTTCTGATTTTACAGGAGAAGGGGTAGATAGAATTTCTGAATTTTTGATTGTTTTTAAAAAATGATGTTGATGATTATTTTATGTCATCTTTTTTTGAAGCTTTTAATATAAAATTAATGGTTTTAATATTAAAAAGAATCTAAGTAAAAATATGCATCAGCTTTTTGATAGATTAAAAGGTATTGATTTACTTCTGTTTTAAGAAATGAAGAATAGTCTTCTGCTACTAACATTAATGTTTTTTACAATTTGCATTTATCAAAAAATTAATGTATTTTAGATATAATGATAAGTTTTATAAAATTAAAATGTTGAGTTATTGGATACATTATTTCACTATTAGCGTGCTCTGATTATATTCAGTTTCTAGATAGTTGTGTGATTAATCAATGTTTTGATTTTTTAAAGTTGTGAAATACATTGATGACTGTCTGTTTTCTCATTGAAAAAGTTAACTGAAGGATTTTTCCTATTGGATTGAGTAACTTTGATTCTAATATGAAGTTTGAAGTGAAGGATGGTATGTATTGGATTATAATAAACTAATCATGTATTAAAGATAAAATTTAAGATATATAATTAGGCCTGATAGTTATTAGCTTTTTTTCATAAGAAGACTAAGCTAAAAAAACTCTATTATAGGAATAGAATATTAAATAACTTTGTAAAACAACAAACAACAACATATTGATTTAACTTGTTTTCTAAATGTATTAAATGTATTTTATTGAATAAAAATAATTATAATGATGATCTTAAGAGTATATATGATAATAATGAGAAAAAATTATTTGTTTGCCTTTTAAATAATTTGTTACTTTATAAATTGATTAACAAAAATAATGGAAGGATTGTTTGGAAGAAAGTCTTATATAAATTCATTATTAAATAAATCTAAAGAATTCTAAAAAATTAGATGCTAGTAAAAATGTTTTAGAAATAGTTCATGAATACTGTTTTGAAATACATATAAGATAAATTAAAAATGGTTTATTTTAGCTTTGCCTTGTACATTCATGAATATAAGTAATACTGATCATAAAATATTGTTTGATGTGTACATCTTTTATAAATGTAATGAAATCAAAAAAATAGTCAAAAATATACTCTTTTGAATAATCTTTAAGTTTGAGATCAAAACTTAAAATTTTTTTCTTCATGTTATAGATTATTGGTACTTTTTTTATGAATTGTAGATACATGCGTATTTTATGTAATATAATAAAGGTACTAATAGCCTAAACAATCTTTTTCGATAAATGCTACAAGAGAAAGCATTTAAATTTCTATCTAGAATTATCTCTATCCCTAAACCAGTTTCGAGTTAATGGCTCTCATCAGTGAGGCACTAGGACATTCAGACATTAGATCTAAAATACAAACTCAAGCCCTATATTTATCAAATATTTAACTATTAAGTAGAAAATCTGAAATTTTCAAACATCTACATGTCATCAAATCCAGCTATCTAATTTAAATAAGCTACATCATATATTAATAACTATAGCAATATACCATTGCCAAAGTTTCAAAAGCCACACTATTATAGTAAGGAAATCAAGTTATACGTCAGATGACTTAAGGCTTTGGTGATATTATAATGCTAAGACTAGTATTATATGGTGTATCTAAATTTTGTTCAATCCTATATAGCTATTTAAGTTAGGTAGCTCAATTTAAAGACATATAGATGTCTGAAAAATTCAGACTTTGTATTTAATAGTTAAGTATTTAATAAATGCTGGGCTTGAGTTTGTATTTTAGATCTAGTATCTGAATGTCCTAATACCTCACTGATGAGAGCCATCATCTCAAAACTCATTTGAGAATAGTGATAATTCTAGATAGAGACTTAAATGCTTTCTCTTGTGGCATTTATTGAAAAAGCTTGTTTAGAGGTATTAGCATGCTCATTATATTACATCTGTAAATGCAAGCTTATTAAATTGACATGTGATGTATGACTTGATTTCCTTACTATTATGCGTATTTTATATATATTTGTTTTGGATGAAGTTTTCCTTTAAAGGAAATCTTTGTAATAGATAAATTACTGAAGGAATGAAAAAAATATAAATTTTGATTTTGCTAGTATTTTATTGCTAATTCTACTCTATTAACTAAATTAATCTTAGGCAGAATTATATATATGTAATAACAGATTGAGATTGTTGATTGTTATTGGTATTGCTTAAGTGTTGCCTATTTTCATGTACTTATATATTGTAATAATGTTTGGCCAGCTACAAGCATCAAATATGAACATTAATAATAATAATAATAATAATAAAATCTATTTTAAAAATTCTAAATCCTTAGTAGATAAAGGGTTAAATTTAATTCAAGTAGTGTGATTGGGAATTTCTTTACATTTCATTTCAAATAAATATTTCTGCATGTAAAAGTAAAAAAAGGGAGAGTTTCTGTTAACTAATTTTAAAATTAATTTTTAGAAAGGAAAAAGGAAATAAAACAGTTAATAAAAATTATCCGTAAATCAGTTAATAAGAGTTATCATTTATTTCATTTATATAATGAGGTATTCCAAAATGAATTTGTATTTTAATATTTTTCTTATTTCCTCTGCTTTTCTTTTTTGTTTTCAATTATGATTCATTATTATCTGTTTTCGTTTCTTTATTTTCAAGAAACAGACATAATATAATGCTTCTAAGGGGAAGATTAATTAAATTGTTTTTCAATAAACACCATATTGAAATGGGATTGAGATAGAAATTTGAATAGAAGTAATTAAATTGTTTTACAAAAATGCTTGATGACATGTAAAAACGGTTATGATTATAAAATAAAGATTAGAATATGTTCTATGTTGGCAGAGAGTGTGGACTAGAAAAAAATTATTGTGAAGATCATTCAGACCATGCATTTGGTATATTATAAAAAGCTTGTTACTATTTAAATATATGATGATTTTATATGTATATGGTTTAAATTTTAATAAAATAAATTTCTAGAAGCTCCAGTGGTCCATTTCTTGGTCACATGATTGCTACAGGAGGCAAGAAAGAATGTGGTTCAACCAGTAAATGAAAATGATCTAGCATGAAGAAGAAAACTTAATTGCTCCATCCCAGCTCTATCATATATGTGTACATATTGCAACAGTCAAGTTTTGTACATTTGCATAACAGAATTTAGAATCCAGACAAAGAGACCAAAGCTGACCAGACTAGAATTGTGACATCCAGAATCTGACCACACTTCTATTTGTTTGCCCATACTCCATGACTCAAGGCCCTACGAATGACCACACTTGAAGTTACACGTAGTATATTCATCTTTCGTAGCCAGCATAGAGCAGGGAGAAGCATGAAACTCGGGACTTTACTCAGGACTTTAAAATATATATACATTAACTAATTTAATTGCTACCAGCACGAAAATTAAAGATAAACTTTCATAAATGGTAATTAATGCATCTATAGTTATATCACATATATAATTAACTAATACTGAATTGGATTGAAATAGGAATGAGAAATAACATGAAACCAGAATAAATTTAACATATATTTATTAATCAAAACATAATTTAATGTGGGAAAAGCATGCAGGCTTTATAATGGGAGGATTTGACATTTCTCCTCATCAAATCTTTAATTATTAATTAATAGATACATTTAAATAATCACTAAACTGTGCCTAAATGAGATTCTGCCAATTACTATTGAAAGTGGTAGCTATTATTATAAATTTGCTGTACCAATCTTAGGTAAAATATTTATTATCTTTTCCATTTAAATGTATTTTATTTAAACATTTAAATAAATATTTTAAGCAAAATATCTATTTTGACATTATTACTTTAATAAAGTATGAGCATATAATTTAGCTCAGAGTAGAGATTGAACCCAGAAACAAAAGATATAAATTTCAGTTTAATACTGAATAACTAATGAAATTATGGGACTCAGAATTGGCTATAAAGAGATCATGGACACACTACAGCACAGGCAAATTACAATAACAGAGTGCCCTGCAGATAGATTCAAGTCAAGGGTTTTCGTGACAAACACCGGTAGGTACCCTGGAACCAAGCGTCCTGCTGCTAAAAAAGATCGAGGTGGCTAACATGACTGCCAGGAATGATTATGTCCGGTCTTACTAGTGTGTGCTCAAAAGAAGGTAAGATGGGATGGCCTTTCCCGAAGTCCCATCTTAAGGAGATGATGCAGAAAAATGTTAATCTTTGAATGTGAATTTAAGGTATCTAATCCACCAAGCAAAAGTATGAAATTAATTATTACAAAATATGGGGCAATAGCCCAGTCAGTATTACTATCATGAGCCAATTTTAACAATGCTATATAAAATCAAGCGACATTAGAGGGATAAAGAAAATATAATAAACTTTGGTTTATAGGTTTCAATATATATATATAAAATTTATTACAGGGGAGAGAAAAGTATATTGATTGAATGGCCAAATAATTTCTGAATATACTTTCATATTACTAAGACCAGCACATTACTTTAATCTCAATAAGATGAAATTCAATAGCAGGCTACCATACATTTAAAAATTAACTAAAAATTATAGGAATTCGAACCAGTGAGCATCGATAATGTTATTAAGAAAATAGCTATGGGGAAGATATTTGCAATGTTATCTCTACATATTTATTACATTTAAATGCTCGCTGCTTTGAAACATTGGCATATAAATAAGAATAACACTAAATAAATATTATAGGCACAGCCACAGTGATTGACTAAGAAATTAGCATAGGTTACATTTAGTTTAATTAAGATATAGACAAGTTATACAAATGAAATAATATTTACTTAAACGAGAATTTATAATAAGCTTTTATAGGAGTTAAAAAAATTACATTATTTTATAGTTTGCTAGCTTTAAACTTTGAAGTGGAAAATTTTAATTTAGAAATAGTTCGTTAGCACAGAGCTCTGAGAATATGAATTGTCATTACTGATTAATTAGTTGCTTGTCTGTATAAGCAGGTGTTGGCTTTCAGGTAGTATGGTTTTCTTGAGTGGGCATAGCTGTACGGTTTCTTGTGGCAGCTTCTGTGGTTGAAGCATTGGCTAGCAGTGATTGCACCATTCTTTCATTGGGATTAGAAGCAGCCATCATCTTTCTCCCATCAGATCTTTCAAAGATCAATCTGATGTAGATTCAGCATGGAGACACCCTTCTAAAATTAATGACCTCTCATCACAAGCTTAAAATGTAATCTACGAAAAAGAACCTGTTTCACCTGGAAACCCATTAACTCTATCTAAAATATCACACTAAAATGTAAGATTTCTCAATTATCTCAAACATACTTTTTATTTAGGCTTCTATGACACCGCAGATCCTCTACCAGGGGTCAAAATAGTTTTGCTACAGCAAGTTGAATTACTATTTTTGCTATAAATAAATTTGAGTAGCAATTATCAACTTTCTAAATTTGATTTAATTCCAGGTGCGATGGACTTAAATGCAAATCTGTTTTCGGCTAAATTTTTATTTTAACTAATTTAACTAAAAACTTTTTGTTCTTTTACAAAAACAAAATCACGCCACTCTATATATATTATTATATAAAGTGAATCATACATGCCCATACGAATTTATATTTATTAAATTTAATAAATTGACATTTTACTATTTAAAAATTATAACATTAAATTTTATATTTTATAAATAAATGATTCAACATTATATTTGCTGTAATAACTACTAGCCTATATATGTACAACGTTTATTCATATGTGCTTATATAATGCTATGCACACAGCCATGATAGAAAGGTTTATATGTTTATTTATTAAAATATTCATTTTAATAGGGTTTGAACCCAGAACAGATGGTTTTGGTGGTTAAACTGAAAGGTGCAACAAGAAGGGCTTGAATCTGACCATTGCAATATATATATATATATATATATATAATATATATATATAACACATTTATTTTATATATATATATATATATATATATATATATGTCTTACTCAACAAGGATGAATAAGAGAACATCTACTACCTGATAATGATCAAATAAACTAATTAATGAAACAATTTCTGGACTGACCATTTGAAAAATACTGCAAACTATGTGTTTGAAAAATACCACAAACTATTTATATGAAGTAGAGTGAGTGTGTTCTATTTTATTAACTTGTAAACTCAACAACTGTTAAAGAATCACATGGATTAAATTGTTTATTGGAAATCCAGACAAGAATGTGTATAGTATTAATAACTGGACTATCAACCATATAACTTTGTTGTCAAATGATAAATAAAAATAATTTCAAGGATTACCACAGTCAGACAATTGAAGTGTTAACCTTTTGCTTGGTGAAGCAGCCATATTGAATATTTAAAAAATTATGTTAAGCCACAAATTTTATCATAACTTAAGTTTGTATTATTCAAAAATGACTTAATATATATTTTTTATACACAGTACACCAAAGAATATAATTAAGCTAAAAAACAAAGTCATTAATATTCAAAGTAATAAAAAAATGAAAGTTAATATTTCTAATAATTATTTTTATATTATTTCATAAATTCAAAATTATCATGTGCACAGCTTAAAATTATATTTTTGTTAGTAGATTAGTTGGATTCATCATAAAATTTATAAAAAAATAGTATATAATAACACTTACCTAAAGTAATCCATCACTTGAATACTTCGTAGAATAAAGACATTAGTACCTTTCATTTTTTCAAGTAGCCTCTCAAAATGTATTTCCACACAGGGGTGTGCAATGAATATGTCATCACTAATAACAAATAGTTAAAATTGATCAATAATTAGTATAATTTGAATATTATAATAAAGAACTTCACTATAGTTTGTAATTTATTAAAAAGTACTACTAAAATAGTCACTACATACAAAATAAAATGTTAATAAAACACTAAATTCATTATAGAGTTAAGATTGAGGTACATAAGTTAGTAGTTTAGAGTCAGTGTGATGCAGCTTCATCGACTGCAACCTTTCTTTGCATATGATGTGCAGCTTTAAAATTTACATTGCAAGAGTCTATAATCAGTCTAAGTGTATATATATTGCCAAAATCATTACTTTTAGCATCTGCATATTTTTATTATTATTAAAATGCAGACAAGCCCTTATAGAAAAATCTAAATTGAATCATAATATTTTCAAAACATATTTATCTTTATCTCATATCACCTAATTCAAATACCAGACCCAAACCCACATCATATCAAAAAAATGCAGATAATTCATGATATAAATGTACATAATCACAAGTTATTTTTTATCAAATATAAATTCAAATAGTAATTTAAAAATATATAAAAATAAAATAATAAGTAAAAAATATATAAGAATAAAATAAGTAAAAAAATATATTAAATATTTACTTACCATCGAGCCCTCATAACGTTTTCTAAATACATCGGTCAAAAATTGTATTTTTTTCAATGTAATTTTAACAATGAATATTCTTTCAATAACGAGCAAAAAAATGAGAGAAAGACAAAAAAATTCAATTTACTTCATCACAAAAATTATAAAATTGTCAATTTTTAGGTTAGAAAAATAGAACTTACATTTTTTGAAATGCAAGAAAAAAATAGATCTGAAGATGTAAAACATGCATGTGTAGATCATGTAGTTTTCCCACAATTCTAAACTGAAACTGGACATCGCAAACTTGAAACGAACTAGTTAATTAAAATTTGAAGGAGATAACAGTTGCATACAAAAGCTCTGTATTTTTGATTGACATATAGATTTTTATTTTTGCTAATTGCAGACTGTTGACATATAAAAATTTATATTTTTGCTAATTGTGGACTGCTGATGTGATATATTTTATATTTGCTAAATTTTGACTGCAGATATATAACTTTTATATTTGGTAATGACAGACTGCTGACGCATAGATTTTTATATTTGTTAATTGTGGATTGCTATTTTCTTTTGCTAATTGTGAAGTCAAGATGGCTAATAGAAATTATATTTGCTAATTGCAAACTGATGATATATAATTTTATATTTGCTAACTACAGATTGTGAAGGAGAATTTTCACACATTAGAAAATTGTGACTAGAGAATTGCTGATTACTATTGCTGAATGTTTATGGCTAAAGAAACCATTCAAGGAGAAAAAGAAAAAAAGAATAACTACTTTTAATATAGAAAATAGCAATCCTTTATTCAAAATGCAGAAAATACCCATTTTAAAAGACCATGTTAAAAGTATGCAGTGCTAAGCCATCTAAGATGAACCCCAGAGCTTGAAATTGTGCTATCATGAACATGTCCTAAATCTCTAGTTTGAGACTGATCCTGAAGATTGCCTCTGTACCCCATGATCTGATTAAGGGAGGCCAAAGACTACAGTAGTCAATTCTTGATGCCACTAAAACTTTACACACACCACTGGAATCAATTGGATGGTAAAATTGAAGCTGGGAAGATAACTAAATATTTGATATTTTAACCAGAGCTTAAATCTCTAAACTTTTGATTCAAAGAAAAGATTACGAAAATATGATAGGCCAATGAGTAAGAAATTTGATATTTTTAATATTTCTTTTATTAGATGTATTAGTTTAAAATCTATAAATTGTAGATAATTAAATTACTATTTTATTTTGTCACTTTGTTGGAGAGTATTGTGAGTTGATATTTTATATACATTGTTTTTTTCTTTTTATATTATTTATTGTTACAAGTTTTGGCAGATAATCATAGTTTTTCTTTTTGATCACGTACCCTATTTTATTTAAATTTACTTCAGTTTAATGTGTGTTGGTGTTTCCTGCAAATCATAAATCTTTTGGCTAGTGATTTAGCAATTTTATAGTTCTGTTTTTTTTAAGATAAAGAGATTTTGTTTTCCTATATTTCAGATTACATAAAATCATTAATCTTTTCTCTTTGCTTGTATGGAGTTAACCTTAAAGATCATATTGTAATGCGATGTCTTATGAGTGTTTATGGAGCATATGACATCCTTCTTTTGCCCTATTATTTTACAGAATTAAGGAAAGCTCACTCTGCACTATTCATTGACTTCTGTACAATATTGTTTTTCTTAAAATCTCTGAATAAAGGAAAATAGAAATTGAAGAGTAGATGAATTGATAGCAGGAATATTCTTATAATTAGTGAGAAATCAAAATTATATACTGAAGTGTTTAACTATACAATACTCTCATGCACTATCATACAAAGAAAGTTGGGGAATTTAGGTCAAACTTTTATATTTTGTTTGACTAATAATATTTTTGAATTTAATAAAAATTATTAATAATTATTATTTGTTTTTGGATGACATTTGTTTTTGTATCCTGTCAATTGTTTGAACAATGTTTAAGATATCTTTTTCTCTCTCTGAGTCTAGCTGGCAACATTTATATTCATTAAATTCATTATCATTAACTTTTTGATCACTGTAAATCAAATTTTCTAGGTTGACTGGCACTCTCAGTGATAAAAAGAAGCGGAGTGTCTGGTGCAATATATATATATATATATATATTGTAACCCTCACACCTATGGTGCAATATATATATATATATATATATTGTAACCCTCACACCTATTGCCAACAATAACAATTACCCAGGGGTGCCAATTCTATGGATCATAGAATAAAATATTTATTTAACTTTACCTAAATCTATTCATGAGGCTCTTAATTAAAGCTTTCACCTAAAACTAACTCAGTTGAGGGATACAGAGGTGTATGAGGTGTACAATGTACATTAGATGTGGGAGAAAATATTATAACTAATAGGAATAAACATCTATCAAGTTCTATGCTAGACAAAAATTAAGTTGGTAAAATACTACCAGCTAAAATTAACTAATTATACTTTATATTTCACCTCCTCCCATCATCCATATGCACTGAACAACCTCTACTATATTATACAATTAAACTAATAACTAAAATAAAAGAAATAATATTTCAGAAATTGTAATGTATAATTCACTAGATCTAAACTCAAATTAAACCTATCATTACTAAATTTTAACTACTCACTAATGTAATCTGGCTAAATGAATTTATTATCTAATCTAAATTAAAATTGAAGATCTCAGGGAATTAACTTATGGTATGGCTTGATCTAACATTTCTATACCTCAAATTATTATTGAACACTATAAAAATAATATTATAAACCAAACAATACCCTAATTAGATACTTGCAGTTAGATAATGAAAGAAATCGGGCACGTTTTGATTTCAATTCATCATCTAAACAAAAATTAAATAACAAGACCCTTTTAAAAATGATCAGTAACTAATTGGCATCTCATATAGTGTTTGAATCAAGGAAATCAATACCATCTTATCTAGAGATTTATTATAATTAAATAAAATACAATTATGTTACATTAAATAAAATAAATGTATAAGCATGTGTGGAAGTGTGAAACATGAATGAATGCTAGAGAAGAAACTCCAAATACAAATTTAGATAACAAAATATTTATTAATCAAATAGAAAATAGTTAAATCAACATTTACTTTTCTTTTATTGGTATGAACACAAATTCCAAAGGGATTTAATATCATTGATTACAGATTATACAAGAAGATATAATACAACATGATTCATTAACCTTTTACATCTACTATATTTCATTCATCAGAACATTTTGATGGATTGGTAAAACATTTTTATTTTAAACATTACATGAACTAAATAAGTCGCTATCATTTGCTATAAAGAAATGGCTTTTTAGCTATCAGTGACTTCTGATAGATTTAGACAAAAATAAAAATAAATGTGACCTTACACTTCTAGTAATTGATTACCAAATTATCTTATATTCAGCATTTTGCTGAATAACACTTATTTACCAATGACAACAATATAGATTAATATTCTAATTACACTGAACAAATTAAGATTTTGCATTGTTACTTTAAAAGTATCTTAACTAAAATTACAATAAGGGGATTTAAACTAGGAATAATATTGGACTATCTTACCAAAGAAAATAAATACTTCTATTAATTAAATGTATTTTTCTTTGTAATTTTGAAGTACAGTATTCTATTGAATAACTAGGTTCTGCTTTGCCAAAATAAAGTAAATCCTTGTATTCATTAACTATGTCCTATCTTTGCTTGATTATTTATGCAAATTATGATTAAATGATAAAAATCAATGAGATGAAGCTTAAATGATTACTACAAATGTTTTTAAATGATAAGTAAAGTTATACATTAATAATGAATTTTTTTATATCTCAAAATTAACAATCTGTGGATGAATCTGGATTATGCTGTGTGTCAAAGAAAATAAATAAATAATGTTAATCAATCTAATCGGTTTGCTTATGATATTTCAATATAATCATAATACGGATGAAAGCGAAAATCAATCAATCTTTATTTATTAACTACAATACAGCTGTTTTATAAGACACTATACTTTCCTTTTATTCTTCTTTTTTATCCATAAACTATCAAACACTAGGTTATAGCATAGGCTGGAAAACATCCAATACACACATGGGATAAAATATTTCTATAATTCAAATCAGGTAAATATAACAATAACTTCCAAGTCTATCTTTAAGACTAAATAACTGGTGGAATAACTCATCACCAAATGAACATTAGGGAGATAACATCTCTAGCTTCATACATATTTAATTCAATATATCAAATATAAAAGGAGGACTCAATCCACTCCTATCAAAATACTCCAATACATGGATAAGAAAGTGAATATTCAATTCCATACATTACACTACACTACACTGGGAAAACTACCCATATTAAATATTCAACTAACAAATACACTGACTCAGTCCCATAAAATATAAACATTGTGAACTTCATAGCATATAGCCACAAAAATACTTTTCATTCAGTCATAACAAAGAAATAATAATTCTCTCTTAAATAACTTTCTAATTCTTCAAAATGATTGATCATCTTTTCCTTCCGAATCCATTTGATTTAAAATCATTTTACTTGCAATTACATATAATTATAAATAAGTTTAATAATAGACACACACACATATAAGCATATGATATACGGACCATTTAAAATCACAGTAAGCCAAGAATTACTGTTAAAATATTAATTATTACTGCTAGAATTAATAAAGAATAAATATCTCATATCTGACAATATTTAGGACTTGGTAATGTTCAAAGAACAGTTGGAGAATAAAATACTAATTACTATGGACAAAGCAAGACAAATAATTTTTTATAATATAATGCATTGATATTGGCATGAATCTATAGTTAAATTGAACCTAAATAAATAATAAAATTGTATGTTATAGATGAAATAATTATTGAAAATAATGGTATTATAATTTATAAAAATATATATATATATATACAGTAAGATTTAATATAATGAACTCTTTTTTTTAAAAAATACTTATTCACCCCTATTAATCTATAAATGGATTCTTCCATTCATTTTATTATACTTGTGTAATAACACACATCCCAATTTACCTTAAATAATAACAATAATATAAAAATTACCAACATAATGTACTCTTTCATTATGCTATCCATGAGACATTCTTGAAGAAAAATATAATAATAATAATACATATAATAAACATATTTAACTAACACTACCTATCTAAATACCATTACATAAAATAAAGTTTTCTTTTTTCCTTCCTTCCAAACAAAATGAAAAGTTTATAGTTTTACATGACTTTGCTTGTCATGTCTCCAAATGAATAAGAATGATAATTATAATGCACAAGACAAATATTAACACAAAACAGCACATTCCTGCAGGAGAAAAAAACTTATTTTTAATTTAGAATAACAGGTTCAATGTTCTAGCAGTCTGCTATGAATTCCTGTTAGCGCTGTGTATTAGGAAACATTAATTAGGCAATGCACACTTTAAGACGTATAAGGTAATATTTCCTATTCACTCATGAAATTTTAAAATGCCTTCAATTAAGTGGAAACATATAAGTTTATCCATTTTATTACTTATTTCACGTGTTAGTATTAGAAAACAGGTAAATATCAATTGTTCATTTCTTTTGCACACATAATTTTTATCTCCTTCAATGAGTAAAAGTGGAAATAAACATCTACTATTCCAATAAATGTATCAATAAAACTATATAATTCTTGTGTATATTTTTAAATTTCATTTATATTCAACATGAAATCTATTTATTAAAGTTCTGAAAATGTTCAATGACAGTTCACATCTTTCCCACATATAAATAAAGCACATTGCAGTTATTCCTTTCATAGTATGATTAAAACTTAAAAAATTAATTGTTATAAAATAAACAAGCATTCTTTTATCCTTTCCTCTTAATTTTAAATTTAAATAAAACAATTTTACAGTTCTATCAAGCATTCCCATTTTTTAAATAATAATAATTTATCTTGAATAATAGAATATAATATTTACATGTATGTACTTTAGCATAACGTTGAGAAAATTTAAATGATCAGCTGGAGCAAAATTGATGTATCTTTTAGTGGTTTTTAAGTACACATTTCGCAAACAAATATTATATTTAAATTTTTAACTTGAACTCTGGAAGAGGAATAATAATTTCACTATTAAACTTTTCCAAATAAAACTTAGTTGTAGCTGTCCTTGGTTAGCTATAATAGCCCTCGTAAAAGTTTTAATAATTAATTGACCGACCTCTTCAAAAGTAATAATAATTGACTCTGCCCTGTTAAAAGTAATAAATATTCTTTTTTTATAGATTTTTTAAAAATAATCATTACATCACATTGTTTTTTTTCCAATTGTTTATGACAGGGTTACATCACCAGAAAAAGATTGTCAATCGCTTCTCCCCCTTGCAAATTTTACTTAATTATGCAAAAACTTGAGACAGTAAAAAAAAAAATAGAGATGAAAAAAAAATTATTTCATCTTTTAAATAAATGGAAAAAAAATATTGAACTAATAATTAAATGTGTTTTAAAGCAGTAGAGTAAAATTGATGACAATTGTTTTAATAAATAAAATATTTTACAATATTCGTCATTAAATAATTCACCAATCTATAATCCATTGATTTATTTAAAATGTAATTAAGCTAGATTTTTAATACTGTTATTGATATAATTAAATATTTGAATGTGATATGGGATATTTAATGGTTTACTGAAACATATGAATGAAAAATGAAGTTCGATAATGCATGAATATTCAGTAGTATTATGCTATAGGTATTACACTAATATGACTGAAATGACAATGTGAATGATGATGAGCGAAACATATTTTACTGTTTATTCTATCAATTTAAAATGTATGAAACAAATGGACTAGGAAATCATTCTAACAAAACTGAACACTGCTTTATGAACAAATAAAACAAGTAAGTATCAACTCAGACTGTACTGATTATACATATAACAAGCTACTCCCCTATTCTATCACTGATTATACCCCAATACAAGACACTAAACAATTAAGAAATCTTTTTAATTACAACTACACTTGCTTTTAATTACAGTTTTAAGTCAAAATAATTTTTTTTAAAAATTTCACATTATTTCTTTTTTTTTTTTTAAGAGGATTATATCAGATATTACTGATATACTACCACACTACTACAATGACTATTTCTGGTGCCAAACCAGAAGGTCACTATATATATATATATATATATATATTGAAGCAGTCAATCTTAGCTTAAGATTGTGCTTCATGTTTCTACCTACTAACCCGTATTCAAACCCCTATATCCCATCCCACTCCTTTTGTAATATATATATATATATATATATATATATATATATATATATATATATATATATATATATATATATATATATATATATATATATATATGGAATGCAAGCCTAAATTTATAGTTTAACTTTGGAATGCATGCCTAAATTTATAGTTTAACTTTCAATATTTATGATTATTAATTCTATTATTAATTATTAGTTCTTTTTTTAATTAAAGTATTATAGGTGTGACTCAAAAATATATATATAGGAGCAAAACTTACTAACAAAATATTGATTTTTTAAAAATATTTTATTATACATCATTTTTTAACTTTTTCTTTTTAAATTGCTTGTTTTTTTATTAAACTATTATAAAATCCAATATGTAAGATGCTACAGTAATTATCTAAAAATAATTAAAGGGGTTGGAAGCACTATTGTTTTAATTTGGGGTAGGTATTTTTAATTAAAGTTTTACTTAAAAAAGGATTAAGATTGGAGATACTTTTGTTAAAAACATGTTGTCAAATCTATTTCTAATCTGGAAATAGATTTGAATTTATTTTTGGATGTTATCTTACTGTTGCATCTTCAAAAACAACTGATAAAAGAAAAAGTATAAAATGACTGAATTTTGAATCAGATGGGATTAGCTACTATTGAGAGAAGTGATTGCTACTAGACACTATGCTGTTTTGAAATCTCAAGTGATCTAGTAAAAGCTTTTCCTAACCCTTGTGGGTTGTCTTCTGCAGCCATAATATTCTGCTACCCTAAAGTGAAGTAAAGGCCCGATGGAGAACTTTAAAAATGCTAATAGAGAAGCTTGCTGTCACCAAGAAGAATTCATTTTGGATCCTGAATTTGCCATGCATGAAAATAAATTTATTAAATTTGCACAAGGTAACTTTTATGCTACTATTTGAAAATGAATCTAGCCTCACTAATCTCAAATCCTGCTATCAAGATTCTAACGTATTGTTTAATTTTCTATCTTTTAAATTAATGTTTTTTTTTATATAAATAACATGTAATTTGCTCTTAAATAATTTATATAAATTTAATTCTCTCTCATATGCTCTTAACTTTCCTTAACTTTGGTGCAGTCATTTATTTATATGTATTTATTATTTGATTTATATATTTGCTTGCTTATTATTAAAATGTCAATCTCACAACCTACCGAGTTTAATTTCTAAAAATCTTTTTCTTTCATTTTTTCTTCTAAACCTTCATGAAAAGGTTATTAATGTCCTCTTAATATATATAATGCATTATAAATTAATATGTTCGCCAGTTGTTTTTTTTTTTTTATGAGTTAACATTTTATTTATGTTGGTTTATTATAAAATATATTTGTTTAACTCTGGATTTTCTACCTGGGGAACATCCAGAACTCAAGCTAATTAATGCTCTGAAACACTTATTTTATAATTATTTATTAAATTCTGAAAGGGTGACTTATAATTTGTTTTCTATATAACTTAATCTTACTTCATTTTTCATACTCTTAAAATATCAAATACAGTATTTAAATATTCCAGTTATTATAAAAATCATGAAGGTGGGATTGAATTATTTTAAATATCAGAAAAGGGATGGGGTAAATCTTAATGTTTTTTTTTACTAAATAAAATCTTCATGTATATTTTATTAATCTAAATATCTCGCCACATAGTAATATTATTTATATAAATTATAGTATTCAAACAAGGGGCATTTATTTTAAAAGCAGTAAATCTTATTCAATGTCATTAGGGACATTCATTCATTCTGCGTTACCAACATTTAGCCTATCTTTGTATATATATATTACATGCTTCTAGTCTTAAGCTGGGGGTTGCGACAAGTTTGAAGCCATAGATTTCTTCTATCTCATTCCATAGATAGTTGAGCTATCCAGAATCATATTTATTTTGTATAAAATGCCTCTGGTGGTGATCCTGTAAGTTGGGCACACGCTATGCATATTCACTTTGTAGATAAAAGGCCTCTCATGTTGGTTATACCAGCAAAAGTCTGGGCTATGCCATGCCTATCCACCTTTCTCTAAGCACTATCCAAGAAGGGGGTGTGAGATTTCATTTTTCATCCAGAAGCATGACCTTTTCCTCTTAGTTATTTTTAGGCTATTATGTCAGCACCGCAAACTTCTTCGTATTATTATTATTTCTTTTGCTTCATGACCCAGTTTTAATGCTCTAATATTAAAATTGTGCTCTGCTTAAAATATATATATATAAATGCCAACTACTTCTAGTTTTATTGATTAAATTTATTTCAATCATATACAATCTCACCGTCATGGTTTATATATCTATTTAAGAGTATGTGCCTTGGGAAAATAAAGCGTTTGTTTTACTATTATTAAAATAATTTTTCATTAAATATTTTGTCATAGTTTCAAATATAATGTTTTCAAATGTATTTTGTTTATTTTCACGACCTCAATGGCATGAAAATAATTTATATCATATGTATAATGAATTTCGGAATGCTCCTAAAAATATATATGTTAGTCACCATGTTTCAGAACCATAAATGAAAGCGTTAATGGCAGTATTATGTAATTCTTGCTAATATTCAATTGGCATTTTAATATTAGACCCATCAAAGATGTGTGTTTATTTGTAATATATTATTTAGCTAATAAAGAGCATATAAGAAATAATAGCATGAATGACAGTATGTAATCATCTCCCGCTTGCTCATTCATGCACACACCAATGTATATAATTAATTTATAAATGTATATAAATAATTTGTCATTATATTAAACTATATTTTATTGTCTAACTTATTTGAGTAGTTCGAATTCCTTTTCCTCCACTTCCATATATTACAGCCATGCTTATATATTATTTTAATATAGTCATAGTTAATAGATGTCTCATTGTTTTGCTCAGCTCTGCTAGTCAGCCGGATTTAGATTAATTCTCATGGGACATCACTATTATGTTATTCATTAGGTGTTTGATCTGGGGCTTAGAGAGTGGGTTCGAATCCAGGCTGGTCCCTGATCTAAATCTCGGACTTGACTGGGTTTGAAGTACATTTTGTGAGTTCCAGCTCATGTTAGATGGATATATATGTTTTGACCGCCACAATATATATAATCTGGGCTCATTTGTATATAAGTAACAACTATTGGAATGATGGTTTGGTAAAATCACACCAGTGTCTGTGAAAATTTCTGTTTTAACATACAATACTAGATACAAATGCACTTGATAATTATTTATAACCCATAAAATCTTTTAGAGTTATGCAATCTTCTTCTAAGATATTTACAAATTTTAAATTATTATTCAATATAAAATCTTTCAGACAAATGCTCTCACTGTATATGTATTTCATCAGAAATTCTAATTCATTAGGTGGATTAGAGACTTGAAACATTCTCAAAAAATGGTATTTAAACTTTCCATTTATTTGCATAATTAGACATATAACAAAGTTCAGAGGATTGTCATGAATCTGAAAGGTTTAATTAATTATAAATAATTATCAGTATATTTATCAATTTATTACATATATATTTATGATATTATTATACTTCAGTCACATTGGGTGTTGTAATGTGAATACTACTATCTCTCCCTAATATAAAATATAAATATTGAAAAACTGATAATGCAAATACTATTAATGTCTGTGACCTGTTTCTAAAAATCTTCAAGTTGTAATTATGCATATAAATAAAAAATCTAACTCTCGTTTCTATGTGAATGTTCAAGACTACCATTTTCTAGATCATTTTATACACTGGAATTTCTGGTGAAATACATGCATAATGAGTGATGCTGATGTGAAAGATTTATACTGAGTGATCATTCAAAAGTAAAAATAAATTAGGAGGAGTATGTCCCAAATCTGAAAGGTTTGATTTGTTACATATATTTAAAAGATGTGAAGGGTCTCACATTAGTAATATAGAATACAGGATTCATCTCTGATCTAAATAAAAAAAAGATTTAGATCTCTGTCAGAATTAGATTTGTTTTTATTCAGATTGTCGATCCACAGGCAAACCAGTTATCCAATGCAAGGTAGTAAAATCATTTCAATTCTTCATTGTTTAATAATTCTAGTGACTAAAACTTGATTTTTTCACAATTTCTATGGAAAGGTGGGTCAAAAAGAAAAATCTTTTTTTACAGTAAACAATTTGAAGATTTTTTTATCTATCTAATTTATCTATTTATTATTTTTCTTTTTCTATCTATCTATCTATCTATCTATCTATCTATCTATCTATCTATCTATCTATCTATCTATCTATCTATCTATCTATCTATCTATCTATCTATCTATCTATCTATCTATCTATCTATCTATCTATCTATCTACCTACCTATCTACCTACCTATCTACCTACCTACCTACCTACCTACCTACCTACCTACCTACCTACCTACCTACCTACCTACCTACCTACCTACCTACCTACCTACCTACCTACCTACCTACCTACCTACCTACCTACCTACCTACCTACCTACCTACCTACCTACCTATCTATCTATCTATCTATCTATCTATCTATCTATCTATCTATCTATCTATCTATCTATCTATCTATCTATCTATCTGATTGCTCACATATTTATTTATCTATCCATTCAATCATTAGTTCTTTATCTAGTTATTTATTGACTTATTTATATAATGATCTAACTATATGCCTGTCTTTCATCAATCCATCAGCCATCAGACTGTTCTCAGGCTCATCTGTCTATACAATCATCTACCTGTCTGTCTATTGATCTGCTTATTTATTACCTAAATATCTGTCTATTTTTTCTCTCTCTATCTGTTTATCTATCTGTATTTTTTATTTGCTTGTATCTAGTCTTTTATCTTTATTACATCTATCCATTTACCCATTCATCCATCCATAAATTCATCAATACTTCCTAGCAATTATTTCTCTTCTTCTCTATCTATTTCCCTATCTAACTGTATATCTATATTTTTAACCATTTTTTATTTTTTCTATCCGTCCATCTATCAATCCATTCATCTATCATTTTATTCACTACTCGTCTATCTGACTGCCTCTTTATGTGCCTATCTGTTTATTTACATATCTTGAAAAAAAAAATGTTGTCAACAGCAAACACATTATATATAAGGTGTTCTGTTTTTTGAAAAAAAAAAAGCAATTCATGGATAAAAATAATAAAATCAAAATCACATTAGCTACAAGGCGTGAGTTAATTTTGAAAAACAATTTACCCACAGAATATTTTAATGAACAAACTTGGCATTCTTCCTCATTGAGTGAATAAAAAGAACTCTATAATATAGTTAATACAATTTTATTTTATAAAAACCGACTCGATATACCTTGCCGTTGGACTTAATTTACCTAATAAAATGAATATTATTCCAAAACAATTTGGAGTTAACTGTTAATATTTCCAGCGTAATAATATGATTTTAAAACTATCACTTCTAAAAGCTGTTTTCGTCAAATTCAATTTAAAATAAAAAAGAGTAACTTAATTAAAAAAAGAAATTTTTTCATAAATGAGGCTTTTCTGTAAGCGGTCGAATCTTTCTTTTATAAGTCTAAAGTGTAGATTGATAAAAATATGTCTTACATTTCATTTAAATTTATATATTGATTATAAGTTAATTGCACGCGATTTATTGAGACATTTTAAGTAAATAAAACTAAATTCAATAGGTTCATATAGTAATAAATTTGAATTTATATATCATTTATATTGTTAAAGATTTCTTTGCGTAATCACAGCACATCAACATACAAAACCTATAATCTGGGTTCAAATCTTAATTTTTTTATTTTCTAGTATACAATCAAGGATTTCCTATAAGGTTATTCGTTGGTAGTCAATCTAGCTAATCATCAAAAATTGATTCGTAAAATATTATCTATCAATTGGTAAAAGATTATCTATCTATTCTTCACCAGAGAGCAATTTAAGGACAAACAAAACTTCACAATTTTGCATTTGAGTCATCAATTTACTAATTTTTGTAATTAGTTGGGGTTTTTTTAATCAGGAATTTTTTAATTTATTTTTCTCACGAATCAATCTTGGTGTCTGGACTAACTTAAGGATTAGTACAGATACCAAGATTGATTACGGATAATTCCGAATATAAATTATTAATCAATGAAATTAATGATTCAAATTTTACATTAGTTAATTTGTTTCCACAAATTATAAATGACTTTTTAAGAAAATTTTTGACAAATCAACAAGAATATTTACATATATGCATACAGAATATTAATAGAAAGAATTGAAAGTAGTTTGTCTTCTTTTTTTAAAAATAAAAGTTTAATGTTTGATTGAATTCAAGTATAATTTATATACCTGAAGTTATGTAATTAAATAAGGGATTTGAACACAGACTTTCAAGCTCTCTTCAGCTATCCAATCTATCTCATGTGCACATGAGTAAAAAATAAATGATCTCCAATATACATATTTCGGCTTGTGGTCATGTGTAGCGGTTGTATGAGATAGATTGGTTAACTGAAGGGAGATTGAAAGTCCGTGAAAAATCTCTTATACAATTAAATGAAATTTTATAAAAGTGATATGTATGTACATTTATAAAAAGTGGGAGTTAAAATAAAATCAGTTAAGTACCTAATTTTATCTATAATTATAATTTATCTAATTAAAGATATAATTAGTTCTTGCTTTTTTTTTAATCAGGAATTTTTAATCTTGGTGTCCGACTATTTCTTAAGTACCTTTTTTCTTTATTGCTTTTCTCTATGAGGGATTATTAGATAGGCTTTTTTTCATCATGTAACCTTTTTAAAAATTGTTTTGCGTTTGTACTTATAAATACTCTTCTTATAGCCTAATTAAATCATGTTATTAAAAAAAAGTAAATGCATTTAATTTGTTTTTAAATTCAGGTTTATGAAATATTTTTGTGGACATGATCCTAGTATTTACAGAAATGACATTTTTCTTGACTATTTTTAAGAGACTTTTTTCCATAAAGTAGTCTTAATTGTTGATAAAAATTTTAAACAAAAATATGGTAGCCATTATAATAGATAAATTTAAAAAAAATATAAAGATGTCATTTTAAAATTTTCATAGAAAATATCTTTATGGGCTTGACTATATACTATTTACAGAATTAACACTTTCTTGATGTTTATCTTAACGTGTTTATAGAGAAATTCAGATTTATTTGATAGAGAAACTTGGTTATTCCCTGGAAAAAATATTCACATTGATATGTTCAATGAAAAGGATAACACAGTATCTTTGTCATTCCAATCACGTATTTTTCAACTTTTGTTTAGTAATAGCACAGAGATTAGTATATACTTGTGTGCTATTACTAACAGTTGAATGTGCTTGAAATATTTAAATAACGTTAAGTTTTTCTAAAGACATTCAGTACTCATATTAGATGGTGGAAATAGTCCAACATATAAATATATCTAAAACACCATCATCACAAACCTTCAAGGAAACAATGTTTTATTATTTCATTAAACATTTATTTATTTTAAAGTTCTTTGAATATCTTTTTTAATTATTATTTTTGATTATTTTATCATTATATATACTTTTATAATTTTTTATACATACATAAACATATATAACTCAGATAATAGGTAACAAAATAATTTATTAATTTGGTTAACAATTACAAATATTAAACGATGTGTATGCACAAAGCAAAGATGTATATCGGTAAATCAGAATCTTGGATATACATATGTGCATGATAAATATTCATGGAAGTACAAAATATCTATGAATAATCATATAATACATAATCTACATATGAAAAACTCATATCAAAATATACACGAATTAATTTTCTAGTACATCCCATTTTTTAAATATTATATCACGTGAATGTATAAGTTAATATTTTATTTAAATATATTTTTTATGTAAAAGTATTAATTCCTAACTGAATTCGGATATGAACAAAATTTCTTCTTATCTTAAATTTTCTCTTCTTTAAACAAGATTTTTTTTTTTTTTTGATACAATAGAATTGAAAATCCCATAAATAATCTAATGTATAAAAATGTTATAATTTCTTATAAGAAAAAATTATTACAAATTTATTAAAAATATTGGAAAATATTAGTGTTAATATTATACTTAAAAATATAATATAAATTATTATAAATTATTTAAGGTCTCTTTCATACTAAACTATGTCTTCATTAATCATATTTTTGTAAATTTGTATCCCCTTTTTTCAGTTTGAAAAGTGTCTTCTACAGTTTTTTTTTTTTCTGTTTGAAAAGTTAGCTTTTATGATTTATTTCACTACTTATTTTAAAATTTTTAAGATTTGGCTATCTTTTTGATTTGGTCCAACATTTTAAAAAGAGTTTATGCTACTCAGAGTTTTCAAAGATATCTTGCAGTTTTTTATATCGCTTGAATGGCTCACAGTAATAAACGTGCTTGATACAATTACTCACATTTAGGATAGCTTAAAGGTTAATTATAGAAGTCATGTCTTATGAAAGTCTAGCTTTTAATTTTTCAAGTTTGGGTAGGCATATTGTGTGGCTTTATGGTCAATAACTGCTTTATGCAGCTGTACTGCTTTTCTTTTTTACCATGGCCCATGATTTTTACTGACATGGATTTAATTAATCACTCCTCTGTTATTTGATTCAGAATAATCTTTATCTTGAGAACCAGAACTTTTATCTCTTTGGAAGAATGTTTATAAAAAAACAAATTAAAGAACAAATCATTCTCTCTCATTTATATCAGATATATCTTTAATCATTCACCTTGCTTATTTCAATATTCTCAATCCTAAATATAATAGTGGTTACTTTTTATTCATTAAATTAATTAATAGTATGCCATTTCTATACATGTTTCCTATTCTTATTTTCTTTTTCTTGATTAGTTAAAAAAAATGTAATGAAGAATTATTTTGCATTTAATCATTTTTGAATGATAACCGATAATGAAAAATACAATTATGGTATTTTATTTTTATTAATGCTAATAAAATAATTATTACACCAAAATTAATTTTTTTCTTTTGAGAGTAATAAATTATTTATGCTGTTAAAAAACATTATATATTTAGATAAGTGCTGTGTATTTGAGAGATACATATCTTAAGCTAATTAGTTACTTATATTCTGATAGCATAGTTAAATTAAATGCAATAATCCCGATTTCATTTCTAAAAGACAAAATTCTTATCTTTTCTTTTGCACTAAAATTTAAATTTGTACATGATCACATATAAGGCATGAAAATTATATTTTTATTAAATTAGTGGTTATTACTTTTCTAGATGATAGATGGAAGAGATACTTTGATGTCCAGTGAAAAAATAATATTAATATAGATGATGCATTTAAGCATATACCTATTTTATTTTTTTATTTTGATCTGGATAATGATAATTAGTTTAAAGATATTAAAACAAATCTTAATGGGATATGTGAATAAGTTTTAAAACATAGTGATATGTTATAATAAAGAATAATATTTCTGTAGTATAATTTTCACTATACCAATTTCTCACAAGATAGGGACAGGTTTCTATTCATTTCTGGGACAGGTTTCTATCCATTTCTAACAATCATGAAGGGATCTAATCATAAACATATGACCAAAACCATGTGAAAATGATCTATGATCTCCAAAATGTGCATTTCATGCTGAACCAACATTAATCAATTGACCCAAATCACAATCTCTTACACATAATATTATTAGTGCTGCACTCACAACTTTAATATAAATCACTTAATAAAAGTATATTAATAATTTTTATTAGTTTTTGATTATACTAGAGATTATACAATAATGAATAATATTTCTGTAGTATAATTTTCACTACACCACTCTCATGCAAGCTTCAAAACAATTGAGCTGTTATAGAAAATAATAAACCTATAAGTTACACCATTTGATTTTGAAAACATTTTTGTTGTTTAAACTTATGTGAAGAATAAGAAAATAAAGGCAAATAATTGAGGTAAATATTGTGAAGTATTAATGTATTCACTACATTACAGGGATTTTCATTGATTTAAGCAAAGATATAGTTAAACCACTAGACATCACATGATCACTATCTCTTATACTAGCACATAATTGCTAATAAACAAGGCAAAACTCTCCATACAGTAGTGCCACCCTGTGCCAAACAGAGTAATCGATGGATCTAGGTGCAGTGCTCTCAGATCCAAGGCTATTCACTGACAAAGGCTATAATCCAAAAACTAGTCTGGGGATAGGTGCAGTGCTCTCAGATCCAAGGCTCTTCACTGATGAAGGCCACAAGCCAGAAACTAGTCTGAGGGTATTGGATGAGCAGGAACTAGATAGGGATTTTATGCACAAGCCTTCTGGCATCCATTGATTACTCTGGTTGGCACAGGGTGGCACTACTGTATGGAGAGTTTTGCCTTGTTTATTAACAATTAATGTGCTAGTATAAGAGATAGTGATTATGTGATGTTAAGTGGTTTAACACCAATCCTGCCTTAATAGGATAGTTGTGGCTATGATTGTTAAAGAGCCAAAGACACCAAAATGTATGGGTGCTAAACTGAGTTCAGACCCATATGACTATATAAGCTATTGAGCTTAGACTGAAAATATTATTGTGTTTTCCAATTTAATTTCTCATAGTTTTGTAATTAAGTAGAGTTAAAAGGTGACTGCTGGAGGGTTGCATTAGATCCTAAGATCTAGGTGCAGTGCTCTCAGATCCAAGGCTCCTCACTGATGAAGGTCACAAGCCAGAAACTAATCTGGGGATATTGGATGAGCAGGCACTAGATAGGAATTTTATTCACAAGCCTTCTGGCATCCATAGATTACTCTGGCTGACACAGAGTGGCACTACTGTATGGAGAGTTTTTCCTTGTTTATCAAAGATATAGTTTACAGTCACAGACAAGTGGGTTATCAGAAACTCATTGTAATTTAAAAAAATTAAGAATAATTGTAGATGTGGTATTTTTTACCAAGCAAATGCACAAAAATATTATGAGCCATGATGTGATATATATAGAAGATGTGATTAAGATATTGGCTGAGTTATTTAAAAAACGTTCATGATAATGTTTGGAAGTAACTGATTTTTGTTGCTATTTATTTATATTATTAAACTATTTTATGATGATAAGAGTTCATTATAAATGGGGGGAAAAATCTAAATCAGTTAAAATGAAAGAGTTATCAAACAATGATGTTTATTAATTTCAATTTTTTCATTTCTCAATAGTAGCCTTTAAAACAGTATAATCTATCTCAATCAAAATGTTATTTAGGTTTAAAATTAGTGATTGAACAGACAAAAACAGAAAAGCTTCATCTTCTTCACTCTGCATTTACAATATTATGATAGGTATGTTGTTCTTATCAGTTTTTTAAAAAAGATCTTTAGAATATTTTTAATGGGAATGCATTAAATACTAAATGTATTTAATGCAAGAAGAATAAAACAAATGCTTTAAACCAGGGGTGGGCAATTGTTTTGGCTTGGGGGCCGCATAGAATGGCAGAGGGCCGCATTGGGGCCACATTGTGGAAGCAAGGTTAGTGGAGGGCTGCACCTTTTTTCATGACACAATAAACACACTGCTTTATTCCCTGTATAACCAAAGAAATGTTGTCCAGTCTTCATTAAACACATAACATTCACCACCAATTTTACATTTTTTCGGAGGGTTCATGGTTTCACTAAAGTTGGAAATGTATATGCTAATGCAAAGACAAAATTGAAATTAACCAAATCAACTGGAAAAGCACTGCACATTGTATCTACACTGTGTATTGATGTGGCCATCCTGGTGGAAAGTATGAGATGAATTTTCGGTCATGCATGGGTAGGAAATCTCAGTTCCAGGCAGATTTTTCTGATTGTCTTGGCAGGCCGCATAAAACCTCTTAGCAGGCTGCATGTGGCCCTCGGGCTGCATGTGGCCCTCAGGCTGCTATTTGCCCACCCCTGCTTTAAACCATAGATTTATTTCTTTATATATATTTTAAAGATTTTTATGAGTAAAAAATGTGAATTATATATTCAGATTTATCCACATATCTTGTTATTAATATAAGCATTGTAAAAAGTTACAACTAAAGTAAAAATCATTTAAGAGTGCTGACATGTTAAGATTACTTGTATTTTGAGTATTTCTGCTGCATCCAAAATGACTTTTACTTGGAAAGTAACTAGTAAAATTTAGTATTCAAATATGAGTATATTGTCTATGCTGAACTGAATGTAATTAGGATGGATTTGAACTCGGACTTTCAAGCTACCTATAACTCTGCACTTCATCTTATACAACTGGTATATATGACCACATACATATGAAAAAGATAAATGACCTCTAATATATGTATTTTGTGCTGAACCAGCCCTCATCAGTTCATCCAGATCATCATCTCCCACACATATATACAATCAGTGCTAAGTTTATATTAAGATAGCAAATCTTTAAACTCTCCACTCCCCTAATTTTTCAGCCATTCTTATGATGTGGATGGCAGAAGAGTTTGAGGGTGGAGAATATTGAAGCTTATCCCTTCAAGTTTAAAAATTTGCTATTAATACGAATAGCTGAAGAGTTTGAGAGTGGAGAAGATTGTCCATTAAAGTTTAACGATTTGCTATCTTTATATAAATGGAGCACTGATTGTATATATATGTGTAAAGATATTGAGCTAGGCTAATTGATGACTGCTGGTTTAGTATAAAATATGTATATTGGAGATCTTTTTTTCACATGTATGTGCATATGTGGGTTGGTTGTATAGATGAAGTGCATAGTTGTAGGAACCTTGAAAATATGAGTGGTAGAATTTAAGTAAAAAATTAATCTAATAGTAATACAACAGGCAAATGTATATATAGACAAAATTCAAAATATATATTCACACATACACCCCCACCAACCATTAAGTAGTTGCATATATACATCCTCTATAAAAAAAAACAACTTAAGATAATGATAGAAGATGGTTCATTCTTTTATTATAAAAATTATTGAGATATTATTTTATATAGCGCTATGTTTTTTGTGTAATAGTAATATTAACGATTAAGCCAATGCACATGCGCTTTAAAGATAAATTATAAATGAATACTCTCAAATTTTTCAGACACGAGATATAATATTTTAGAAAGAATGGAATGAATCCACCCATTCTTTCGACCCAAACGTTTATGTATGGGCAAATCTTAAGTGTGTGGAAATAAGAGGGTGAAGGTGTTAAATGATCACTTTAAATTACATTTGTTATGTTTGAGTGATTGACACTTGCGAAATCTTTACAATTTACAATTTATCTTTAAAGCGCATGTGCATTGGCTTAATCGCTAATATACTATAAAAAAATTATATTATGCTATGAATAGAGAGCATTTAATTCACACAGTGCATTTTATTTTGAAATTAGTATGTCTGAATATTGTAATATAATAATTAATTGACCTGGTTGGAATTTTCACATTTGAGAATAATTATGAAATCGTCAAATTAAAAGTAATCAGTTTCTGTTGATGCTAATGCTTCATATCTTTGTCGGAGCATCAAAATCTGATTTAATTTACATATTTAAATTGATTGTTTTATAACTCACATTAAATTTGAAACAATCAAACTATTAATTGTTGCAATTGATATTTATGATTATTATCATGATTGAATTATTGAGTATGCGTTATAACATGGGAAATATCGTAAAATTCAGCAAAAAATGCTATAATAATGTAAAAAGTGAATAGAAAAGATTTTTTTTAAAAAACAAAAGTGATTTCCCCATGAACTAGCAAGTAAAGTATTTAAGAAAAACCCTCTGTAAACTAAGTAAAGAGTAGAAAGAATTTCTTAAAGAACTGTACACAAATATGCATATTAGGGTATTTGCTTGAAAGCAGATAGGGTCATTAGGCAATGAAGAACTATGGTAAAACAATAACATTGCTCATGAGAATTTGCTATTATTTTGTACCGCTTAACATAATTTATTGTAACATCTTAATTTTAAAGTTACATCGTAAACTTTTGTGAATCTTTTATATTATATAACTTTTTAAAGAAGAGAAAAAAACAGAGAAAAGGATAATAGATAAATTAGAAAAAAAAAAACAGAGAATGGAAAGAGAAAAATAAGTCAGAAGGTGAAAAAAAAATTAATATCAAAACTTATCAGAACTAAAAGTTAAATTGAAAAAAAAAACACGAGAAAGTTTTAAAATTATTTAGCTTACTTTTTTTGTTTTTTAAATAGTTTTAAAGTGATGGGAAAAAGTGACAGAATGATGGAAGACCGTCATTCAATAGTATGACAGGCTGCCTTATCTTTGCCTGACAAAATAGGATCCTGAAAAGTTGTTTTTTGACAAATCCAGATAGAGAAAATATTGCATACACACAAAAAATTGCCTTAAAGAATAATAAATAATACCCAAATGTAATTCAATCAAAGTTAGACAATTTATTTGTTTGTTCCAATTTTAAGTAATTGTCATTTGATAGGAAAGAAGAAAAAAAAAGTCTTTTAAAATAAAAACCGCATCGATCCGATAAAAAAAAGAGATTGTTACAATGAAAACAAGACAAGCTAAGTTCTTCTAATCAAGATTAATGAATTGCCAACTTATATATAAAAAAAATACGCTTTGATAAACAGCATACGATGTTTAGAAATTCATATTTGGCTTTAACTAGATGTCAAAATAAATCCAGTTTATTAAGGAATTTAAAAAGTTTTCAACAATAATGTTTTATTTAAAAAAAAATATACCTTCTTTTTTTAGTTTTAATTAAATTACTGTTTGGGTATTATTATTGTTATTTTTATTACGGCAGATTTTCTGTGTGTGTACGCGTTATTTTCTCTATCTGGATTTGTCAAAAAACAACTCTTCAGTATCCAATTTTATGGAAACACATACGATAAAACGCTGATTATAGATTTATCTCTAATGGGTATCCTCTAATGTAATGCTTTGATGGTAGAGAGCCAAACTCAAGAATTAACAATCCATAGACCACTAACTACTCAGCTTTGTCATTTCTGGTGCTAAATATCTTATGACTTTCCATGTGACAAACTGTTTGATTGTGCTAAATATCTTATGACTTTCCATGTGACAAACTGTTTGATTCTGCAAAATTTTCATCAATTTTTTATACATATTATTGCAGAGGTTTATTTCTCCGATAATACAGAATTACAAACACTTTTAGGTATAGTTTGACATTATTCTGAATATTTTGAATTTTTATATAAAACTGGTTGGATATTTAAGAGATTGTAGATTAATTTCAAATTTTGGAAGGGTGAAAATTTTTTTACTTGGCCAGTAGAATAATGCAGTTGTGCTTTATTTCCCAAATGGGTGTTTGAACATCAATAATTAATTACCTAAGAAATTGACCATGTGACATAAATAAATTACATCCTTTTTTACTTAAACTAACATCCTTGCTTTCATTAGATATGTGAAGCTGATGTAACAGACTTCTCAAGAGAAAAGCCCAGTTATTATAAAATTTGAATATGGTATTTGAAATAGAGGCAAATTCCATTTACATTATAAAAACTACTCTAATATTTAAAAAAAGGAAGTACTGATTATTTATATCGCAAAGATATAGCACAAAATTAGACAAATTAAGATTTTGTTTTATAATTTAAAAAAAGTTTGCTTATTAAAATCTTTAAAAAAAATTGAAATCACAAGACATGATGTCAGTAACGCATATGATATGGTTATATAGTAACGCATATGATATGGTTATATATTAATCTGAGACTGAATGTTTGGTAAAATAGAAGAGTCCACTTCACATAACACAATAAAAAATGAAGAGAGACAGTTTAGAAATAATAATCTCAAAAGTGAAGTATAGGTGTGAGATAATAAACAGATAATTAAGTTATTGTAATGAAAAAAAAATACAACAGATGGATACTTAAATCTTAAATGTTTCAAGAAATTATAGAAGTTTTAAAAAGAAATCACTTGTTGAATAAATGAAAAAAAATAAGAAAGCTTGCTAGAGGTCTATGAAAAAAGATGTTATGAGTTGGAAAAATTGGATTAAACTTGGAAAGACTTTTATCCTGAAGAGAATCAATTATATTTAAAAGTAGAAAAGATAAAAATAAAATGTTGTTTTAAATCTATATATAATTTTTGTTTATCAGAAAAAAAGTTAAAGTTATGACTTTATTTTCTCAAAATTGTATTAGTCTATAAACCATTTCATTTTAAAATTGTTTTGTTATTTAAAATTAAGAGTGGTCATAGATGTTTAGTTGAACTTTTAGCATCCAAAAACATAAATAAATATGTAATTTAATACACTGTACAGGCTTACACACACCTGCCATATAATGTAAAATATATATATAGGATTCGAACTCAGACTTTCACACGACTCTCAACTCTCCATGCCATCTCAGCATGTGTGTGATCAGGTGCGTCAACAATTTGAGATGGCATGGAGAGTTGAGGGTTGTGTCAAAGTCTGAGTTCAAATCTCATATATATAAATAAATATGACAAATTAATAATGTAAATAAATGATTGCTTGTTTCCTATTGATTTACAGTTTTATTTGACATTTTGATGTGATATAAATTATCATGCTCGCACATAAAATTGATATTTGACGTGTAGTGCTAAAATATTATTTAAATGTAATTTAATATCTTATTGTTATGATAAGTTTACAAAATGATTACAAATTGTATATATAGATATTTTTAAAAATATTTTCCAGTTGCAGAATATTATAAGAATTGTTTTCCTATTTTCAATTTTAAGTTTAATGACATATCCATGACAACTACCTGTTAAAAATTAGATATCTTATAAGTCTTGATTTCATTATCAAAACTTTTGATGCTGGATTTAGAAATATCATAAAAGAAATATAAATATGTTCTTTCAAGTAAGAAAAATATGCTCATTTATCAAAATATAAACATGACAATTGCATTGAATAATTGAAGTAAAGTGTTTTCTAAGATTCACTTGAGATGCAATTTTTTTTATTTATATCACGGAATCATAACTTAAACTTATAATATATATATATATATAAGTTAATAATTTGAGATCTAGATGTGATGTGATATGATGTACTGTGGCTTCTGCTCAAACGAAGTCAAGAATATCTGAGCAATTATGCCCAGATAAACCTGTTAGCCACTTAAATTTTCCATTCCCCACTCTAAGTTTTCTCATATTCTTTGTTACCACATATTAGATATTTTGTTAAGCTCATCTAAATTTAGACATTATGATTACTGGAATATATAACTATTTAAAACTACCCAAAAGCACAATCTTGAAAGAGGAAATATTTAGAAACAAATAATTTATTTGTAATTATATGTTGAACTATTGTCATCATCTAATATTAATTGTTAAATGTTTTAGAAAAATTCAAACTTTATTTAAACTTTTCTAATACATTTAACATGCAGGTAAATATATAACATAATGTTTCAGTAGCAGCATTCTCTTCTTCAGCTTTTGCTTGTGGTAGTTCTAGCATGAGAATCAAACCAGGGATTTTTAGATTTATAAATATTGAAATTTCAGCTGACACTTGAACCAACTAATTAATTAGAATATGAACATAAATTCAATATTCACAATTCTAAATATGTCTGGTTTAATTTACACATTAAACTGTCACTGGCCAGGCCAGAAACACTTAAAAAAAGATTAATAACACTAGTCAAAATATGTTTTATACTAATCTGTATCTATTACTAATATTTGGGTGTATTTTAAAAGTTTAAATATGTTTGAATTTTTCTAAGAATATTTACCAATTAGTATTAGATGATGAAAATAGTCTAACATATAATTACAACCAAATTACCATCACTTTCAAAATTCAGACAAATATGATATAGTAACATTTAATTGTGAATTGAAAAACTAATCAATATAAAGAAAAAAGGCTCAAACATAGACTGTGGAATTTTGCTTTTGGAATAAAAATTGTTTCAACAATAAGAAGAAAAGATATCATAAATATTAAAAAAGGAAACTATACCATGAGTATATGTAAGAGTTATACAAAAAATTTTATTCTACAAATACAATATTTTCTAAATTGCCATGTACTTTAAATAAAATAAAAAGAGACCTGAAATTAAATTTATGGAGGCAAAAAGAACTCTGGCAAATAATACAATTATTATTGATATTTTAAAAAAATCAGGTGAAGAAATAGTCTTAGAAATTGTTGGCAAAGTGAAATGCCTAATTGATTAAAAGCACTAGTTGATTGAAAGAATGCAAATGGTATTTAAGAAAAATCAAAAAGAAAATATTACAAATTGCAGAACAATTAGTATTTTGTAAGTTATATGTAAGATCTTTACTAAGATAATTATAATTCATCTATAGTCAACTTTGATCTCAAACCTACCAAAATGAAAATAATTTCTCTCTATTAATTATTCTCTGGTGATTAAAGTTTGGGAATATTAAGGTATAAACCAACAATTTGTCCAAATATTAGTGCAATCATTGGTTTTTATAGTGAAATTATGAGATTAAAATTGACAAAGATGAACAACAAGATGGTTCCACATCTCTAAAAACTTTAAGAGGATAAAAGTAAATGAATATTATTTAAGACTTCTACAAAAATATCAGAAGATTTTATCAAATGAAATTTAAAAAAACAACAACTAGAAGTAAGTACTAAAAAGATTAATATTCAATGCTTTTCATAAAAGGAGAGAGTAAACATTGTTAGTAAAGAAATTAAGTAATTTACAATTATAAACATTTTGATTAGTAATAACAATGAAATACAATAAATGAAATTTTGAATGGAGTCTTTTTGGTAGATGTAAATTAATATTAATTTTTTTTTTTTTTTTTTTTTTTTTTTTTTTTTTTTTTTTTTTTTTTTATAAATTTTTTTTTTTTTTATTTTTTTTTTTTTTTTTATTTTTTTTTTTTTACCTCATTTTTTAAAACTAATTTTTTTTATATATTTTTTTTTTATTTAAATATTTTAATAATTAAAAATTAAATAATTAATTTATTTAAACACATCTTCTCCTCTTTTCTTTTTTCTTTTTTTTTTTTTAAATTTTTTAAGATTATAATTATTAAAAAAAAAAGAAAAAAAACCTCTTTTCTTCTTTCTTTTTTTCTTTTTTTTTTTTTTTTTTAAAATTTATATTTTAAATACAAAAATTAAAATTTTTTTTTTTTTTTTTTTTATTTTAAAAATAAAAACAAATTTTTTTAATATTTTTAAAAAATTTTTTTATAATATAATGAAAAAAAATTAAAAATATTTTAATATAAATTTTAAAAAAAAAATATTATTTTAAATAAATAGTTTTTTTTTTTTTGTAAAATTTTTTTATATATAGGAGAAGAAAAAAAACAATAATTGAAAATAACATTCCCTTTTCTAATATTAACATCAAAAAATATTATTAATATAAAATTAAAAACAAATTTTTTTTTAAACTTTCTTTTATTTTATATTTTTAAAAAATTTTAAAATATTTTTATAAAAATAAAAAAAAAGAAAAATTTATAAAAAACAGCCATGAACATTTGAAAAAAAAATTATTTTTTTTTTTTCTCCACCGCTAAAAAAATTTTGAGGAAACACCCGCCAAAGAAACAATAGGAGAGTAAAAGGGTTGTTAGAGTATATGCCTAGAAATTTGGAAAAAGTTTTTAAAAGATATGTTTCAACAGTTCATACAAATTAATCAGGAACTTAGATGCTTAACAGAAAAGCACTACATAAATTTTAGACCAGCTAATAAATTATAGAAAGCTCTAAAGTGAAGCAATACATTAGCAAGAAAATAAAGAGAAATCCTTGGTAAAATAAGAGACTGACCTGAAATTGTATTGATACATTTTTAGAAACGTTGATCATGGACAGATAATTGAAGTCTTATCCCAAAAGACTATAAAAGAAATACAATGAAACCACATATGAGATGTATGAATTAGATAAGAAAGATTTCTGAAGTGATATGAAAAATAAGAGTGATATATTGGAGAATTTGGATTAAATTTGCAATATGAATCAATAACATTTAAAAACAGTGTTGGTGATATACACAAATGTATTTATATCATTTACTATGCACATATTGTATACTTACACACATCCAGGTATAAATACCTTGTTATGTAAATACAAAAAAAAATTATATTTCCTTTTATATTGCTAAAGAGTAACAACATTTTATAACAAAAGGATACTACTATTATTTATTAAAGTATTTGTGACTTGAATACTTAAGAAAATAATAATACAAAGAGCAGAGTAAAATTTATGCTGGAATTGAGAGTACATCAATTTGTATGTGAAAGTAGACAATAGTTTGTTGTCATGAAAACAAGATATATTGCTTCTTTTCAATACAAGCACATCATTGTTTTTTAAATAAAATTTATTTACTTATTGTATTTTATAAATTATCTTAATTTTTTTTAAAATAAAAAAATGATAAAATCAAACATTTACTCATTTCAACTTGTCCATTTAATAGAGGATAATAATTGCTTCTAAAATAAGAATCTTTTACATTTTCTAGTCCTGGCACACAATCATTCTCTGCTCATGTATAAGCAGTAGCGGTAGCAGCTTTTGAAATAAATCCATGCAGTATTAGAAAGTTATATGGATATTGTCTGGAATACCATGATAATAGTTCAAAGATATATATATTACAACCGTATATTTTGGTACAAAATACAAATAACTTGAAAGTATTAGTAAAATTTTCTCTACCTTCTTCTAGATGACTTGATTCTCATGGCTTGCATTTAGTATGCTTGTCCTTTGTGTTCAAATTTATTGAACAGTGAGATTATATTATTCCATTTTTTAATTATTATTGTATCATTTTTTTTACTATATTTCCCTTTCTTCTCTTTCTTTCATATATTAGTTTTTCTCTGTTTCCAAACACTAAGTCAAATAAACTCTGCTTATCCTAAAGATGAAAACCAACATTATATTACATCAAGTATAGTGAGATAAATAAAAAAACAACAAATAATTATTATTTGTTTTTCTCTTTGAATAATCCTAAAGATTATTTTGATTTGATTGAAGGATTTATTTAATATTTTTTCTTTCTTTTCCTTTTTTTTAAAACTGATATGCAAATGAAATAAAATTTAATTGGCTAAGAAAAAATTAGAACTGCCAGAGAGATTTTTTTTAAGAACTGCTATAATGACAGCAAGTGTATAATAAAATTTAAAAAATTTTTTTTATTTTCTTTTATTGTTAAACATATAATGAAAATGAACACTTCTCTTTTTTAGAAAAAGGAGTGAGTATAAAGATAAAGAAGGAAGTTAAATGAAAGCTTCTCTTAAATAATTTAAGTTGCAATATTGTCAAGTGTGAATAGCAAAATGCATAGCTAAATTCTAAAAAATCAGTTTGGGTCCACCAACTGCATGTTTAACTGCTGATAATCTTCCACAAAGTCTACAACTGAAATGTGCAGAAATTATTGTTAACTACCACCACAGGAAAAGCAGCTCTAAAAGATCAGTCTATTTGAAATTTCTTATTGTTTACAGACTATGTTTAGCATCAAATAAAGTTTTACCTTCAAAACTTTAATGCCCATGGTAATGTTGTGAAAGTGCAGAATGAAGTACTATATTTAACTTTGGATAAATTTTGCTTTTATGAACTTTAACACATATGGGAGTGTTATATATGTGCTGAATGGAATGCAGTATTTAACCCTTTTGTGTACTATTGTCCAGACAATGAAGAATTAATTATGGTTTCCCTCTGAACTTATATTAAAAACAACATTGTGAGTTATCTTCTTGAAATTACAATAATATTCAAAGAAATAACAGCTGACTAGGAAACTATTTCTGCTGTTATAGCACTCACAAGACAATTGTCTGCTTTAACAATCATTCTTTATCTTCAACATTCATAAATCAAAGATCGTAAAATATTTCAATTTTGGAATAATCCTTAAAACAAAACCATGCAATTTCATAAACTTTCAAGGATAATTTGATTTAAATATCTATGCTAACCCTCAAATATCACACATTCTCAAAGAACCTAAGTACAAATCAAATAACTTATGGGTATTCTTTATGCATGAAGATGAAGAAGCATATAATCAACTTTTAAGATTCTACATTGTTTTAAAAAAAGAGAAATATTTATTTAAATTACATTTGTCATACCACTACTAACTATATCACAAACTTAATAATATTGAGCATTGACTGGAATATATTGCTAATTAGCTCTCAGGGTTAATTTAACTTATGATTAATTATGTACTAAATACAATTCGAAACAAAAGGAATTTTATTGAATCCAAAATATATTTATTCAATTGACATTACCAATTGTTTAATACTTTCATATCGGCTAGCTTGTAGAAGTGATGTACTAAAAATAGAAAAAAAGAAAATTAATAAATCTCAAATAAAACTCAAAATCATTCTTTTATATAAAATAACTGATATAGCTTTATTTCAACATTGTAACTTTAAATTTATAATACCATACATATACATATATACATATTTGGGAAACATAAGAATAGTTACTTTGCAAATACTTAATTTTTTTTTTATATGTAAATTAAGTATAGAGTTTAACAAAAACACTTATAATTTGCAATTTATATTTACATAAGAACTGTATAAGCTGTTATGAAGTTAAATAAATAAACAAATAAATAAACAAGTTGGAGATATCTTGTTGCATTGATAATCTAATTTATAAATGTATTTCTTTAATACATTTTTATACTACTTTAAATAAATACCAATTATAAATAGCAAATGACTAAATGACTATTTAAGTAAATATTAAATGGATTCAATGAATGGATCATTTATTAGAAGTCATTTATATACACATAAGTTTTAAATTTAATGTCCACATAATGTAAATCATCTAAATAAACATTTAGATATAACTATGTGATTTACATCTACACTGGAAAAAGTTTTAGATGATTACAGCATACATAACATGTGTGGATTATACTAACTGGCCATGTGCTTATGAATTCAAATATTTATAATTACTAAATATTGTTGGTTGGTTTGTAAATGATTACAAATCATGATAACACAAAACACAGACATTCTTACACTTTAAAGCACTAACATAATTGAGTGCATCCTAAAGGAATCACATCCTTTAAACAAACTTATCTTGACATTGCATACTAAAATACAAGCATCTTCACCTACTATGGTGGAAAATTTAAATTAAATATCATGAGTGATAAATCCAAAAGAGGACTCTATAATGCAATTAGCATAAACATATCAAAAGCATGGTGGCTTCCAAGATAACATCTACATTTGAGGCAAAAGAGGATGCCTGGACCTTTATGTCTCAGTGCACCAGGAAAATATATGGAGAGAATTACCGAAAACAACAACACTAGGTATCTAGAAATATGTGATTACCATCATTGGAAATATAAGCACTATCACTCATGGATAACTAATAGGAATGGGGAATTTATCCACTCTATCCAGTAACAATACTAACTGTAATAAATAAGGCCTGATATACCAAGGCTATTCTACAACATACAATACCAAGATAAAAACTTCACAATAATGGACTAAAGTTATAACTATAATTTAAACCTCAATAAACAATAAGTAATGTCTGCACCAACAAATAAGTTTAAAATCAACTGACTTACATATAATTAAAGATAATGACTAACATATGAAATATTGGCACGAATATATATAATGCACACAAGTATGAAATATTAAATGTTTTAATATTATAAGATTTAATGGATATGAATAAATGTAATCAGGTTGTTAGAATATTAATTGAAGAACTAAGATAATTGTTAATAATAATATTATTTATAAATACAGTTCTATAAATCTGTACACTTATACAATTCCTATGTATTGAAATATAATTCATTGCTTTCTAATTTAAATTGACAAATGAATTTTATCATTTATTATATTTGAATGCCAAAAGCAAATAGATAAATAAATAAATAAATATTAGATATATTTATAATAACACATATTTGCATAGTTTGAGTTACAAAATATCTTTAAAATAAATAAACAAACATATATACTAAAATCAATTTTCATTATTCTTAAAATTTTAAAATTCAAGAGAAATTTGTAAGTTAGTTTTTAAAAAATTTCAGTTATATATATATTCTTTCATAAAGATAAATTATATATTACATAAAAATAAAAACAGACAATAAAAAAAATAAGATAATTTTTTTACCCTCATCTATCTGCATTAGTGTTCAGTTATTTTAAATCAGCTAATTATCTCCAGCACTTTTTATTCGTCCTACAATAGCTTGAAGTGTCGTAAATATATACATATTTTAAGTAAATTAAGAGATTTGCTTCTTGTTGTTAAAACCATTAATGTTAATTATTTCATGGATACTCCATTATATATACATGATGAACTTGAATATTATTATTGGATCACTAAGTAATTTGGAAGTTATAATAGAATGATTAATCAATTATGATAGCTATTTTTTTAAAACTTTTTGAAGAATGCCAGTTTACTTTTGAAGTTTTATGTCTTACTGAAGTTTCCAATGTTGATTAATGAACAAGTAGGAAGGGCAAATGCCCAAATGATAAAGTTGTACTTAGCACATTGTTTTTTAATAGAAATCCTTAATCTAATAATTCTTTTAAAAGAAATTTATAAGAGCAATTTGAAGAAAAAAATGATGAACGAAAATAATGTCTTCTTTTTTTAATTTTTCATCACCTGCCAGCCTGATTCCTGCCTTTCATAAATCACATGCTGATTCAACAATAACTGTTAACACTATTATTTAGCATTTTAAAATATTTTTTTTTTAAGTAACAAAAAAAATAAGAAATAATATCAATAAAAATATATATATATATTACATTGAAAAATTTACGTTATAATTCCCAAATCAAATAAATATTTAAACAATCAGAATAATACTATTATATCCTTCATTTTTTAAAAATAAATAAATAAAGGTACAATATCCTTATATTTAGCAATTTAAATATTATTGCCAATGATTATTTCTTTATACACACATTCATAATTATATACATATATTTTGCCATTATAATGAATATCGCAAAACAAAGCATATATCATAACAATTAAAATAAACCTGAACTAAATAACAATAAAACTATTATGAACAATACACTAACAATTTATTTACAAATCCTTAAGTAAAACTATATCAAAGATATTTTTTTAAAATCATACTATAGCTTCAAAAAGTAAGGATGTACTTTCTATCCTGTACAATGTGTGTGTATATATATATATATATAAACATTACAAGCATAAAGCTAAACTAGTCAATATATAATTAAAATTACCCCAAATCCAAAATTCAACCAGACCAGCATAAAAATAATATTAAAACACTACCAAAGGTTTCACTGCTACAAGCAGACTTCTCAAGGGTAAAGAACTACTAAAACTACATAATATATATAATATTAAACATTAACCACAAAACCATTCACTTCCCATCCACCCTTAATATTAAAAGAACTCGTAAATAAATTAATTGCTTCAGAATAATAAATTTTCAATAATAAAGATTCTTTAATTCTTCTTTTGATTTCATTTCTCTCAAAGAAGACAACCTTAGCTTCATCAAAATCAATAGTGTGACCTGTATCTTTTTCATGGACATACAAAGCAGAACTAAGATATCCTTTTTTAACTCTACTTTTGAAAGAATAAAGGTTCATAAAAGTAGAGTTAAAAATAGATATCTTAGTTCTGCTTTGTATGTCCATGAAAAAGATACAGGTCACACTATTTATTTTGATGAAGCTAAGGTTGTTTTCTTTGAGAGAAATGAAATCAAAAGAAGAATTAAAGAATCTTTATTATTGAAAATTTGTTATTCTGAAGCAATTAATTTATTTAAGAGTTCTTTTAATATTAAGGGTGGATGGGAAGTGAATGGATTTGTGGGTAATGTTTAATATTATATATATTGTTTAGTTTTAGTAGTTCTTTACAATTGAGAAGTCTGCTTGTAGCAGTTAAACCTTTGGTAGTGTTTTAATATTATTTTTATGCTGGTCTGGTTGAATTTTGGATTTGGGGTAATTTTAATTATATATATATATATATATATATATGAACCAACCACCTCTCAACTCCATCTAAAATTACCACTTAAATACGGGAAACAACAACAACTATCGACAAAAAAATATCAATTAATATTTTATTTACTTTGTCCTCCTAAACTTCCCTTCCAGAAAGTGGTTGGTTTTCAGATAAAGTGTTAACTATCATTAGTAGCAAACTACTAATAACACCCAACGTTTCAACGTTTGACTACCAAAAAATACACCGACCAAATAAACACTTTATTTTATTTTTAAAACAAGAAAGAAAATCCCTTAGGTGCCAGCTAATTATGTTAGAATTAGCATGTCTATCTAATCAGTATGATTTGGTACCTGAAATCCTGCTAGCTCAACCGGTTTCCACCCACCCACTAATAAACAAACAAAAGGTATCTTAAATGCCCCTTGAAGCTACTACTACTTTTTTAAAAAACTAAATAATTCCCCAAACCATTCAAAATAATACTTCAATCCTTTAACACCAATAATAATATTATACCGAATGCCAAAACATTTATAGATTTAACTTAGCAAATCTTTTCTGAAATACTATTATTAATAATTAGATTTTTCCCTCCTACTTTTATTAAGAAAATGAATATTTATACTTACCCACATGTATATAAAATAAATGCTTATTTACATATGATTAAATTTCAGCTGAATGACATTTAGTAAATTCTAGACAATTTCACTGACATCATTCATTGAGACATCGTATATAGTAATTTAAAGTGATTGTTCCATCTTCATGCTTTGTTTGCCAGTATTTCAGATTTGCTCATATATAAGCATTTGAGTCATAGGAATAAGTGGATTCATTTTATTCCTGCATAAATACTATATCTTGTATTGGAGAGAAAGTATTCATTTATTATTATTAACACTCGCAAAAGTGTATGCACAATTAGCTTGAAAGGCTGATATTTGAATGTAATAAATATTTTAAGAAAAATAATTTAAGTGTTTTTTATTTAAAATAACTTAATCGTTTTATTTATAATGAAACACACACACCTTTTTTTAAAAGATTAAAATAAAGCATTTTAATATATTACTTTACCAAATAAAGTATACACGTTATTTTATTTCTTTTTTTTTAAGTTTAAAAAAATCAAATCACACATACGTGCACACAATTGTTTCAAAAATATTACTTAATAATAGAAGCTAATTTTATTTATTTTACTATTGCACATATTATCTTTTGAAGTTTAAAGTTTTATTTTTAAGATTAATTCGTAAAGTTCAAAGTTCTTTCTATTAAAGTCTATTTTTATTTTAAGAAAAAATCAGGAATGTTAAGATATGAAAGTCAATAATTACCTAGGATTTATTTTAATACGACGGAAACAGCATAATGGAATCATTTTTTAAACTCATTGACGACCGGTAAAATGACTCCTCCATAGATCCTGTGGCATGGCATGATTTTTGTGGCTGGTTTGGCATACCCGCACTCCACTGTCCATTTAGCCTATTTAAACATGGTCACTTTTCGAACTAATTGCAGATCTTAGATGCATAGAGAGTGGCTTCGGTCGACTGCAAACATGTTGGTTTTAACAATGCAACATTTTTAGAGATATTACTTCAAAAAATATTTTATTAAAATGAGAAAGTCAGACCCAGAATAATAAAATGTTGAGCTATTTATACTGTTTTAAACAATGGAAAACTTTATTAGCAGCAGCATCTTTAGTCTCATGAAATAAAATCAGCTTTTGCGTCTATTTTTTATTAAAAATCACATGCACACACCCACATATATTTAATTATTTTATTATAAGATAAAACAAAATCTCTTTATTATTTTATTATAAGTTCATTGAAAAAATATTAAATCATTTTTTTATTACAATACTTTTTTTCCTCAGCGTTTACAGTTTATTTTTATTATTATTTTAAAAAGCATTCACAGTTTAGTTTTATTTAATAACAAATTCCCCCTCCCCCCTGCTCTTTAGTTTTTACATTTTATTCTCTCGATTTTAACTTTTTATATTTTAAAACATGGGATTCATAATAAATTAATTACATATCAATGTACTTCGGTACAATATATATCCCTAGATATTTCTGCTATAAGTTAATATATATAACCATTATAGATATATTTTATTTAGTATGTGTACATAATAATATATGTGTATATGTGATTAAAAATATGAAATATTCTTTTATGTAAAAAACTGTTTGACATTTTTGATATTGATAGGAAATTTTTATTAAAAAAAACACCTTACCAAAACTAAATTGTAAATGAACTTCACACATATAATTTTACTTCAAATCAATTTCGTAGTTATAGTGTATATTAGATATTTCTGCAGAAAATTAATACATATACTCTTTATGTATATATTTGATATGTGCACTTAATTATATAATATAATAAATCAGTAAGTTACTTTTCTTTGAAAATTGTTAGACATTTTTTCTTTTTATTTGAAAAAAAAAAAGTGTAACCAACTATATTGTAAATTAATTTAATATTACTTAAATAAAACTTACAATTGAAACTAAGAAAATCATGAGCATTATTTAAAATATTGACGTTCTATGATCAAAATTTCAAAGGTATGCCCATTCCCACTCTTCTATATATAAGAAGCTAAGTCACCTGTCTAAAATATTATTGTGTCCTACAACTTTGTTAGAGATTTAAATTTTTTTTTTTTACAAAATTCCAACAAATTATTGGAATTAGTTCTGTTAAACCTAAACTATAAAATGTTATAATAATTTTTAATTAAAAGCAAAAAAAATCTCTATACCACCCTCGTGTGTATTTTTAAAATATTAAAGTTCTAAAAACAGTTTTTAACTTTGATATCAAAATATTTAATATTTTCCTGCCCTCTGTTTCATATTTAAAAAACTAGATAATTTACCAAAACAATTAGTGTCCCATATGGATTTTCCTGGTATTTATTACTTAAATATCAAGTTTAAAGCAATTCTATTGAATTTATATCTATTAAATCTCAATTTTAAAATTTCTTGCTAACTTAAAAGTGATTCAAAAGTTTATAAGCAAACAGATTTTTCAACTTAAATAAAAGCATTTAAAAAGATATTACATATAACCTTAACACATTTTCATTAATGCGAATTCTTATTAAAGGTAACTAAAATGCATTGACACTATATTTAATGTTTTTAGCATTTTATCTATGAAATGTATTGCTATTGCCTTTGTGAAAAAAATATCATAGTTTATTTAAATAATTACATTATTTTTTTTCAAATCTCATGCCATACCTCTGAAATGTTTTTATTGAAAAAAATTAAAATCTATAATGCATCTGTGCTAAAAATGTTGCTAGAAGAGATGTCAATAAAAACTAATTAAAAATCTAAATTATATATCAACACATTGAAAAAGATCTAAACCAAAACTAATAATCTGAATAAGTTATGTAAAAATGTGTTGAAATACTGTAGAAAATTGAAGCTATGAATTCAAATGATCATCAATATGCTGTAGATATAAAGAAGTTATTATGATCATGCATATACACAGTATATTCCATAAAAAGTGACTAGTTATTTCTTCAAGATGTCCACAGTAGCTATTTACTACAAAAATTTTAAGGTATCAGGATTTCTGGATTACAAGTTAAATGTGAGTGTGTTTTACAACAGTGTAAAACATTTTCAATTTCCCCCTTGCTACTCTGACATCTTGAAAAACACTTGAAAACATTATTATGACTCATGGTTTTATTTCCACACACAATATGAATCATTTTAAATGTTTCAGTAGCAGTTATTTCATCAATTTAAAACAAAATTTAATTTTAGAACATCATTCTATTGTGGTTTAAGGTACAAAACACACTGCAACATCATGTTATAACTCATGATCTACAAATGCTAGCAGCTTAAATTTTTTGTTGGGAATAGATAAACTATATTGTTACACAATACATGTCTTATTTCAGAGATCCACTACAAGCAGTTTAAAGAGAGAATCAGTCATCAAACAACTTTTCCCTAAGACATACTATACATATTCACAAATTTTGATAAGTATTATAGTCATATATAAATATTAAAAAAAAATTAATTGAAGCAAAAATATTTATTTTAGATATGAGATAATCATGCAAGGAAATGCTGACATGTTTACTGGATAAAAGAATACTATTAGTTAAACTGAAGTAAAAACATATTAAATCCAAAATATTGGTCCCGATCCCAAAACAGCAGTAGTTGCTATATATGACTTCACATAATAAAACATCCTTTTGTAAAACAAAATACTTTTGATAAAGAGTTTTAAAATATGATTAATTCTAGCACAAAAATTAGCAATAATTAATAGGAAAAAAATGCATCATGAATATGTTAATGTGTACTTCACACTAAATTGATGTTAATGTTAGCAGTTTATATATTATAAGATCAGTTTTCCTCTTTATTTTGATATCATTTGTTATAATTTTGAGTTAATAATGGTTATCAAATGGTAATGTAATTTAACCCTAGACTACTTTCAAGCTTTTAATAATTCAAGCTTACAGTAGATAATATGAAAATAGATAGAGAATCAAGTGATAGAATAAAAGCATTAATTTATATATTATGCTCCTTTAATCTCTTTTTGAATGAACTATCCATTCTTCTACTTAGAACAATTTCATAAGTAAATTTATTTCAAATATTTCTAACAGTTTTATCATTCTATCATTTAATAAAATCAAAAACATTACTCTGCTCAGTGTGATGATTTGGCTGAGATTGTTAGCAGAACCAAAAATAATCATTCTCCACTAATTTTAAAACCGATTCTAAGCTTAGCTTATTTTAAAGAAACGATTTTATTTGTTACACTATCAATGTTCAGTATATCAAGGGACAATATCAAATTAATGACTAAATTATTTATTCCAGATTCAGTGTAAGCTTTTAAAATGATATGCCAGAATTTGTACATAACTGCTTATTAAAGACACATTTATAGAATTAGAAGAATGAATGAGTATAGTAATAAATGCAAAGGTTTTATCACTGATAAACTTATTATTCTACTGTTCTGATATTTTGACAATAAATAGATTATTGAACTGATTGATTTTTAGAAGAAAATAAAGTCAGTTCTCTTTTTATAATCTTTTAATTAATAGTTGATTGTTTTCACTACCTTTAAATGAAATTGACAACTTTAATAAAAGATAAGGACAATTGTGTTGAAATGCAATTACCAAAGGCCATGTTCCTTCTAAATATGTGTTTGGTGAAATACTAATTGTATGAATTTTCATAGAAAAAAGATTCAAATTTACTAATTAAATATTTCAAATAAAAATGGGCAGATTTTTTTTGTCAGCTTTTCATTAGTTTTGATAAATCTAAGTTTAAAAATCAGCATTGGTCAGCACAGCTGTCTTACAAGCAGTTGTCTTGGGTTCGTGGGTTTGCTTTCCAGCTGATGCTTTGACACATGTAAAAAAAATCAGCATTTAAATTTGACTGTGATGCTACTGAATTATTTTTATTGGAAACCAACTGATAGTTTTACCATACATTAGAAGATGCAGAATTCCAAATGATTGATCTATTTTTTAAAATAATTTTCAGAAAATCATTGTTTACTATTTTTTTTAGACTCAATGGATCTAGTAATTATAATCTATTTCTCATTAGATATGGATATATTTTCATATTAATAACATACTTCTGAACATCACATGATCACCATTCCTTATGCTTACACAAGCTGTTGTAACAGAGGCAAAACTTTCCATACAATAGAGATCCTAAAATCAAGATTGCAGTACTCCCAGATTCATGGCTCCTATCACTGATGAAAGCCACAAGTTAGAAACTAATCTGGGGATATTGGAGAAGACATTATGTAGGAATTTTATGCATTAACCTTCTTGCACCCATTGATTACTCTGGCTTGCACTGGGTGTCACTATTGTATTCAGAGTTTTGCCTCAGTTTAATATACTTTTATAGGCTCCATTTAAGAATTTGTAGATGACAATTTATTACTTATTAAAAGGTCTATTACATGGCGATAATTATGAAGTGATGAAAGATTAAAATATACAAATATAAAAGATTATTTTTTATTATTAGTATTAATTCTTTCAAAAATAAAAGGTGAATTTTTATCCATTATTCCTGCATTATACTGACATAATAGCATAGCAAGTGTGTATTAGATTCTCTAAACAGTATCAAAAACCCAAAGATAAGACAATTGGTGAGGGATGGTACTCATTTCATTATATGTTTACATCACTTCCACTGCCTGTTTATACATAAAGCATGAAGTTTATTCTCGATAATCTTTTTCTTAACTCACTCTCAACACTGGGAAGTTAACATATTTGCCCTAAGCTAAGTAGGAAGTTCATTCTATCCTAAATTATTATACATGTTAATTAATAGTTTAACTGAATATAACATTTATTGTATATAATAATGAATGAAATTTGTGTTCAACCAAACTGTTTGTGTATTATCAGCTATAAAATAATTCAATACTTACGAATAATATATTCACTAATCTAAACCTCTTAGTCAGACATATATAGTAGCTAAATAAACAAATTAACCTATTATATATTTTATATTCTTATTTCTATAAATAAACTATGTTGCCATTTATTTCAACTGCCTTCTCATTGAATCAAACACTGCAAAAATACATGGAATATGAAAACATTTGCCATATTGATCTCAATCTTTTAAAAAATGTCTTTATTTATTAATAAGTTTATTCTTAGATATTTGATTTATGTACCTGTAATCCTTAATTTAAAAATTATAAATTAATTTATTGATTTTGATACATTCTTATAATGAACTATCTATTTTAATATTTTGGTAATAAATATTATTTTAATACCACTTTAATATAAATAAGTCACCTCCATGAAGACTTTAACATGTCTTAAAGTTATTTTTTAATGTCTTTTTATTTTTAACTCTTTGTTTTTAATATATATCTTTCTTAAATGTAAAACAATTTTCATTTATTTAGACATTTTTATTAAAATGTTGTAAGATAAAATAGTTTTTAAACAGCCCAAAATCAGAAGAAAGATCTCTAATACTGTCTCTTATAACTCCACCAATAATAAGAATCAAATGGTTTATTACTAAGAAATTCATATGAAAATTGAAAACCGTAAGTGAGAGTTGGAGCCACAATTCACAGACTTTGACTCCTAGAATTTATCACTCTACTCATATGTCATAGTATCGGCCGGGACGCGAACCCACAACCATCTGCAAACAACTACTGTACTTGCTTGCAAGGCAGATGCGATGATCTCTCGGCTAACAACGCTTGGCACTCTACTATTGCATTAAATTATGCAGGCACAACATTTGATCAAGAGACAAAAAAAAAATATTACCCATAAGTCTCATCTGTTGATTCAGGAGAAAATGAGCAGTTTTTATGCTTATTTTACTATTTAACTAAAAGTAACTAATTTCTTAACCAATATTGGATGACTATCTAAATTGACCGCTTATGGACGAGCTATTTGAAAAAAAAATTGATTCAATCTTGAAAGTTTCAATCGGTCTAAAAAAAACTCTTATAATATTTGCACCACTGTGTAAAATAATGCTGTCAAGCGTTGGTGACCTAGCGGTTAGCATAGCTGCCTTCCATCCAAGCAGCTGGCCCGAGGTTAGCATTGACATATAAATTAAAAAAAAAAATGTTCGGTATCATAGAGATTCGAAGCGCATCCTCCTAATACATCTATGATCTAAGATTTAAATCCAGATCAACATGATAACTTCAAACCCCAAATCATCTATATAGCTGATGGATCCGTTACCACGCCATTATGAGGCCGAACACTTGTGTATAAATTTTCCGCGATGATATAAATTTACGAGAGTTTTATATATTTTATTAATAGTATTGTTAAATCATTATAATTAAATCATTTTTAAAAAGTTCAAAGCTACTTTCTTTTTCTTTATGATGTTTTTTTTATTTAAGTTCTTCAATTAAAATTAGTTGATGACATGTTTACTTAAAAAGCCATGTGTTATCTTCTCTTTAAAGATTGTCCTTTGTACAGAAGTTTGTTCATCTTGATTTTCTTTATAGCCACTTCTTTAAAAGGTTGTAGCAGCTGTCATCTGTGTATTTATTGATTTTCAGCAAAAAATACTTAAGGAAATGCTTCTTTTTTCATCTAAAACCAATAGATTAGTTTTTAACATTTCTGTGTAACATAATAGATATTTGCCTTGTAATTTTCTTACATTTCCGGTAAGGGTTATTGTCTAAAAAGACAATATCTTTCTGAAAGTGTTTTTTCCCCCCTTCTTTTCTTTACATACACAAAACTTTCTTCCATTGTCAGAATGTTATTTGTTTTGAAAAGATTCAATGTGTTTTTTATACTTCGCTTTGTATACTAAGAAGAGTTTAAAATTATAATCAAATAATATTTAAAATTACGTAATTATAGTATAGATAGGTAAACAAACGGTTTTAGCGCTGAAGAATAAAGACGTTTCTAAAATCCATCTACAGCGATAGGAAGAAGATAAGGTTAAATTATACTAATCAACGGATCAGTTACCATTTATGGATTTCTTTTTGTTTTATTAGTCACAAATAACTAAATGCCCGTTGACATATCAATAATTGGATATATATCTGTGCTAGCTTTGTTACTAGTTACTTAAAAATATACATAATAATTGATTGAAAGCATAAAAAAATATACTGCAATTCAAAAACTTGGGATCTAATATCTTCCATTCTACCACTGTATAAAATCATGTATCGATTACAAGAATTATATATATAATATTGAAAGTTTTCACTGTAGAAAAAATATAACCAAACAAAGATTGAAGAACACACATCTAAAGTAAAAGTAATGAGATAAGAAGGATGCAGACAATTTTGATAGGTTATTTATTCTTATAGATGAAACTAGCTGGATAAAATTATAATTTTCATTGAAATTTAAACTTCAAATCATTGAAGTGAAAGATAGATGACAGTCATTATATCTAAAGGAGTTTTTAAGTCTACGTTTACATTATGTTAAAATTATTTTATAAGTATTTAAACCATATCATTTTATAATCCCATTTTAATGTAAATCATAAAACTATACACGTTTTTAAAACTCTAATATAATAAAATATTTTTATTGAGATAAAAATATATAAATCATTATTAGGATTTGAAATACAAACATTCTTATACCTGGAACTTAATTGTAAATATAGGGATTTGAACTCAGAATTTCAAGTATCCTTCAATTATCCACACTATCTCACACTACTGATACACATGACAACACACATGCAGAAAAGATAAATAATCACCAATATACGTATCTTGTGCTGAACCAGCACTCATCAGTTGGTCCAGATGATCAAATCTTGCACATTAAGCTTGCATTCTGCCCATCCCTCTTCTATGTATTTAAGTGGATACTAACCTATACATGAGGGGTCAGAGTGACTTGAGATCAACATGGGCATAACAACAATATTGGCATCAGCATGGGATTTGGGCATTCTATCATCAGATTTTCAATGGTATGGATGGCTAAAGAATTGGAGGTTGGAGTAGATTGAAGCCTGTCAATTAAAGTATAAAGATTTGCTATCTTAATATAAACTGAGCACTGATTATATATATGTGTGGGAGATGATAATCTGGACCAACTGATGAGTGCTGGTTCAGCCCGAAATATGTATATTGGTGATTATTTAGCTTTTCTATATGTGTGTGGTCATGTGTATCAGTAGTATGAGATAGTGTGGATAGTTGAAGGTTGCTTGAAAGTCTGAGTTCAAATCTCTTATATTTATAAACCATTGTTAAAATAGGCAAAACTCTCTCCATACAGTAGTGCCACTCTAAGCAAGACAGAGTAATCAAATATCTGATTGTTTTCAATTTTATTCTTATAGTTTTGTAGAGATAAAAGGTGGGTGATGGAGGGTTGCATTAGATCCTAAGATCTAGGTGCAGTCCTCTCAGATCCAAAGCTCCTCACTAACAATGGCCATAAGCCAGAAACTAGTTTGGGGATATTGGATGAGTAGGCCCTAGATAGGGATTTTATGCTCAAGCTTTCTGGCATCCATTGATTACTCTGTCTTGCTTAGAGTGGCACTACTGTATGGAGAGAGTTTTGCCTATTTTAACAACAGTTATGAGCAAGCATGGAAGATAGTGATCATGTGATGTTTTAAGATTTATAAACCATTATTGTATAATATATCATTTTCAGAAATTAATAATAAAACAATCACTAAATTTTTATTAAAAGTAAAAATAATGCATTAGTTTTCTCAGATATTTCAATCCATATGGAATATTAAGATCAAAAAACTCCATGGAATCAGCACTCTAGTGATAAAGGTTTATCACACTGTATATTTTATAGGCAAAACATCATATTCATTTATTACAAATTAAACTGGAAACTTTACCTCAGCCCAGAATTACTAGTTACTTATTTCCTGAGCAATATTTAGTGGCTGCTTGAGTTGATTATAGGTTGGTTACATAAAAAATCTTAAGTCTGCTTATAATTTAAAAATCTTACCAAGGTCCATCTTGTATTCAAAATCAAGTCATGATAAGGTAGGTAAATTTGTTAATCACTATGTTATAAGATCCTTCAGATACAATGTTTGACAAGCACAGAAGAGACAGAACTGGATTTGATCTGAAGACCTTACTTCAAAATCTGATGCTGTATTACTATACCAAACCACACATAATACAAGTAAATAATAATAATCATCATCAATGGTTTATTACTCAGGAATTAAAATAAGTTCGAGTACTGTACATGAGAAAGCTGGGCCAAGATCCATTGATTTTGAGCTCTGCAGCATTTACTCAACCATTACACCAAACTACATTTAATTACTTTAATTAATTAACAAAACTGATTTTTTTTTAGCTTTGACTTGATCCAGAAGCGTTGTATCTGTCATTCTATTGTTGAGCTATAATATATAAATGATATGCATAAATTTAGCCATTCTCAGAACATAAAAATATATGAAAACATATTCATAAAATGAATTAATAAAAATTAAAAATGTAATATGCTATAAATAGTATATATCTTTTTAAAACTACATTTCATGCATGTCAACTTAGACAAGGATTTTGATAAGAATATTTTTTATCATGGTATAAGAAATCTGTATACTTATGTAATTAATAAAACAGAAAAGAATATTTATTATCTATATAAATAAATCGTTAATAGAGGGGGAGATATCTGGGATATGATCAAGAGAGAAAAACCCCATTTCACTTTCATCAATCAATTTAAGATCTCTCTCTCTTTTTTAAAAAAAGGGATTTAATGGAACAAGTTGTACATCTAAAATATCTAGATCAAACTAATTTCTAAAGCCATAAAGTGTGAAACAGAAATACATAAAACAATGATATGCAAAAGTTAGATTTCCTTGTAGGCAATCCTTCTTGACATCAAAGATACTGAACTTTGATATATGCAGAAATATTATGAAGTCCTACATTTGCTCTATAAGAGACAGATACTGGAATATTTAGTTAATAATATTGAGGAATTGAAAACTTTTGAACTGTAGAAATGAAAAACAATAGACATCAGATGAATCAGATTAATCAAGTCATAATTAAAGATACAAAATAAGAAACTTCTATACTAAAATAAATAAGCAGTAGTCATTTTTAAAGAAATTAAATTCTGAATATGTTTTACAAAAGTAATTTATCGACAAATTTAATTCTTTTGGCCAATATGTATGGAGTACTGATTCTGCAAATAATAATAAGAAATTTATTAATTTAGCAAGTTCATTTTTCTATCAGAATTATAAGACATTATTAGAATCATGCTCAAGATTTACCTATAATATCTGGGAAAATCTTAACTTAGAAATTATATATCAGAGTATGAGGCATCCTATGTGTCTCCTGGTAATAAACAAAATATTTGTAATTAGATAAGTTGGTCCTTGAAAAAGTTTCATAATAAAACCAATAATTACCAATACAGCAAAAAAGTTAATACTCTTAAAATGATTCTGGTGTGCAAGAAGGTTTATAAACATGACAAAACAGTTCATATTAATTGATCAAAAAATTATTGAATAAAAAAATAAAAGATGAAATTACAAATTTAAATTATCAAAAAATGGAAGAATAGAATTCAAGTGCCAAATATAAAAATATTTCTAAAGTTTTTTAAAAACCCATTTAAATAAAGTATACAAATAAATAAATCATGTTTAAAAGTTTGTTCTTAGAATGTTTGCAAGCATTAAAATATTTAAATAAAATAAGATTAGTGATTAATTTTGATGATACTTATTATTAAAATATCTGTCTAGTTATTTTTTTCAGTTTATTGGTGTAATAAAAGATAAAAGTACTCAAAACAATTTCATTTGATGTTTCTTAATTATGTCATTTTGTTGAGAGCATTATATTTATAGATATTATTTATGTTATACAGAGAATGAGAATAAAGTTAAATTTATCATAGACTATTTTGACAAGAATTTAATATTGATCTTTAGAGAGACATTTACAATATAATGTATGAATGGCAAATGAGATTATTTGATATGTACAGCAGTTTGTAGTGTTACATTAACCTACATTGAAAATAAAATTATAAGGCCACTATTAGAGAAATATTCAGAATATATATTCTAACTTCTTCCCGCGCGCGTTCTCACCCCAAAATATACCGTTTATAACGAATATTCCGGGTTCTAGCTCAGTTTAACGAATAAATAAATGAAATATCTAGCATTAATTAAAATGAATACTAGCTCTAATTTTTAAAATACGAATACAGTTATATTTTTAAAAAATTGAATTAACAAATATTTATTATTTTCATGAGACATGGAGTGACAATACGGGGAATGAGATAGACTACATTGAGATATTATCCACATGATACTATCTCAATGGCATAAGAATACTATTCCCCCGTTTACTATTCTAAACAACTAACTTATAGTATTCTTATGACTTTCTAAGCTCTTTTCACTACGATAAAAATAATAATCATGTCTTAATATTCTTTGTAATAAGAATCTAGCTCAATTAAATAAAATTAAGTAAATAAATAGAATAAATAAAATAAAATCAAATCTCAGGTTCATAATTTGTATTCTAACTGATTTTAAATTACGGTAGTAAACTATGAAAAGGGAATTTTATGTCATAAATTCACTACGCAGTTACTAACAATACTAAATAATAATAATAATAACAACAATAGTATAAGTATAATATTATTTCTTCCTAAATGAAATAAATAATTACGTACGTGGCAGTATTTTAATAATCTGACAACAGAATACGTGTGGCAACAATAGCATATATTTTAATGTAACATTGTGGCAACCAACTTATGACCAATAAATGATATAATTATGATCTTTTAATTTTATCATATAAATAAATTTTCAAAATTATTATAACATTTTGGGTTTACTCTTTTTTGCAAAAACTATATGTCTATTGCAATTATAAGTGTATTGTGATATCATGCATCCATGTGGAGAAATAACAACGAAGACACAAAGCTTTAAAATAAATTTACAACAAAGTTTATTAATAACATAAACAAATAACAATATTTTACATTATGTACATGGATATCCTTACTCTCCTATCACAAAATTATTTTACTAGTTTATAAAAAAATGAAATCAAACTTCTACTTATTTTTCTAGTTAACTCTTATCTTTTAAATCTTAAGAAAATTCAGTATTATTATTATTGGATTTCTGATTATAATTTAGCTTGTTACAAAATGTATTTATCATATAATTATTATTAACACTTTATATCCCTACTATTATTATTAAATTTATATTTTTACAAATTTTACATTCATAGTAAACATTCTACAAAACAATAAAATTCTAGTTTTATATTAGTTGTATGGAATCCTATAGATTCAAACATTCTTCTACAATCGGTATTAGGTTTTATTGTTCCTTATCCGATGTTTATTAATCTAATATACTCATCCAAGCCTTACTTCGGATGGTAATTACAACTATTAACACCCATGCACAAATATATGTCTATCACACATTATTGAATTATTTCTTATTAAATATGCAATATTTATTTTCTAAAAATTATTTCAAACATTTAAATTTTATTATCACTTTTATAAAAAAAAACTTTGTTTAGATTTCTCTTTTTTAAAATCTTATATTCATTTCCGAATTGATTTGAAACTGTATCATATGATTCTTTCTCTCTTTATGATATTTTGTACTTTCACTTTTAAAGTTACACAATTCTTACACATTCCAGTAAATAAACTATTCTTACATAGACGATAACGTATCTTCAGTTCTATTTTATTCATTATTTCTGTAAAAATATCTTTCTGACGATGCAGATTCACGAAACAAGGATAGCGAAAATAGATGCACAGGATCAAAATATAACTAGCATATTATCCGTCATAAACCTTGACAATAATGGCACAGTGAATTTAAAACACTATAGAGGAGTGACCTTTATCTGTCTACCCACCTCTATTATAGGAGTGATGCTAAAGCTATTTCTTCAGCTTTATATAACATCAAAAGTTTAAAAGATACGCAAAAACACTGTCCAAAATATATGTGTTCAGTGATAGGGCTTAGTTAGCTATACTGAAATCACACAAACTAACTATGATCCAAATACTTTATTTTTCCTATTTCTTAACAAAACATCATCTTGGTTTCCTCTACACTAGTACTACCAAGTCACTATCCGATCTTATTTCTCAAGATTTTTCTATACAGTACATCGACAAATTCCTATCTACATTTCTAACAATAATAAAATTCATTTATTTCCAAAACTATTCCGCTATTCTATAAGAAAATCTTTTACTACTTTTCTCATATATTTATCATATACAAACTATTTTAAAATATTTGAATACTTTACAACATGAAAGTTCAAAAGAATCACACAATTGTTCTGTTAGATTATTATTATTAATTATACTTTAAATAACTTATTGCATGCATATTTAAAATTACTCCTATCTCATATTATGTTTTAATGTTGTATAAAATGCGTACATAGAATTTAAACTTTCACATATCATTCTTAATCAATTGATGATCTAAAAAAAAATACATTATGCATTATAAATAAATATCAAAATTACCAAAACGATCTTTATCTTCTCGATCGTGTTCTGTAGGCTTCACCATCCCATTAATTCTTGTAGATATTAAACTTCCATACATACACTTTATTTTTAAAACAATATTTCTATCATTCCATTAAGCTATTATATTTAAATCTCATTATTATTAAATTTATGTTTATATGTTTTCCCTAATCTCACATAGCATTTTATATTTTAAATATAATCAGTAAAAATATTTAAATTATATTTACGGTACTTCTTTATCGAACTTGCTTGAAAATCGTTCATATTAAAGCTAAAAAAAAATATTTTATTTCTTCTTCAGTCACTTAATGTTCTATTTTAAAGTAAAATAATTACTACTCTGTTTAATAAATATTCATATATGACAATCCTTGGTTTAATAACATTGAACACAATTATTAATTCTGATATTCTTTTCTAATATTGTCTGCTAATCTTTTCCTGCGCGACTTTTTCCCGATGCATCTTCTAGGTACTTTATTTAAATCTTCAATAATTTTCCTGTTTTCCTGGATCCATTTTCATTAAGTAATTTAATTTTATATTTTTTAAATCAAGCATTTCCTCCATTGAATACTTTATAATATTTTAATTAATTCCATTTAGATAAAGTTTTTCAGTTCCTTTCCATAAAATACATAATAGCACTTTCATATTATTCCATAACTTTTCTTTATTTCAAAATTCTTGTATTATATTTTTAATAATGTTTTCCTTTAAAAGATAAACATTCTTTCTTCATCATTATTTTCTTTATAATAAAAACACATATTAAATTTTTCCATAGAGAAGAATAAATAACTTTAAATTAGCCTTGTAAAATTGGTGCGTCATAATTTTTTTTCTGATGGCAAGTAACTTCTCTTTAGGTTTTCATACGCATCCCAATTATATTTCTCTGAGTGACAAAATACATTTCTGGTTGAGCATAAAAAAGCCGATAAGACAATTTCCAAATATTTTTCCTTCAACAATATTTTTAGGAAATTTTCCTTGTACTTCCATCTCTACTGTAGGGTTTTGGTTAAACTTGAATAAAATTCCCTGGTAAGATAACTTTAAATTAGCAATCCATGTCGATACAGTCAAAATATATTATATGTTACAGAAGAACTTTTAAAATAAATACTAAATTTTAAATTTATATCACTTTTCCAGCTATGGTGTTATCAGCTACAAAAATGTGTTACTTTCTCTTTCACTTACACATTACTTCTCCCCCGCTTTGTAAAATTCTTATATTTTGTCTGCTAATTTACCTCCGTTGATTGGTTAATGATTTCTTTAGCGCGAACAAATTTACACATTTAGTTATATAACAGATTAGACTTTTAAAATAAAGAATTGATGACGTCATGTCTCAAAATATTATTTAGACTAGTATTTTTAAATTCAATTATAGTTTTATAAAATTATTTAAACTTTTAAAACAATTATTAAGACAATATTTAGTATTTTAACTTTTACTTTAATGATCGATGGCAATTATATTTAGTTTCAAATTCACAAACTTTATTATTATTTTAACAAGCGTGTGTGTGAAGGTATATAATATACAGTCACATGTTTACTAACTTTATCAAATAATTTTTTATTTTTGTCTCGGTCTAAATTACCAAAACTGATATGTTTTATAAAAATTTGAAAATAATTAAAACTTGTCAAACTAAACATAATTCTCACCATCCTAAAGTTTATTAATAAAATATACTCTATTAATTTTGATTATTAAATACAATTATAACACTACATCTAGCATTTATTTAATTTATTAGTTTTAAAATATTATATTCAAATTATTATTATACTTTTAAACTATTTATAGCTGTATTATTTTATATGGCCAGCTTTTACAACCATAAGCAAGGATGTAATTAAGCTTTATTTAACTGTTTTCTTTTAATAATAATTTATTACATTTTTATATACCAAGTATTTTCAGCTTTAAATTGTACTATAAAATCTAATTATCCTATTATTATTTATATATCCTACAAGCATAACTTAAAATTTAAAATTTTTTAGTAATTGACCTTTCTACCTTATTATGACCTACAGATAAGGGCACAATATATAAAGTTATATGATAATTACCAAGTTTATTTAAATAATAGTTGAGCTGCCTCTAGTTATTGGACATGTCAGCTAGAGAGTAGTTTAACTATTTATTAAATATACTTGGTGATTATCTAACTATTTATTAAATATACTTGGTGATTATCTTATAATTTTTCATATGTCCAGTATTAAAGTATTATTTATCATTATATATGCATATAAGTCTATGTGAACAATGTCTGCTTACTGCTTATTTAGATAATTTAAATATATACCCAATTTGCTAAATATTGAATTTGGTCTTAACTAGACTAAGGGACAGAAAGTTAGAGATTATATTTATTTTAATTCAAGAGTGCCCATTACTTATAAATTAACAGGCTTAAAAGTATCTGGATCATGAATAACATTCTGTGCAAGTATGAATCAGATAACAAAAACGTAAAGATTTTATGTATCTCAGTTATAATACATATAATGTTTAAATACATGTATAGTATATATACATATTCTCTAAATACATATAATGGAGAAAAATGTGTAAAATGACTTAACTACAAGGTTAAATTAAACATTAAATCTAATAATAACAATAAATTGGGCACAAGGCTGATATTCTGATGAAAGTAAAACAAATTTGGGTGTAAAAACCACAGCATATCTACTGATATAATCAGTCAAGTTATTTTACTAATGAAAAAAAGATGAATCATGCATTTAATTGACCGAATGTGGCAAAAAAGAAACTACCAGAAATACAATAAAAAAGTATTAAGATTTATATCTAATTTAAGATACAGTAGCACTATTAATGGTATTCACTTAAAAGTCATTAGTACTTAAACTTTTCTATTTCATACTTTGTAGAAGATCATTTCCATAAACTGTTCTTTTCAAGGAATAAAATGTTGTTATAATTATAGATTCAGTTATTTCAAATTTATAGATGGTAATAGTAAATAAAATAATGAATTAAAAAATTAATGAAATAATTTAAAACTCAACCAATTCTTACGAGACTGACTGAGATATTGTTATATATAAGTGTAGCATCAGCAAGTCAGCACTCAAAAAATTTGAAAGCAGATTAGAGTGAGAGCTGAATATGTAAAGAACATGCAGTTGCACATAGTGGATTACTCACAATGCATTGTTTAGGAAGATATCCAAGTTTATTTGCCAAAATATTAAAGTGAGGAAATGAACATTTTTCAAGATTAAATAATACATTAAAGATGAGTCTTTCAAGCTATTGTGCATGCGCTTTTTTACAAAGGCTGATCTTTAATGTATTACAATTTATAACATAGCGCTATAAAATAAATGCTTATTTACATAAGATTAAATAATGTAAAACATCAACGGCACAATGTTTTGAGTATTACTATTATTCATTCTTCTTTAGATGCTGCTGGCCTTATCAATGACAATGCTAGCATAGATATCAAATTTATGCCTTTAGATTCTTGAATATTGATATTCAAGAATCTAGGGCATATGTTTGACTCCTATGTTATCATTGTACTGGTCAGGCCAGCAATATCTGAAGAAGTGTGGATAATAAACTCCACCAATCACTGTGATTTAATTAATTTCAATCTTTTTTTGAATTAATATTAGATTTTAATATTTATTTCTACTTTCTTTAAAATCAAGAAAATACACATTGTTTTCCAAACCAATGATGTGTATTTGTTTAAACTATTCTCTTTCTTTAATTGTTTATAAAAGTAAAATTGATGATTAACTTTGAAAATATGTTTGTTTGTAGAGATTATACAAGTTGAAGAAAATATGAAATGATTATATTTGTGAACAGTTTGTAAGTTTCATCTTTAAATTTAATTGAAGAATAGACATTGAAAAACAATGACTTGTATTAGTAATAAATTTTAATTTGTATCTTGTTATAATCTGCTGTTATTTTTCCTGTTTTCTAGCATTATTCAGTTTTTGTGGATACCTTTAAATATTTTAATTCATATCCATAGAGATTATACATATTTCTGATTGGTGTCACTGACCTAAGTCAAGGTTAAAATTTTAATTAATAGTGTGATCTTTTATAATAAGTATTACTTCAAAATTAGGCATGGGCAAAAATACTAAAAGCCTCTTTGATGATATTTGAAATTAAATATTACTTCTTATTAGAGTAGTAGTTATTTATATATTTGGTATTTATCTGAAAAATCATTAGTTGTGCTATAAGTGGACTATTTATACAAATATATTTTTATATGCATCACAGTTTTGGGTTCAGATGGTGACTGTATAAAAAGCTTAATATTTTTTTAAATATTTAGACATTTCAGTTATTTCCAAACACTTATAAGTCTTTCCTGATCTAAATTTTACAAGCTTCTTTACTTGATTTAAGAAATGACTAATAAAAAAAAAAATATATATTAATAATTCTTTCCAACAGCCATCCAAAAATCACTGATAGTGAAGGTATAACAAATATCAGGTAGTAAGAAATTAAGCTTTTTCCTCTTTGATTTTCTTAGTTGCAGTCCATTTAATTGTTATGTTGGATAGCGAACTGTATTGTCTATGTAGCCAAGAGGTCAGAATAGCTGCCTTGAAAGCAAGCAGTTGCTTGCAGACAGTTGTCACGGGTTCACTTCCTGGCTGATGCTTTGACATAGGGGAAAAAAATAATTACTTAAAAAAATTATAGATAAATTTCAATTGTTTTTCAAATCATGGAAATGGAAGACAGAAGCAATAACCTCTCTTGCAATAATAAATTATATATCATCAATGTTATAGTGATCAAAATATAAAAATCTATGTAAATAATAATAACAAATCAGTTAATTTTTTAGCTCACATATATATGATAAAAAAGAATAGCTCTTTGCTTTACTACTATTTATTGCAAATTGGGTAATAAAACAGACCCTTTATTATATTTTAAATTCCCACTCTCAACATCCTTGATGAAACAAAAACCAGAAATCAGTCAGAAAATGGGAATTTAAAATGTAACAGGGCATCTGATAGTCACTAGTTATTCCATTTTATCATATATGGCAATAGAGAATAAGCAGAAGGTAATACTTGTTTATGGTGTATAATATGTAAAATGGATTTTATTAGAGAAGATTGTCTTTTTTTTTTTTAAAAAAAAAGCATTTTTATTAATCTTTTTACTATCTAAAACTTCTAATAACTTACAATTTTTTTTTTTAGGATATAATTATTTGCTTATTTCAAGTTTCATTACATGTATATATATATATATTATTTTAATTGAAAATCAATTTTTCAGAATATTTTGAAATATTCCACCAGGAATTGTAATTAAACTGGAGACATTTTGTCGTTTTTTTTTTTTCATTTCAAATTTTTATTTCAAACTCCACTGAAATATAAAATCATTAAAGTATCATTGAATTAAATTTAGATTTAATAAGTTCTAAAAACAAGTTTATTTGCTGAATTTAATCTTATCATTTTCCAAAATAAAAAAATCTGAAGTATTTATTTAAATGTATGACATTTACTTGTGTAAATATACACAGTCTTTTTATCTTGTTATATATATATATATATATAGGGCAATTTCAAAATGTTATATATATATATATATATAGGGCAATTTCAAAATCAGGCTCACAATAACATCAAGCAATAAATTCAGGCATGGTCAATAAATATTGGTTTGTTTAAAAAATAAGCTCTAAGCAAAGAGTGACCACTTATTTTTTTAAAAATATTTATTGATAGCAGAGTGTGTGTTATATTATAGTATATGTGTGAAGAGTTGTCTTCCACAATATTTCACATACATTTCCAATTTATAAATGTTACTTTATCATAATACCATTTATAAACAGTAGCTGACTTTAACCAATTTCATTATGCGAGCTCTATATATAACATTTGTAATACAAGCTTGGTAAATTAGGTCATGTGACATATGACTTGATTTTTTTAAATGCAATTTTAGTAATATATATATATTTCAGTTTATTATATATTTTTAAGTATTACATTTAAAATTTTATATTGAAGACTTTTTGATTTGAAATAGTCTTGCATTTTGATGCAATGTGCTTTTATCATTTATGCCCTTGTACACAATAATGAGGAAAAATGAATTAAAAAGAGATCCTTTAACTTATTTCAGTGGTTTAAAAAAAATTCAGATTTTAGACCCAATTATGATTCTTAGATATTAGTATCTATGAGTGACAATTTAAAACTATATGATAATAACGATTTTCAAGGAAAAATAAAGTCATGGTTGTTCTTGAGAGGCATTACTCTTTGATTATAATTCAAATAAATTTATATTTTCTTTTCTTCACTTAATCATTTTTAATAAAATTATTAAATATTTAATTTTTAGTAGGTATTTAATGTTTACATTGATGTTTATTTCAGTGAAAGGATTTTTAGCAGAGATTAGTTAGGTAAATGTTGATGTGATGTCAATCAAAACTGCTAAATATTTTTGTTGATATGTAATAGAACCAGCTTCTTACAATACATTTCTTATAATTTTTGTTATTTTTTAATAATTAAAAGTTTTTTTAAATATTTTGAAAAATATTTTTATGTTTTATCAAAATTAATTATAAAAATATAGATACAATAAGAAACCTCATTTTATTTTATTAAAATACATTTTCTTTGGCTGAAGGCTAAAATGAAGCTCTTCTTTTTATTGACTATTTTCTTTTTATTACTTTTTTATATGCAAAGTTGTTGTTTTAGATTACTTTCATTTTTCTTAAAAATTTGTTTTTTTTTTTCTAAAATTTTTAAACAACATAAAAAATATAATGAAAAATTTTATTAAAAAATAAAACAGAAAAAAACCCATTGTCTATTCCTAGTGGTAAAAAATGGTTGTTAAAGGATTAAAGATTAAATATGTTTATTAATTTTTTATTAGCACATGACCATTTTTTAATCTACATTTAAACACTTTCTACTTGTATCTTAAGTTTTATATATTTTTCAAACAACGTAAACATTCTCATTGTTTTTTTAAAACACAAAATTACAAACAGAAAAAAGTTTAAATGACTCCAAAATGCATTTTTTTCTGTGTTTGTTATCATATGATAAAAAGAAGTAATGATAGCATATATGTTGTCTAAAATATTTATACATAGAGACTATAATTTTTTTTAGTTCACAATGTAAACAATGGCAACCTTAATCACCATAATACATCACATCATGTCTCTCATTATAAAGTTTGCTTTTTGCTGAAAATTAAAAAAAAAACCCAATTAATTTACTACCTATAGTTATAAAATAATAATTTGAAAATAGAAACTTATTACAATTAATTTTGTTCAATTTGTACTTTGAAGAATGTAGTTCTGGTTTTAGTAACTAAAATATTTTTTTTTCTTTAGTGATTTTAATAGAATTGTAGCATTGATCATGCATTAGACTGAGTTATTGAACTAAGATGGAAAACTAAATCTGACTTCTCACTGCAATTGAATAAATTAATTTATAAATATTTACTGAATTTGCTTTTCATTAATGTTATATTTGTATATACAATAAATACATATGTTACACAAATTAAAGAATGCATAATGCTAGCAATAAAATACAATAGTATAAAAGTCAATAATATAGCAATAAAATACAATCAACTGCTCCAGTTTTAATCTTGCTATCTATATTTAAAAATTCAAGTCTGAAGCAAACACCTTAAATAAAAGAAAATCCTCTTAACTAATAAAATACAAATTATTAAGTATAATTGATTGCAAGACAATTTTAAGCATAAATGCAAATTTAGTTATGTTTGGAGTTTTTTTCAAAGTGTAAATTGATAATTTACCATGCATGCTTGTATTTAGATCATTATACATTTGTTTAATAGCTATTAAAATCTTAGCCTATTTAAATTTGTGATTGCATTTAAAATTGTCTTGAAATCAGTTATTTTTAACAATTTGCATCCTATTAGATAAGAAAATTTGGTTTTATCTAAAATATGTGACTCAGACTTGAATTTTTAAATACAGGTAATATGGTTGAAACTATAGAAATCGGTTGTATTGTATTATTATATGGATTTCGTCTAGTGTTATGAATTCTTTAATTTACTCTTATATAGTTATGTTGGGAGTTTTTTCAAAGCATAAATTGATCATTATCGTGCTTTATATTGTAACACATTATATAATTGTTTAATAGCTATTAAGATCTTAGCTTATTTAAATTCATGCATGTGTTTAAAATTGTCTTGAAATCAATTATACTTAACAACTTGTACATTATTAGATAAAATGATTTTCTTTTATCTAAAATGTGTGGTTCAGACTTGGATTTTTAAATACAGGTGGTGCATTGAAACTGTAGCAGTTGGTTGTATTCTATATATATATATATATTAGATAAAACCGTGTGTTATTTTGGTTAAATTCCTGACATTTTGACAAAATATTATTCATCTTTATTAAGGTTAAAGTCATAATGAAAAACTGAGATTGAGCATGGAATAAAGAACAATCTCTTTTATATACATTTAGTGACTGATTATTCTGAATAAATGGATTAACACATTTCTTATTTCTTTCAGTTTTAATATATGAATTGTTTTCTACAGTACAGGCTTTTTCATACCTGCACTCCAATATGTAATATATTTGGGGGGTTGAACTCAGACTTTCACACATCTCTCAACAATCCTTGCTATCACATATTACTGACCCACTTGATCACACACATGTCAAAAAGATAAATAATCACCAATATATGTATTCTATGCTAAACCAGCACTCATCAGTTGGTCCAGATTATCATCTCCACACATATATACAATCAATGCTTAGCTTATATTAAGATAGTTAATCTTCATACTTTAATGGACAGGCTTCAATACACTCCACGTTGATTTAAAAAAAAAAAAAAAATAAGTCGTCTCCACAGTACTAAAATATATTGTGTTTCATCAGATTTATTTAAACTATCTCGACTTTTTAATATTTCATTAGATTCTCTCATGGTTCTCAAATCATACTTTTCCAAATTAGCAAGTATTTTAGCATTATCAAAATCAGATGTGTGACTAAATTTTAAACATTATGAAATAAAAGCTAATATATTTAACTTTTGATTGAAGCCATTTTTATGTTCCCTAATTCTAATATTAATTTGTCTATTGGAATGACCTTTGCTTTTAATTAATGCAATATTTTTGTATACAATATATATATATATATACAGTATATTGTATAAATTAATATATTAATTTTTTCTGTTAATCCATCTATTCTGAATAATCAATCATCAAATATATATATAAGAATGATTGTTCATTAATTCACACTCAATCTCGTTATTACTTAAGATCTAACAGTTCTTCATTAAAACTTTATCTTAACCTTGACAATGATGAATGATATTTCATTGAAATGTCAGGAATTTAAACAAAATAATACAAACTTTAGTCCAAAAAATATTTTATTTACATTATATAACTGTTAAAATATTAAATATAAAATATATATTATAATTTATATAGCTATAAGGTTTGGCACCAAATGTCATGAATGTGAGATTATTGATTATATATATGAAAGTTAAAATCTATAAAATTTTAAGAGCCCAAGTTATGTTAAATTGTTAATACATTAAGTTAGCATTTAAGTAAATAATTGGCATCAACATAGGATTTGGGTTTTTCATCATCAGATTTAAATGATGTGAATGGCTGAAAAGTTGGAGGTTGTAGTAAATTGAAGCCTGTCCATTAAAGTATGAAGATTTGCTATCTTAATATAAACTGAGCACTGATTATAGAAATGAGTGGGAGATGATAATCTGGACCAACTGATAAGTGCTGGTTTAGCATGAAATGCGGATGTTGGTGATTATTTGTCTTTTCTACATGTGTGTGGTCATGTGTATCAGTTGTATGAGATAGTGTGAATAGTTGAAAGGTGCTTAAAAATCTCAGTTCAAATCCCATATACTTACTTGTAAATAATTATCTTAAATTAAAAAAAAAAATCTAATAGTAAATAATACAAGATGTCAAACAATGGTATATAATTTCATAGATTAAAAAGATACTCTATTTCCAAAACTTTGTATTAAAAGGTCTCATTACAAATAAAAATTATTTCACTTACAATTAATTTCACTTGATGAGGCACAAAAATGATTTTGAAATTAAACGTTTTTTGCAATAAAGAATTAGTAAATGTTTTCTCATTTTACATATTTAATTCTATAGCCAAATTATTACAATTATATGTTTCAAACATGTTTAAAGTGGGAAAATATTTGAAAAGATAAAGATTCTTTTTAAAAATAATTTAAAAATAACAATTCTGTGGCATTATTTATGCTATAACATTATCATTATTTTTATTTATGTAATGGCAGCCAAGGGAAGCAGGGAATTTAGTTTCTGTTTTAAAAAAAATAAAGTGCACAAAATATTTAACTTTACTTAATGTGAATTCTTCAAGCTTTGAATATGATAATGCTGACAGTAAAGAAACTCTCAAGCTTTAACATTAATATACTTAATATACCTACCTAAATAATTGTGTACTTATATTTGTAAAGCAAATCTTTAGGTTACAGGTGATTGCATTACATTGGATTTGCTATAAAATCTGACTCAGTATCTTCTATTTTTGGACTTAAAAAAAGATGTATCAATGAAAAAATAATATCACTAAACAACACTCAATCACCATTTTCAAGATGTTTTCACAGAGACAAAACTCTTCATTGAGTAGCACCACTCAATACAAGCCAGGGTAATCAATGGATGCAGGAAGATTTGTGCATAAAATCCCTATCTAGTGCATACTCATCCAATATTCCCTGACTAGTTTTTAGTTTGTGGCTTTCATCAGTGAGGATCCTAAGTTTTAGGTGCAGTGCTCTCAGAGCCAAGGCTCCTCACTGATGACAGCCACAAGCTAGAATCTAGTCTGGGGATATTGGGTGAGTAGGCACTAGATAGTGATTACATGCACAAACATTTCTGCACCCATTGATTACTCTGGCTTGCATTGAGTGGCACTACGGTATGAAGAGTTTTACCTCTGTGAAAAAATATCATGATAATTGAATTAAACAATGATATATGTGCTCATTTTCACCAGCCCTTATTACGCAACTTAAAATCAGAAAACTTTGTGCACGAAAGCTTTTATTTTTTATTGTATAGGTCTTTTATAGTTATGCTTTTAAAAAATTCTGGAGCTCAACATTCATGGATGCTAATCCGAGCTTTACCACTTTTGTACTTGAACTTCTTATGAAGTCTTGAACAATAAATTATTTGATTATGTGAACAGAAATAATTTGCTGTTATTAAATGTTTGCATAGTGTATAGGATAAATATCATGAATATAAAGATTAGAATAAACAAATTGCCATAAAAGTATTTGAAAATATTCACACTCAAAATAATGGCAACATATAAAACATGTTATAGTCAGAAATAATAATGTAAAATAAGTTAGTACCATATAAGAACTAATAAGATAAATTACTGTGCATTCTAACATTAATGATAACTGCATTAAAAATAGATTATTTTAGATTGTTCTTTAGAAGCATTTATTATTTATATTAAATTTCAAAAGCTATAGTTAACAAAAATTATCAGTTTGGAAGCTTATTATGTTAACAAGGTATGAAATGAGTTAGTTATATACAGTATAATAAAATTTTCTTTGAATAATTAATTTTTTTATCAAGAATATTTCTCCTTTTTCTATTGTAGTGTCATTTATTGTATACCTTGGATTGTTTTCTTTATTAGCAAGGATGTGAGATTTTAGAACTGGGACCAAAGCTGTTGAGAAGTTATCAAAACTTCTTTTTTCCTATCAAATTTCTGCATAATTACATAGGTTTTATCTTTGAAACCCAACTTTTCATTCATAAAAATAAAAAAAACAAAATTTGTTTACTATACTAAGCTAAAAGCATCAAATAATGATATGTTGGAATTAATTCTATGTTGTTATTATTATAGTTATGACATACAAACAAAGTGCTGAAAGATTTGATTGTGCAAAAAAGTGCTAATTAAGTTGATGGTATAAAATTAGTTAGAAATTCATTAGCAGCAGAATAATTTGCATAAAAATAATGTCATTACTTATTAAAATCATGTATATCCCTCTTGATTTAGTGATTTGATTTAAAAGAATTGTGAAATTTCATGCTTGGAAGAATTAAATAAAAGTGGAGCTTTTATAAACAATATAAGAATTTAAAGATAAAAGGTCAATAATTAACAAAAAGAATTAAAAATGGTTGGTGGATTAAATGAAAAAAAAGATATAATCATTTGAAAAACATAGTCACATTGGATTTTTTTTCATATATTGAAAATAAGACATGGACTTGTAAAATATTCTAGTCCTGATTTAGTAGCAGATGACATTTTGTGCAGATGAAGAGAGTATTTGTTTACTTTTGAATAATGTTGTAAGAATTTGGATAATTGGTTTTAATAATATATTCTTTCTATTTACTTCTGCATTATTTTATGCAAAAATCGAATGTAAATTTTAGAATTCAATGTTAATGCATCATAGTTTGACACCATAAAGTCCATTGCTTAAACTTTTATGAATTCTCAAGCAATAAATCATTTAATTACTTTACTCATTTAGATTAGAAGAAGAATATTAAGTTTAAAGAAGTTAAAGCAATCATTGTGATTTTCATTATAGAAAGATTGCAAACCTTGATAAAATAAAAAGTGATATTTAAAAATATAATGATGATAAATTAAACTTCAAAACTAAAGGAATATTTTAGAAGTATATAAACCTGTAAAATTGGGATATCTGATGTTAAGTTTTCTTCTAGTGTTTCAACTTATGAAACAAAAGAAATAAAGATTTCAGAAATTATCATAAAATATTTTTATTGAATACAACAAAAACATAGTAATTTTATTAAATAAGTTGCTTTCAGTTGAAAATGTGGTTTCCAGAAATTAAGAGTAGTTTTAGGAAATGAAATAGCTTTAGTTGTGATGTTTGTGTCTTATAAATGTAATGAAAATGTAAAGCAAAAGTATGATTTACATTTGGTTTCACAAAAGAATTTTACTAAGTTTATGAAAAAGCTTGTGACATTGGCTAATATTTGTGAATATTTCCTTTAAATAATAATTTTATTTAGGCAAAACAAGGTTACATTATCTTAAAACATAAGTAGATCCCCATGCATTACAATTGTGTATTAGATAAATCTACTATGAGTTCATACGGTTTGAAGCTGATTGATGTAGAGATAGTCCTTGTGATATAAAGTTCATAGGTGTATGGGATAGCTTCCATGTCTCCTCATAAATGAATTTTGATGATAGAAGTTTATCTCTTTATTTTATCTTTTGCAGTGATTGTATAAAGCATAATCTTTCATCAGGGGGAGGCTGCAAATACATTTTCTTGCACCTCGCATACCAGATTGAATATGTGATGAAAATTGATATTCTAATGAGTGGAAGTTGTTTTTTTTAATGCAGTCTTGTAATGATATAATGAGGTAGTAGTCTACCTTTATGTTTCAATAAATAATAGATCTTATTGTTCCAAATCCATTGCACGAATTGATGATATGATAGTATGTCTTGTCTTCTCTTCTGCAGTTTGGCATACTGGGTCAACTTTGATGAGATACCATTTAAAGTACAGGAACCACAATGTAGGCATGGCATCCAGGTTTATTTTAATGATAAAGTCCAAATATTTGGGTTCTAGAGCCCAATATTTGAACAACATTGTTATTTTATAATTGGTTATGCCTAATTTTGTATTTGTGAATATTTACTGAAACTTCATTTATATTATACAATTTCTAAATGATCTTATGGGTAGAAACTTTAATACTTGGAAGCACAAAACTTAATCATTTAAAATAGATAAGTATATGACAATTGTTTTTGGAATGATTTACCAATAATTTTAGGGCACAAGTATTTAAATGAGATGTAGGTTTGATAATGGAGTTTTTAGTTTGAATTAATAACTATATCTAGAATGCAATAGAATATTAATAATTATACAGTATCTAAATGTATTGTTAATATATAAAAGCAAGAACCACAGTTTTATTGTGTCATTTAATCATGATAACATTATTTCTATGAAAATTTGATTCCCATTTATCATGAACTCATTTATCACAACAATTTCATGAAACTAAACAGTGCAATGGAAAAATACATACAATACAAGAAGATGATTAAGGGGTATAACTCAGTCAATTAAGTATAAGATAAATTAAATTAAATTAAAAATATATATGAGAAATTAATTAAAAAATACTTATTTATGTAAATCCATTAAAAAGACATATTTTTTTTCAGTTTTCACAAATAAAAGTATGAGATGATTATGTTTTAAAATATAAACTTTACTTTGATAATTTACATATCAGATTCTGTCAATCATTCAAATAAACATCCAACTATTGCCCACATTCTATTATCCATGTCAATCTCTTTTTGTACTAAAAAGATAATGTAATGAATAGAAAGTTATTGCTACAAGAATGTAGATGTTGGATGCAAGTTTATTTAAATGATTTGCTCGTAGTACCATTCCTATTTCTAAATGTGATTATCCCACTCCTTTATTTGGGAAAGCTGGAAATTTTTTTTAAATATTTTTTAATAAATTTATATTAATAAGCAATTCCTTAATATTTTTTAGTGTTTATTTTTTCAGTTTTATATACACAACACTGAATTATCAAAATCAATTTTCAATGAATTATTCAGATTTAAATTACAAAGAGTACCACTAGGCACCGCTGGCATCAATGTTGCACATAAAATTGTATCATTATGATAATGAGCATGGTAAGAATTTTGAAAATTCAACAAATGATAGGAAGTTTTAGGTAAGTTTTTTCAAAAGTTGATAGCAATTTATAATAATAACAATAATGATCATGATAGTTATTATTACATTGCTAATGATGATAAATAAATCAAATAGTGTCTTGCTCAGGAGGTCATGAGAAGGTCAAATACTAGAAGAGACCCAGCTGTGTAACAATCCATGAACCCTGAATGCCAGAGACCACCACTATTCCACCACATTAAATTACACAAAACTTGATGATAATGATAAAGGTGTTAGTAATAATGATTATGATGATAAAGATGGTGATGATAATAATAATAATGATAATAATAAAATTAGGATATTAATTAATGATGATGATAATATCAACTGTAACAACAATAATGACAATAAAAAGAATATTTTTATCTATCTGTATATATCTTATATTTAGCCTTCCATTTACACAATCCGAGTCTCTACTTTACAGGTTTTTCGGTAATCAATATAAAGCTATAATAGTTATCTGACGAACTTTATTCATATTTGGAGGCTAAAGTAAAAAACAAAAGAAAATCAAATATCTTCATTAATTCAGAAATTGATTTTTCTCTTGAGTATTATATTGTCCCTCCTCTTATATTTCTCAATACTGATGCAGAAATCTAGATACTAAAAATAACTTTACTCTGAAAAGAACTATATATAGTAGATAAAAAGTAATATACCTTTAAATATTTCATTTCAAAACAAATACATTTGCAAAAACTGTGAAGAAAAAAAAAACTACGTTATATAAATAAGATGACTTATTTATGTTTTGTAATGCAGTTTTTAACATACAATTCATTATATTTTTCACGGTAACTCCAAAGACTGACTGCTAAAACAAATGCAATAAAACTGATGACAAGTACTGGTGAATAACCACTGACAGTAATAAAATATTGTCATTAGATTATATTACATTGTTTCCTAGGTATCAACATCTGGATTCTGATGGATAAAATAACATATACATATGCAAAAGTGAAAAGTAAATTTATTCTACTACTGAGAAAGGCAATTCAACTGCCATTTTTCACAAGAATTTTCAATTACCTAATAGTGAGGGTTTGAAGAATTCTCAAGATATTGATTTATTGACCAAAATTGAATTCTGTGTTCCTATCATTGTCTGTCTGAAAGCAAAGTCATAAGCCGATTAGAACATGTAAAAAAAGACATGCTACTTGGATATAATTTCAATGCAGGTCTTAAATATAATAGGCATTTAAACTACTGTTGTATTATGAGACTCTTAAATATATATACACATATATAGGTCATCATCATCATCATCATCAACCACTATCAATCCACTGCAGGATGAAGGTTTTTCCAAGTTCAATCCATCTTCTCCAATCTTTAGCTTCTCTTCTCCACATCACCCCTGAACACTTTCTTATTTTATCCAACCATCTCACATGTGGTCTTTTTTGGGTCTTTTACAATCTCTTGGAATCCAGTTTAAGATTTCAATTGTCCATTTATTATCATCTCTTCTAGCAATATGTCCAGCCCAACTCCACTTCAGTCTTTTAATTTTTTTAATAAGGTCAGCAACACCTGTTTGTTTTGTTATTCATATATTGTGTTTTCAATCTCTTTTTATTGTCCAAGTTTCATATCCATAAGTAAGAACTTGTAAAACACATTTATTATAAACGATCCTTTTCAAACACATAGACATATTTCCTTTTAGTATCTAGTTATTTCTACCAAAAGCACTCTGACCAAGTTTAATTCTATGATTAATTTTATCCATTATGTTTCCATCTGTATTAATAATCTTGACAAAGTATTTGTAGCTGTTAACTTTTTCTAACTCATCATAATCAATCTTTGTTTTCATATTTTGAGAAAATCCATTGAACATTACTTTAGTCTTTTTAACATTTATCTTTAGTCCTACTTTCATCTGATAACTCCTGCAACATTTCCTGCAACTCTAAAGCATTATTTGCAAAACCAACTATATTCTCTGCAAAATCTAAATGACTTAAATAATCTCCATTTACTTTCAATCCTTTAGCTTCCCATTTTAATCCACAAAATACCTCTTGCAGCACTGCTGTAAAAAGTTTCAGAGGTATGGAGTCACCCTGTATTACACCCTTCTCAATGTTGACTTTCCCAGTATCATTATGTAATTTAATTGTTGCTGTTGCATTTTTATAAATATTCTTTAAAATATGACAATATCCTGGATCTATACCTTGATGATCCAATGCTCTAATCACTGAAGAAATGTTTATAGAATCAAATGCCTTTTCATAATCTACCAAACCAAAGCATAATGGCAACTCATATTCATTTTTATAACTTCTCTCAATACCTGGATATGATCTACTGTACTAAAGCCATTTTTAAATCCAGCTTGTTCTCTTGGTTAGGAAATCCAATGTTCTCTGTAGAGGAGTTGTAATTATCTTGGTAAAATTTTTGTATAAAACTGATAAAAGGCTGATAGGTCCGTAATTTCTAATATCTTCTTTATCATCTTTTTTAAATTTTAATTTTAATACTGCATTCTTCCAATCATTTGGTACATCTCTGTCATTTAAACATTTAATATATAACTTCGCTAAAAAAAATTCTACTTCTCACCTACTTTTTTTAATATATCAATTATAATTCCATCATTTCCTGGAGCCTTTTCTTTCTTCATAAATTTAATTGCTTGTCTCACTTTTTCATTAAAAATTCTGGGCAATTTGGAAGATATAATAGATATAGGAGGTACTTATTCTTTATTACCACGTAATTCTTGGTAGAAGTCTTCTACCCATTTCATGATGTCATCTCTCTTTTTAGTAATAATTCCATCTTTTTTTCTTATTGCAGATATAAATTTCCTATCAATACCAAAATGTTATTTTACACTCTTGAGATTTTTATTCTCTTCTACAGCTTTCCTTTCTTATATTATTTTCAATTTTTTTCTGCACCATTTTACAAAATATGAGGTATTCAATCCATTTTAATGCATCATTTATGATATATCTTCATATTCCTTCTTTTCTTCATGAATTCTCTAGTCTCAGTAGAAATTTTATTGGTCAATTGCTGCTTTTTTTCTACCAGATATCTTTGTTGCAGTTTTTAAAAGTGTATCAGTTATTTTCATATTAATTTCATTCAAATCTGAATCATGTTCAAAATCTACTAATACTTGAAACTGATTTGTAAGTTCTAATTTAAATTCATTAGAATGTTTCTGAAGATTAGGAATATAAACTGTAAATATTGTTCTTCTTAATAATTATTGTCTCTCTAGTTTTGCATTAACACACATCTTACATCTTACTAATTGATGATTACTTTCTGTGTTAAATTTATTAAGAACATTACAATCTTCAAATATGTATTTTCTGTTAGTCAAAATATAATCCAATTGTGCTGTACCTTCATTTGGATACTTCCATGTCCATTTCCTTCTAACATTTTTCTCAAAAAAAGAATTCATAATATAAAGTTTTTCTTTTTCTGCAAACTCCACAAGTCTATGTACTCTCTCATTTCTATTACCATAACCAAAATTACCTGCAACACTTTCATCTTTCATTTGTTTACCAATTCTAGCATTAAAGTCTGCCATAACAATTTTAAAATGTTTTTTACTCTTATCAAAAGCCTTTTGTACATCCATATAAAAATCTTATACTACTTCATCACTATGAGAACTTGTTGGGGATAAACCTGAATTATTGGCATTAGGTATCTGCTATTAAGTTGTATAACTAATCTTGCCACTCTGTCCGATATCACCATCAATCTCCACAATGTTGTTCTTCCACTTTTTATCTATAATGAATCCTACTCCATTTGTATTTCCATTATTTGTGCCTTTATAGTAGAGTATATGTCCACATTTTAAATCAATTGTCTCTTCACTTTTTTTTCTAACATCACAAAGTCCAATAATGTCCCATTTAACATGACACTTCTTGTAATTCTTGCAATCTTCCTTCACTTGAAAGTGATCTGAAGTTTAAGTTCTTAAATAAAAAGTCATCATCATTTGGAAGCCTGGGTCCACAATCAGGGGATTCTTAGCACCCTCCACCTTGGTTGGTGACTTTACAGCTTCCTGGGAATATGGGCAATGATTTATTTTTGTCTGTCATGATTGTATATATCTATTGGAAATTTTCTAATGTCGTTGCAACTGTTATTACTATGTGATTATTCATACAGTATACAAACATGGATGGGCTGCTCACCAACATGCATTAGCCAGAATGATGAGTTTATTGACTTTACCTCTGAATTTAAGATCAGGAAACACCATGATCTTTCTTTTCAGTTTCATAATAAGGCAGAATGAATGTATGTGTAAATGATAAATATATATATATATAGGTAGGGAATAGGAAATCTTTATTTTTAAATATGTAGTTTAAAATGTCAAATTGGGAGTAAATCCTGATTAAAAATCACTTATAACTACGACAAATGTCAAAGGTTATCACATGGTTAAAATATAATAATGTAAAACACTTTTGCCGTAAAATCTTCTATACATATATAAACACATATAAATTCACACTCTTAATATCCAGATGTTAAAAGCAAACATCTGCAAGTGATAAAACTATATTTTAAAAACATTTGATGTTTAAAGTGCTTTTAGTCAAAGTTTATATTGTTTTCTCTTTTATAAATATTTTGAATTTGTTAACTATTTTTTAAAATAAATCTGTTTATTACGGAGTTTGTCAGAATAATCTAAGGCATATGACAAATATTCTTGAAGTAAATATTTTGTTTTAAAATAACAGGATATGATGGTGTATGACTGGATAAAAGTTGATATAAACTATCATTGTTTTTTAAATATATTTTTTGTCTTCTTCAACTAGAGCTGTCTTTTACAGAGATTTAAATTTTTAGTTAGTAAAATAATAAAAAGTTTTCTGATGACATGTGGTACCTATTTATAAATAAATTTGTTTTTCAGAAATATAAGCTGCTAAAAGCAATATCAAATAAGCAAACATTATTAATAATAAAACCAAACTATTAATTCCTATATTATTATTTTCCTTTTACCCAAAGTATACTTATTTTTTATTATCAAAACATTCATTAAATGAAACAGCTTTTCAAGATTTTAGAAAAATTTTTTTCTAAAATTTTAGGTAATCAAGCTTTTATAAAAATAAAATTTAATATTTCCATCTTATAGAAACTAATACTGTCACTGTTTTTTTTTTTTTAAAAAAAAAACAAAACATTACTTTTATTATTCTAAGATTTTACATTTTACTCAGTGGTTATAAATGTTTACAATATAAGATCTGATATCTATATTATTAGTTCTTATATCTATATCTTCAGCCAATCCGAGATGGCTTCCAAACAGGTTAACTGGCGTCTGGTAAATCAAATAATTCCCATGTGGCCTTAAATATTTCCGTTGGCGTTATTGATTTGTCCCTCTTTTTGATTTCCTTAATAAAGTTTATTAGTAGTTGTTTAGTGCTATTTTATGATTGTCCAAGAATTAGTTTTCATTTAATTTTCCAAATGGAGAAGGCCAGGAATGTTAAGATTCTTATAAGTGTGTATATTCTCATTTTAATGCAGTCCTTGAGGGATGAAATTATGTGCTTATTTGTTTTCATGTAGGCATTTATTACATTTCTATGGATACTCAGTTCTTGGCATATGTAAAGTATGGGACTTATGGGCTCTTCTTCCCTTTTGCAAATTTGGCATATGTGGTCAACCTTCGTGAATTCTCTCTTGTATACTAGAAAAGCATTTGTAGGGAGCATCTCTAAGTTTATTTTGATTATGAAGTCCAAGTATTTAGCTTCTAGATTCCAATACCTGAACTTTAAAATTATCCCTTTATTGGTTATCTCCAGTATGCCAGGGATGAGTCCTATCCCCCCACTGGTCAAGTTGTATGCCTCCCAATATAAGATCTTGTTAGCAAATGTTAGAGCTGAGGGCTGTATATATTTTCCTATGTGCTCCTGCACTGCAATTAACCATATACCCTTCTTTGGTAGGGGTGGTCAGTGGGGGTTACTAAGGTTATGTGCTCCTCATTATGATATTTTTGGTTGAATTTATGTATTCGGTCAAATGCTTTTTGGTATTATTGTTTTACATGTAATATATGCACTATGTGTACCAGTGAAAAGATGACTTGATTTTCTCTCTAAGATTTCTGTGTACCATCTCTGAAAGGACACATGTTACAATGTGACATAATTGAGCAATTCCCTGTAAAAACTTTAAGGTGCTATCATATCTGGATCATGAATTAGACATGAAATATGATAGTATGTTTAGTGCTTTCATGGATTATCTTGAATGTTTCAGTAGTTGTTTTTCCCAATTTAGACAAAATTTAATGTTAGTTTGTTATTCCAACATGGGTTAAGATACAAAACATACTATCACACCCTATGTCTTAATTAGTGATGCCACATGCAATGACCTTAAAATTTTTATAGTGATTAATTAAACATGTCTTTACATATCACATGCATTAAATCAGAAGCACTGCAGGAAGCTTGGGGTGAAACCCAATCATCTGCTATGTTGTCAATGGGATACACAATTTACAAATATTATGCCTTCTATATTTTCTATTCATAAGTAGATTGGAATAGCCAGACATTAGATTATGACAATTGTTAGCACTTGGTTATAGCTGACATTTGATACACTTATACATCATCCATATTGCTAGAGTTGATTGGTTTAAGAGTTGTGAACAATAGCCGACTACCAACAATGATGATCAAGCACTAACTTTTAATCATATTCTATTATTTATTTATTATACAATATGTTTGTGAGCAGAGAAGTTAGAATAGTTTGCATTATGGTAATAAGTTAATATACAAACTCCAATTATTAAGTGAATTATGTTAACAAATCTGTAAAAAAAAAAGCAGCATAACAAATATTCGAATATAAGATTATCTAAGGTGATGCTATCTGCATAAAAAGAAGATTTATTTATTGTAACTACTTTTGTATTTTAATTTTGTACTAAAATAAATTTTTAAATTACCAATCAAAGTAAAACCAAACCCACAAAAGATAGAGCTGTTAGAGTTTAGTTCACACATATGTAGAGATTACTTCTAGAATTGAAGAGTGTTTTTATTTTGAAATTGCAGATTAACAAAATTGTGTAGTAACTTTTGAGAGTTAAAAAAATCAAATTGTGGGTCCTTCAAGAGGCTATATGATGTTTGAACATTGTAGCACAGTTTTCTACTATTTTTATCTCTTATGCCTGCCTCTTTATCACTCTACTGAACAATATAAAACCTTTTGAGACTTTATGGTTTGTATAGATAATTGTTTATAAAAACATACTAGGAATTATTGTATCATAGCATGACTTGTTAACTGTGATGAAGAATTTTCTCAGCAGAAATGTAAATCTTGGAGATATTAACATTACTTTTAAAAGTAAACTAAAATTTAATATTTTCTATGCATATGTGTTTATAGGAAAAATGACATTGTAATATGAATTGTTCTTCAATATTACTAAATATATTACATATGAAGAATTTTATATATATAACAGATGAAATGAGTTTTTAATTACTATTAATATAATAAATATTTGAACTGCTCTGTAATTACTATGTTTAATAATTTTTTCACAATAAAAAAAACATTTATTGTTATTATTATTTTAATTTTATTGATTAATGATTTATGCTTAGTTATTGAAGCTATTTCAATGACCAGAAAAAATACTATTTTATTGTCAGATAAAAATATATTTAGATTAGCCACTATATATATATATATATTGTAGATATATGACTCATTTCACATACATACAGATTATTTAATTAAAAAAAAATTTTTTTTTCTTTTATATAGAGATTTATGTGTACGTATATTATATGTATAATTTGTAGTTGATAAATTAATAAATAGTGAATGAATATAATGTTGTAAAAAATGATATTTTAATATGTTATTTTTCTTATTAAATAATTAATATATTCAGTTATTTAGTTTTATTCTGTAAAATAAAACATTAAGAAAGAAAGTGTGAAGTAAAGTGATCAAGATTAGTAGATTAGGATATGAAAATGTACACGTGTGAGTATGAATATTTTAAACATAAAACATTTTTTCACAAATCTTTAATGACTAAGATGGCAGGCTTTGTTGTTTTTGTGATATCTAGATTGTAGATAACTAGAGAGGGAAGTGATGTTTGGAAAGAATAAATGTAACAATTAATTCTAAGTTTTTATTAATTGCGACAGACAGTCAAACTTGTGAAGCTTTGATCTTTTATCTCAAGATAAGATTTCCAGGTGGTCCTTTTCTTTGATCAAAGATTCAAAATAAAAATGAATGAAACAATATTTAGAAGTCAGTTCAATTTTTGTTTGGAGGAGAGTGATCTAACAATATGTAGTTTTAAAAGAAAGTCAATCATTAATATTACTAAGGTCAGTTTTATTCAATATTATTAGAGAAGAGAGGTAGGCTATCAGTTTTTTTCAATATTATTAGAGAGAAAAGAAGTAGCGATCAGTTTTTTATTCATTATTATTAGACAGAGATGTAGTGATGGAGTTCATGAAAACCAAAGAAAATGGACAGTTCGCATATTTTTTTCAAAAGAGAGTGAGCGATTGATTTTTTTTTTCACTCTTTAAAAAATTGAGAAAGGAAAAAAAAAACTCTTGTTTTAAAGTTAGTATAGATGAAGATGTGCATATATATAAGTAATTCCCAGCAATATTAAGATAAAAAAATGGAACAAAATTGAATTTCTTGGAAGAAGTTATTTACAGTTCTATAAAATGATATTAATATATTTTTCTGTGTATAATACAATGAATTTGCATTGCTAAAGCCACTTCTTCTGCTTCCTGGAATCTTACAGAATGGGTTAAATCACTGATCTACTGTGGACTCATATACCGGTCCATAGTAACCAAAAGAATGGACAAATTTAAAACCAGCCACAAACCTCATATAATAATCATCTTTGACAAGAGAAGAAGAAAGAAAAGATGAATAAAAACCATATATAGCCAAGTTTGATTAGGCTATCAACCAAATTTTTGTTAAAGTTTTCCTCCTAGTCATCTAAAGTGTCTACAATGATTTTTTTTAAATGGAAGAGACAAGCAAATCCACCAGTTCATACTTATCTAAAAGTATTTGTAATAACTCTTTTTGAAATGGTAGAAGCAAGCCAGTCAATGAATTAAGCATTATCAAAAGCATCAACAATAAATGATTTTAAAATTGTGGAAATAAGCTAGTCAATTAATTCATGTTTATCTTAAAAGTATCTGCAAGAACTTTTTTTTAAATGGATCAAATCAACTTATTAAGACAAGCAGTCTGAAAATTCAAACTTAAGACATTTATAAGAAGTGAAAATAATCGGGTAACTATGAATTTTTATTAACAAATCTTTTATTCTTACTTATTAAAAGTAAACATTAATTTATTGGTCAAGGCATTTTTTTCTTTTGATACAGAAATATTAAAGGCTTGTTTATCGATAGTTATTCTCAATATCACATAACATAACACAAACACAGTTTAAATCTTTAAACTTACATTTTCATTATTTTTTTAATTTTTTTAATTACATATTGTAATATTGAACTGTTTTTTATTGTTCTTCATTTATTATGATAATGAGCAACCTATAAATATATGCATTTATAATGTTTTTTTATCTTGTTGCATATTAAATTGATATAATGTATTTTATTTTCTTTTGCTCAAGGTTGCAAGAATAATTTTTTTATATATGTGATTTATGTCTTAATTCTTAGACTGTTTTTTACGAGGCTCCTCGTCGACATCTGAAATCACTCTAACTCAGCCAGTTTTTATACGAAAATATTCGTTAAACACGTATTGAATTCGTTTTTAAAAGTTCTATACGATGGTGACATCTTCCGATTTATTTTAGAAGTAAAAAATAGAAAAAAAACGCATTTAAACCTAAACAAAGAAGGAACATTATTTGTGATTGATTCTTAGCATGCTCTCAGCCGAAAAAGACATTCTGATTGGCTGGAAAGAACAAAGAAACTGCCTGATCAAAGAAAATAAAGAAAAACGCTGAGGTTTTCATTTCGAATACGATTTAATTATTATAAAAGAATATTTTGAGAAATTAAAATTATTTTCAGAGAGAATAATAAAAAAACAAAATTATTTTCGAAAAATATTGAAGATTTAAGTAAATATATTGAAGATGTAGTAAAAAGAAATATTTACTTTTCTATAACGTAAAAGTCGATCTTTTTGTTTACATTATAACTTTTATGTTGCCGATATTGAATATCTTAGAATAAATAAATAGCAATTTATTTTTGAAAGAACTTTCGTTCTCTTCACAACCTGAAAAATTAATTATATACTTTTTATAAATGTATCTGAGTTGAATTTAATATTATAGGCAAATATGTTTTAACAATAGGCTTTGTTTTCAGTTTGTGAGTTGGCCAATTAAAAGATTTGATTTTTATCTGATACAACCAATGATAAAATTAGCGGTTAAAAGGTTAATCTTTAATATAAGGGAACACATTTTAAAAATATATGTTGACATATCACAGGGTGTATGTGCATGTGTAACTGCTTATACAAACATGACAAAGGAATAGGTTATGCATAGTTTGTTTAAATATGGTAAATTGAAGAGCCAGGCTTACATATGAATGGAAGTGAAGTAAAACACACAAGTTACATATGAAATTTATTTTTATGTTATAATAAGTTAGGAAAGTCTTAAGTAAGCATTCAATGAAATATTTTTTTTTAAAATGTCATTTTAAGCCAGCTTATTTTAAAATATCCAAAATGACAAACTTGTATATTAAATTTATTTGGTTATGTGTATATAAATTGTTGTATTAATTCTATATTTAATCAATGTGATAATAAGTAATTTATCTAATTATTAATTTGATTTTAAAGAAGGAAAGAAGAATAGTATTAATAAAATATAATTATATATCTTAATTGGTTTCCAAGTTATTAAAAATGTTGTGTTTTTCTTGTCTTAATTCTATTGTTTTAAATCATCATCATCATCATCACTCACAGATATTAAGAATCATCAGCACTAGCAAATATTAAGTAAGTGCTGCAAAATGTTAAGTAAGCTAGAATGTTGATTTACATTTAAGTATTTAAGGATTGTGCTTGATATCTAACCAAATTTTAATAATTATAGGTCAATAATAGAAAGCTAAAATTATGTTGTGCTCATGAGTTTTGATCATCTTCATCAAAGATGAATATTGTATTATTGATTGAAACACTTTCAAATGGTACTGTACATGAGTCATGATCACCATCATCATTAAATAAATTATAATCATTAAATCTAATGTTTAACATAATTAATATATTTAGTAAATAGGGATTCATAAAGAGTTGAATATCACGTGAGGAAATGCGTGATGATCAGTCATCATCACTAGTATTATTGAATCCTAGTTTTAACTATAAAAGTACTTGGAATAAATAACTATAAATGAATATAAATGCTAATGAGTGTTATATTTAAATCTTAATTTAAAACAGAATGATTTTAAAAAGAAATGCCTATAAGTTTATGAAAAGATAAATTTATTGTTGTGAATTCATTATAAAGCTAGGGCTGGTATCATCAACATTATTATTATCATCATCATTACTATCTTTATATTATGATAAATAATTCAGTTAAGTAACTAGTATCATGGCCAGCCACTTAAGTAATGGTCTTCACTAGGTTTATATGGAAGCCATTAATAAGAGTACTTTTTTTGGCATCTGTTCATTAATATATGTAAAATGAGCTAGTAATATCTATAAGAGTCTTTGATCTATATACATTTTGGTGATATAGGGATCTTGTAATTTTATTGACATAGATAAAATATAAGAATGTCATTTTTTTGTTCATTAGTCATCCAAGTCATGTGTAGTAAAAATGTACCGAATGATGTTTGAACTCAGTACATTTAAACATATATTTATCTAAGATTTAAAACAATCTAGTGGTGCTTGTGGGAAAACACATGTACTTAGCTAAACTGAATAAAGAGTGATTTAATCCCTTTCCAACTTAATGATATTAAGTTTATATGATAATTTTATATGTTGTTATAAATAGCACCAGTGTGTGCGTGTGACCGTGAATGGCCGTATATACATGGAAAGAGGAATAAGAAGGATTCTTGGTTAAAAGAACCTAGTATTGGAGATAAGTGAAATGCACTCCAGGAATCTCACAGTTGGTAATTTTATTCAGTTGCTATATTTAATATTATTTTATTTGATGACAATGACCAGTATGTTTTATTGTTCAAATGACTTCCCCAATATCTAAATATTTTAAATCTTTAATGATGACAGTTTTAATTTTCATTTGGTTATTTTATATGGAAAAATGAGATAATTTATTTATTTCATTATTAGCGTGACAGAATTAATGTATATGATAGTTGCAATCAGACTATAATGTTATATTTAATTAATTAGAAATAGACACCCAAATAGAGCATGATATGCATATATTCTTATTTATATGTTAGCATAATCCTTATTTAATTATAAATTGTATTTTAGCTAACACAGTAAATTCATTTCTCATTTAATTTTACTTGTTACAAATGAGGAACTGCTGGAGCATATCATATATCCTATTTAGTGTTTAGTTATTGAATTATGGCAACTATCATTTTATCACTCATCAATATATAGATTATAATCAGTTACAAAATAGCAGTCTTTTTTCACCATTACATATATTTGTAATCGGTTATAAAGTAACAGCCTTTTACCAACCTTTTTATCAGTTCATCTTTATTTATTCATACTGTTACAAATGGCGCAGATTATAAACATATTATAATAATTAATAATATCTATATTTTTTTACCTGTTACAATATATATATATATGTAATAAATAAAGTTTGATATCTGTATTCATTTCACAATATATGTAATATACAAATCAATATATATATATATCAAAATACAGTACAATTTATATAAATTATATTATTTTAGAAGTACTTTTGAATATACATTTTGTAGTCTTTATCAGCTATATAACATTGAATAATCAAAATGAGATGACCTTTAACAATACCCATAGTTCAATTCAGATTTCCCACAATTCTGTTATCTTAACATTTGATGACTGGCGATTCATTAACATTTGATGATTTCTTGAAATCAACATAGCCTCTTTTATTTTACATTTATTATGACAACGTTCAATTTGAATATTTTTCATATTTTTATAATCAAATTTAAATTCATATTGACAAGATTTATTATGATCAAATATAACAGATGATGAAGGTTTATTTACATCTATTACAGATTGTTTCTCTTTTTGAATTCTATTATATAAAAACATATGATCTTTTATTCTCTTCTCAATAAATAGATTACTTAATAACTCTAAAATTCAAAATTCAAAGTTTAATCAAAATTCTATTATATATAGATTGATATGTGGATGTGGCATACAATACATCAGTGAATCAAAGTGCACATTTGAGAAGAGAATAAAAGAGCATATGCTTTTATATAATAGAATTCAAAAAGAGAAACAATCTGGAATAGATGTAAATAAACCTTCATCATCTGTTATATTTGATCATAATAAATCTTGTCAATATAGATTTAAATTTGTTTATAAAAATATGAAAATTATTCAAATTGAATGTTGTCATAATAAACGTAAAATAAAAGAGGCTATATTGATTTTAAGAAATCGTCAAATGTTAATGAATCGCCAGTCATCAAATGTTAAGATAACAGAATTGTGGGAAAATCTGAATTGAACTATGGTAGGAAAATAACGTTGATAACATGTTTTGCATAAAAACGTTTATCATAAAATATTAATTAACAGGAGACATGTTTGTTGTTTTATACAAAAAAATATTTACATGAATGTAAAATTAACCAACATTTGGAAATGACATTTAATACTTTTATTTTTTTCTTATTATATTAACTGATTATTATAGAAATAAAATGTGTGAAATGAATAGCTTATTATTGGAAAAAAAAAGTTAAAAAATGTATGTTTTATAAAATTAGGAATTAGATAACATTACATGTTTCAAATAATTAGAGAAATCATTTACCCTCTCATAGCATTCATTACAATGAATCATATTTTATTTATTCTTCTACAATTTTTCTTTCTACTATAAACTTAAAAAATCATTAGATGGTGATGATTGCTAAGTTTCTGTCTATTGCTGTATGATCTGTATTTTAAAGTTAGTTTCTGAATTATGGTCTTTGCCAGTAAGGAGTTTTGGATCTGAATCTAGTATAATTGGATCTTTTGATTTCTAATACATCTTTCATATAGCATTTATCTTTTACTCTTTTTTGTATTATCAAGCACCCAGCCTGAACTTAAAGCATAAATCCAAATCATGTAGTTATGTAGATCTAGATCCAATTCAGCATATATATATATATTGTAACGGGCACAGACGTTATTACATTGTTTTTTTATTAGTAAACATGAAAAAAAAATAAAAGTTCGCCAATAAAAACTTCTTTTTTAAGAATTAAAAATAAAAAAATCATCTTAAACTCGCATATATATAAAATCGCACAGATAAATAATTATTAAAATAAAACTTTATTAAAGAAAAAGTATTTTAAAACTAAATTTTCAGAAAAGATTTAGAGATAAAAATATATGTTTAAGTTTGAAAACAGATTAATTAATCTTTTGTAAAATGGAAATGATTATTTTAATTAGTAAACTAGCCTTGGGCATCTAAAATGTATAAGCAATGGTCAGATAGGAAAACAATAGGAACAGAATGGCCAATGAAAGAAATCTATCGAAGAAATTGGACCTCAATGGAAGGATCATCATCAACGATGACGTAACGTCTATTGGATCGTAAAGTTATGTATAAAAAAAAATTTGGAAATAAAAAGTGATTTGGTTTAATTAATTAGAAGGAGATGTGACTATACGTGTTAGTGCAGAGTTGAAGGAGAAGGGATTGAAAAGACACACTCTTCAATCCCTTCAGTTGTTAAAAAAAAGAAATGAAACATCGCTTTTCTTATACTGAGGACAACAGGATCATCGGGGGATTTAATGTGGATTCCAAACAGCAAGCAACAGATAAAAGAAACATTTTGAAATCGTAAGAACTTTTTGAACTCTCAGCTTTAAATATAAATAATTTATGAACATTTCTAAACAAAAGAACTTTAAATACTAAACTTTTCAATATTTATAAATATAAGAATTTCCTATCTGACTAAAGTAGTTAAAATGTTATTTGATGTATTTCTTTTGTAAAATCATTTCCATTTATATATTTCTTGTTCTTTAAGTTTTATTATGATTTCTGTTTTCCGATAAATTAAAATATATCAATGATAAACTTAAGTCGGGCGTGAATGGCTGTATAGATTTGTAAAGTTATATTAGGGGAGGGTAATCTTAGGTTATTTGTGTCATTGTTGAATTGGGTCAATGGATTGGATATATTGATGTAGTTAGTAGATGTAATGCAAGATTCGCTACGGGCAGAATCGCTTGTATACGCCGCACACTTCCTCTTGCCTAGGGAATGCGATCGTAAGTCGGCAAAATGACCGCAGTCCATTTCTGTGGAGTTTTTTTTTATTGTTCTTCTCGTTAGATAGATGTAATATTCCTATCTGATGAGAGTCAATGTCTTATCTTAACCTATTTTGTGTTGCCGTATTCATATTACATTGAATACATCGATATATCAGATGGATTGACACCAGGTTGACTGCGAACTTTTAGCCTAAGGTTAAATGGGGATAGAATGTTTTATCTTCAAATGCAAATCTATGTAGTCTATTCATACTCGACACTAAATAAAAATGCATTAAATTTAAGTTGTTTATAGACGCTTGCATGGATTCGTTACCGGCTAATTATGTTTTTGGTTTTCATATTCGATCAAAATATATATAGACATTCGGTAAATACTGATAACTTATGGTGAGTATCTAAAATGTATTTATTCGGATGTCTTTTAAGGTATTGGTGCCACTGCGGTATCTTACGATGAATACCAGTGGGTTTCTTGTATTCCCTAAGCAATTGACAGTATCAATGATTTTGTATTTTGATCGTTTATGTTTATTTTGAAATGTTTTAGCTGTGTGATCTATGTAACCGATCTATACTTAACATTTATAAACAACTTTTATAAATCTTTCTGTGCGAACTTATAATAGCATAAAAATTAAAATGTAAATTTAAATTCTAAAATCAAGTTAAAACCCAAAGTAAAAGTTATTCTAAAATAATGTTAAATTTTATATATATGTGCGTAAATAAATGTTTGTATGTTAATTACTGGCAGTGGCTTATTTTATTTATTTTTTAATATTGAAATATAATTAGATAAGATATTATATTATTAAATCTCTGCTACTCCCTGAACTAGTGACATGGGCTAACGACCGGATATCAAAATATATAAATAAAATAAAAAAAATTTTTTTTTGACTTACGTATCTGCCTACTTTATAAATTTTTCTAGGTTCAAATGCCTAGATGGCGCCCTGTAGTGCAGATTACGTTAAGTGTCTTTCTCTGGATCATTATAATATATATAAAGTAAAAAGTATATATCTACAAAAGTATTTATATATATGGGGTTCTCAAGTTTATGAATAATTATAAGCATCATTATTCTTCAGCCAGGATTGATGTAAAATAAAATAAAATAAAAAAGCAAATTAAAAAAAGCCATTACAAGATTCCAGATTATATAATATGTTTTTCAGGGGGAAATCCTATATTACTTCCATTCTGTCATCTGGGACAATGTGATTTATTTTTTGCCTTTTAGTCAATTCTAGATAAAAGATAGATATATCTAAAGTTATTAAAAAACAAGAACAGTAAAATTTATTAATATTGAATTGATCTAAGATGTATATAACTATATAAGAAAGTTGACTTGTATTCAAAACATTAAAATGTTTTTGAATTTCAGGCTGATTGCTTGTAACATAAAATATAATAAAAAGTGATCGTATGATGAACAGTGCACTAGATTCCAATTATTCAGCATTAGATCTAGATTGAAAACCCATTATTGTTGAAATCCATAATTCAGAAATTAGTATAGAGATATGGATCACACAACAATCGGTAAGGATTTAATAAAGGCTACTATCTACTCTCCAGTCTTTACTCAAGATTAGATTAGGTGGCACCCCTGGAGTAATATAACATTGAGAAGTATTGTGTAAAGTGAGACATTTTTTAAACTTATGATTATGCAATGTAAAAGAAAAGTTATGTGATTGCTGAAAGCCTACTGTGACTCAAGATATTGATGAATTATTATCTTTATGTAAGTAAAAAATTGCTTCTTTTTATTTCCTTTTTAAAATGCTTTTGGATTTTATATAAAATAGTAATTGGATATTTATCATCATGAAGCTCTTTACATTATAATAACATTTTCTTAACTTGCATATAATCTGAACTAGAATATGTAATGAATATATTTGAAGATGGTTTTAATTGGCTTAAAATTATTTTCTTAGGTATTTATTCTATAGTCAACTCAGTTAATCATCTAAAATATATCAGTAAATGGGTATCTAATTTTTTTAACTAAAAAAAAGATCAAGTTCTCATTACTCTAAAGTTGGCAAGTTAGATGAATACTGTTTTCTTCTTTATTGCTACTTTGTTGAAAATATTTTTGACATGTAGTGGCTATTCAAAGATGGTTTGTGCCTAATTAGTGGTACATTTATGTAAAGAATAAATATTAATGCAATTGCATAAATGATTGAAGTCATTATCATAAAATTTTTTAAGATTTTCTGCACCAATAGACATATCAACTACATGACAAGTAATTTCTAAAAAGCTATATTTATGAAATCTTACACTACAATTTTTAGGATATCTAAGTATGCATCTTTGCTACAAAGATCAGTACACACATAAACAGTTATCATATAAAAGATCTTTCAGCTATTAATGAGCTGAATTCTAGTCAGTATTATATGAAAATAATAAATTTAATATTGAAAGTGAAATTAAAGTTCTCTAATCAATGATACATTGTTACTAACTTGACATTATCTAACATCAAAAGAAGTAGAATATCTTGTGTTTGAGATAAAAACTTGCGATTCCTGTCATTATATTTCTTCTAAATACATGCAGACTTTAAACTGATTTACAAAGAAATTGATTTACAAATATATCAATATCAAAGTTTTAAAAAGAATATAAACACTACAAGTTTTCTGTGAGCATATTCATCCATCAATATTATTTTTAATCACTTTCAGTTCACTTTAGGATGAAGATATCTTCAAGTTTAATACAGTTTCTTTAATCTATTGTTTCTTTTCTTCACATTATTTCAATTGATTTTCTTATTTTATAAATCTATTTCACATACAGACTTTTTCTTTTAATATATATATTTACAAATTTTGGATCTAATTTTCAATTGTTAATTTGTTATGTATGTTGAGATGAATTAAGTTTCATTCCAACTTTTTATATTTTCAGTTTTAATATCTATTTGTTCTTTCAACCACATATTTTTTTTTAAATCTTTCTTTGTTTTCCCCAACTTTAAACTCTTCATCTTTACCTATTATAAATAAATAAATAAATAAATAATGGTGAATACTTATGTCATAAATGAATTATGTATATCAAACATAAGTAATGATAAATATAATAACATAAATAAAAATATATCGTATGATATAAGCTTGGAACAGATTAATTTAGAGGATTCAAATATAATTTATAACATTTAGAATCAAATTTGTATACATATTAGATTTTATAGTAACACTTTAATTTCATACTAAATAATAAAAGTTTACCCAAGGGTATAACTTTGTACATCAGAAGCTGAAAATAAAATAAAAATAAAGGCTATCCTATATTTTGAATAAATGTAAAAAGTTTTAATTACTCAAAAAAAAATTATGCTGCTTTATGATGTCAGATATCTTAAGGAATAATAGGAAAATTTAAGAGATTTTTATATAATATAATGTGTTATTATCTCAGTTGTAGATCAGCTGTTTATTAATCAGCTTTTACAAAATGTAATATAATCAATAATAGAGAAAATTAAAAAATATGTCTAAAAAAGTAAGCATGGAATCTGTTATGAATGTAGAAAAGATAATAAATACCTCTAATGAAATTTTAACTATGATTAATTTACAAATAATTCTACTGAAAACAACTTGAAATGTAAGAGGCAATATTAAATTTATAATTGTTTTAAGAATCTTTATATCAGAGACCTTAGTTGTGGAAATGAAATTTATAAAATGAAGAATTTTAGCTGTGGGATGATAAGATTTACTTTGGAACAATATTTATTTAGACAAAGATAAATTTAATAAAATATGAAATTACTTCTAAAATTACTGAAGACTAATTAATGTATATCGAATCATGTTTTTACTGCATTTGAAATAGATATTTATATTCTTACTTTTTTTAAAACTAATCATTATGTTTTGTAATTCTTTTTGTTTTTATTTATATAGAAAATTTAGTTTTAAGCAATTAAATTCTTGATCTAAATAAGTCTTATGGTTAGTTGATTGGAGGTCATGGCAAATTATGTGCTGTTTAAGCACTGAAATGGTTAAATTAATTATTACAGTTTCATTCATTTATCCAAATATTTTTTTATTATGTATTTTATTCATATAGAATCAATTTTTAATTTTAGAATCATTTTACATAAATGATTTAGAGTCAAAGTCTCTAATTATTTATACATGCATCTGAACTATTGAAAATCATTTACTTACATATATACATAATGCAAAAACAATCTTCTAAATTAAAAAAAAAAGATAACATTATTCAAATTTTGCAATAAGTTATTAAAATGTATTAACAAAGTTTTAATATTTTAAATAATGTTTTATGCATAATGCTAATAAAAGATCATAATGGTAAAATGAAGCTTCTTTTTATGAGTGTTAAAATCAATTATATTGCATCTGCATAATCAGATTTTAATAAAAAAGAACAAAAATTAAAAAGACATTGGTTTTAATGGAGCATTTAAAAATAATATTAATAACAATATGAACTGATGTGCAAACACATAATATATAACATACATGCAAATATAGATGAAGTTAATGATATAATGGTTGGTGTATCTTCCTACAATCTTAATGATCTGGATTCACAACTGGACAAGGTAAAACTTGGATGCTTTTTAAAATCCAAATGGGCTTAAGCCATTTTGGATAACCATCATGTAAATGATTATCAGCCATTTTTAGAAGAGCAAATTAAAAAAAAAAATCCTCATAACATTTTGTATTGAAGAACCAAAATTTCACCTATTTGTTTCCTTTGATAGATGAAACAAAAAATGACTTAAAACACCATTTCTTATTTTAATATATAACTTTCCTTCAGTACGAATGGCCTAAGTATGTTATTTTTTAAGTAAAACATTTTATCAGACTTTTCTTTATTTTGCTATAATATCCTATAAATACAATTTATCCAAACCACTTTGAACACTTTTTAGCAAAACTCTTTATTTGTACATATATAAATATACCTTATGTTTCAACTGTCCTGCAGTCTTCCTCAGAGCCAGTTCACTGAGGAAGACTGCAGGACAGTCGAAACATAAGGTGTATGTATATATGTATAAATAAAGAGTTTTGCTAAAAAATATTTAAAGTGGTTTGGATAAATTATATATTTATAAATGTGGTAAATTGATTAGAGTGCATAAGATATTTTTGTAACCAATCAAAATTTTTAGACTTCCAGTAGACTTCTCTGAAAGATTGTTATTAAATCATGAGTTTAGACCAAAGTAAAATTTTCCAGACTAAGCTATTCTCTTTTATGATACATGCACTTCATGGAACAATCTTGATTACATATGAGCCAATGTTTAAAATATCTAATAAAAAATAATACATTTAAAATCAGACTCCCATTTCTATGTGAATATTCAAGTCTTTCAAGTGTCTAATTCTACAACAATTAAAGTTGTGTCATAAAGTGACGTGCACTAAGGTAAATTGGTCTGAACAATATTATACTGAAAGACAGCTGACAATATCAAACTTTAAGAATAAAATATTTTGAATCTAAAATATATATAGATACTAATATTATTTAAAGGTGATATTTTTTAGCATGTAATAATTTGAGTTCAGCAATGAAAATCTTTTAGTGTCATATTTATTAAACTTAATTAACTATCTTGCATTATATTATCATTTGATCATCTTAGAAAATAAAAACAATACAATTTTCAATTATTTTTTGAGTTTTTATTAAAGTGGCAGGTATGAAAATTGATATTTACAAACTTCAACATTAATTCATGAAATGGTTATTATGACTTGCATCAATATCCCCATATTTTTACTAAATAAAGTCTTGGAAATATTATTTCAATATCTTTGAGAATTTCTAATTTATTGCAAAAATATAATATTATTAAATGATGACATTTTTTAATATGTAATAATTTTAAAATCAAGAATAAAAATTTCCATGTACTCGAGGGAGCTTTTTTAAACTTATTACATATTAAAAATTTTACTTTTTAATAATTCTATTACATATCTTTGTTGAATTGGCATTTCATAAAAATATTAAAATGAAATATTTCAAATTTCTATCTATTGAAAATTATTTAAGCCAAATTGATTTATATTACAAATCCCTCCTTTGATTACTGTTAAATTTTATGTATGTAGAACTTATGATATAAATGCAATTGCTATATCACTGTTAAATAGTTTAAATATATTATAGATGATAAATTTATTCACAGTTTTGTTTTGTAAATTGAAGATTGGATTTCAAAAGTAACCAATCTCTCATATATGAATTGTGTTACTACTAAATTTGAGATCAGATTCAAAAGAACCATCTATGTAATTAAGTTGTGTTATGTTAAAATTAGAATTTTGATCAAAAGTGACCACTTCCTAGAATTATCTTGTAAAGAACATGCATTGATTAAAATAATTCCATATTAGACATGTGTGTGACCATGCTATGAAACTAATGATATGAATAAATGTATTATATTTGTGAGGATCAGCCATATAAAGGATTGTATCCAGCATGTATTAAATGCAAGAGAATGTTCTCAATCATATAACTATGTTAGTATTATAATATGTAATTGAAAGATTAATGTTTTAAAATTAATCAAAATAAGCCTTGGACATTTTGTAAATAACTATTACTGTTTTTCACCATATATGTGAACTAAAAATTAAAAGATAGGGAAGAAATGGCTTACTAAAGCAATTATTATTATTAAATTATAAATTAATTATAAAGAAAATTGTCATAAATTCTTATGACATAGACTGCAATGTAAATATGTTTAGAAAAAAGATTATGTCTTGTCTGAAAATTACGAAACTATGTAAACAAATCATTGTTTTGATATTTGTTTAAAAAATGTTAACTTCTTTATATACAATATTATCTGGTTTGCATATTTATTCCCTGTCCATTTCATTGAGACTAGCTTACAATCCATGAAATTTAGTCAGATACTACAAATAGTGATTGTGTGGTAATCATCATCATGGCATATTAAAGAAAATATTTTAAATACTATTAAAATATATAAATAAAACATATGTGTTGTATGTTTCCTGATGTTTAATGCTAAATGAAATATAAACATATATAAGCTGACCATTACATAGTAATTTTCCCAATTTGTAAATTTTTGACCATTACAATATTTATTTCTAGAAAAAGTGTATACTATATGAATCCTAAAATAGTATAAAGTAAAAAAAAAGATTCTGAAAAGTTAATTATAAAAGTTTCAAATTGAATAAATGGTTCAATATTTAAAGAACTATATTTTTAATCTATGTTATGATAGAGATTTAGATATTCATATTTTCAAAAAAATAATCAACTGTGATATTTATAGTCATTCAAAAGTTAGATATCTTATTTTTAGTAAAATATTGTTAAATTTGAAATTTGCAAAGCACTATGTTTGATAAAAGAATGAAAAATTCTAATGAAATAAAGACCAGATTATTTTTTAATGCTTAAAGTTTGATTTACTTCCTCAAAGTACTAAGTATTCTTAAAGACTGTCCAATATATATATATATATGATCATTGTTATCATGCAGACTTAAAAATACATATTGGATAAAATCTGTTAATAAAAATTTCTCTAAATATGAATCTATAAAACAGACTAGGAGCCCTTGTGCAGTATTTTAAATGTTGTAAGTCAACAAAGAAACCAAATTTCTTATTCTTTAAAGTGAATAATATAATCAAACAATTTATATATTCCTATTCAACTGGAATCTGTCTCATATATCACTAGATTACATATAAAGATATAAATAAAAGTTATGGTATATATATATTTCTTTTTAAAAAAAATTAAAAACTGCAATAGTGCTAACAAATCACTTTGGATTTTACAATATTTGGTAGAATATGTTTTTTTTTTTAAATGATAAAAGAAAAAAAGGTGAAAATTTTGACTTTTAAAAGCTACATTTCTTTTGCGTTAAATAAAACTTTTACCAAATGAAATATTTATTTTTGCTTTGCTCTGTTTTAATCGACTAATAGAAATACTAAAGGTTTTTTTTTATTATTAAAAAAAAGACTAAATATGCAAATTAAAAAAAAAATGTTTTCCTATTCCTATACCTGTTGCTAAAACAGGCAAAACTCACTATACGTATTGCCACACACAGCAAGCTAGGGTAATCAATGGATGCCAGAAGGCTTGTGCATAAAATCCCCAACTAGTGACTACTCATCCAATATCCCCAGACTAGTTTCTGGTTTGTGGCCTTCGTCAGTGAGGAGCCTTGGATCTGAGAGCACTGCACCTAGATCTTAGGATCTAATGCAACCCTCCATCAGCCACCTTTTATCTCCATTTAACTACAAAACTATGATTCTTGAACTGAAAACACCTTAATGTTTTCAATCCAAGCCCATAAGCTTATATAGTCATATGGGTCTGAACTCAGTTCAGCACCCATACATTTTGGTGTCTTTGGTTCTTTAATAATCATAGCCACCACTATCCTATTAGGCAGGATTGGTTTTAAGCCAATAAACATCACATGACCACCACTTCTTATGCTTGTGTATAACTGTTGTTAAAACAGGCAAAACTAACTATATGTATTGCCACACACAGTAAGCTAGAGTAATCAATGGATGCCAGAAGGCTTGTGCATAAAACTAGTCTGGGGATATTGGATTAGTAGGCACTAGATGGAGATTTTATGCACAAGCCTTCTGGCATCTATTGATTACTCTAGCTTGCTGTGTGTGGCAATACGTATAGCTTGTTTTAACAACAGTTATACACAAGCATAAGAAGTGGTGGTCATGTGATGTTTATTGGCTATCCTTATACCTTGTTTATATTCGCAGTTTTGTAAATAGGTTAACTTTTTTAAATATATATCTGTTACTGAATTTTGAACTTTATACATACTTTAAGAGAATTTAAAATATAGTATTGGTATATATACGATTGTATACATTTTTCTTATTTTATTCATAATTTTGAAGTTATATAAGGAAAATAACTTCATATATATTATGTATATGTTGCAAATTACTTGAAAATAAATCTTTATTTCAGTTAATTGCATATATGTATATACATATAAATCTGTGCGAATTATTGCAAAACAGATGGACTATAATTAATGCTTTGTCTATCTGATCTAAGAGGGCACTTCCCAAAAGTACAAATCACCACTAAACAGTTAATATTTAGATAATTTAATGAACGATAATTAATAACGTTTTAACTATTTCTATACATACAATTATTTTATATAAAAAGGCCCGAATGCATACATAAATAATAGTGTAGACCAATACAACCCGTAAGAGTCCTAGCTTGCTGTTCCCACATTCAGAGGCTAGCTCTCTGCACTTGAAGTCCCTGTGCCAAGGGAGACATTCTGCTACAACTTATGTCCATGTGCACAGGTGAAGCTCCAAAAATCAAGTGAAGTCTTCTTGATCCAAATTGTACTGAGGTATTCATTGTTTCAATCCCTGAAGTTGATTGATTCATACTCCCGTCTATCTGCTCAGGTGATTCTTCATTTCACTGTTCCATACAAGAATTTAAATCATTATCTCTCTGACTTTAATTAATGAGTTATTTTTTAGTTTATCATTTATCTTATGAAGGAAATCTAAACTCGAATTTCTTAGTTTTTATTTCATTAACGACATATTCTACTCTCCTATTTAAACAGAATCAGTCTTTTGATTTTCTTTAATTTATTAAATTTATTACTTTTTCTCATTAAGTTTATAATGTCAAGCGTTGTTAGCCGAGAGGTCAGCGCAGCTGCCTTGTAGTTGTTTGCGACGGTTGTGGGTTCGCCTCCCGGCCGATGCAATGACATATGGGGGGAAAAGTTTATACTTATATATGTATGTACATTTAAGCATAAGCATACTTATCAATTAAATAAAGTTTTAAAATAATATGCGATATAAAAAGACTTTTAGCTTCATTATTTTAATTGTAATAGTTTTACTATTATAAAAAAAATATTTAATATTTATGAGAGGAAAACATGTTTTATATTATGAAAGGAAAAGATGTTTTAAATGTAATTGAAATTTAGAGAAATTTAATGTAAAAAAATTATGATAAATAATGTTAGTAAAACACTATTTTTTACATCTATATTCTTAGATTCTAGAGGTTCTTGGTTAGTATATTTAATTATTATAGTTTGCTTTATTCAAGTTTTTAAAAAAAAAATTGAGGGGAAAAATAGAATTAGTAGCTCTAACCTACATAAAATTATTTCAGTGATGTGATGTATTATGGCTTCTCCTTAAACGAAGTCAAGAATCTCTCAGCAATTATGCCCAGATAAACCTGTTAGCCACTTTATTTTCCATTCCCCACTCTAAATTTTCCCATAATCTGCTCTATCCCATTTCCACAACATAATCTTTGTCAACTCTATAACCTTTATATCTAAATCCCTCTTATCTTTTCCCAAACCCAGCATAAAAACCAATAATTCACTTTCTGTATAATCACTCTTTTCATATTTATTTTTCCACAACTTCATTATATGTACCTTTTCTGTTTTCAAACATTTACATTCAATTAACAAATGCCTAATATTTTCTATTCATTCCTTACATAATTTACAAAATAAATCACCCATATTTTTCCATTTACATGTATATTCTCTTAAATTAAATTGAGTACTGACCTGGCATCTACAGTCAATTAAATAGTGATAGTATTCTAGTTTTTTTTTTTTATTAATTTAATAAAGTTTTGAATTAATAGTGATACAAAAAAATGTTTTTCCTTCATATTAAGATCATAATCTATATCTTGCAAATTAAAAAACAGTAACAACTTTTAAAAGTCAAGGTAAATTATATTTTGAATTTTTTTGAATTTAAGCAATTTTCATATTAACTTCCGAGCACGTTATAACTAAAGTTACATACAGAGATTGGAATTAATGAAATAATTAATGAAAGTATAATTTAGATTAAAAATTAATTAAAAATTGTAAAGGAAAAAATGATTTATTGATATAGGAAATGATAATTTTTATAAAGAAAGGAAAGAAAAATAGTTTTAATGTGATATTAAAAAGATACATTGTTTTTTTAAGGAAACAAGTTCAAGTGGTTTTTGAAGACTTTATTTATTTCAGAAATTGTAGCATGAAAAAAGAGTAAGAAATATATACATATTTTTTTAAAAAAAGTTTTATCGTTTATATAAATCTGGAATATCTAAGGAAAAAGTTTACTTTTTAAAAACATTTTATAGTACAATTGTATTAATATTTTGTTTTGATTTAAACCAGTGAAAAAAATTACATTATTTAGGATTCTCTTTAGTACTTGTGAGTTTTTAAGTAAACCAAGATGTCAGCCTATATTTTTGACAAATCTACAGTTTTGGGGCTCCCTAAAAAATGTTTATCAAAAAATGCCTACTACATTTTATTTTTTATTACTGTTACTTTTTTTAAAAAAAATCATTGTAGAAAAATTAATTACAATATTTACAGTTTATTTTCGTTTTTTTTTTTTGGATTAACTTATTAACAACAAAATGGGAAAAAAATATAAATACAATATTTACACTTTATTGATGCTAGTGGTGTGAAATCATATCATGACCATTAAGCACATTTTTCAGGAGAGCAGAATCCCATCTGTTTGAAAATAGTCCATTGCATCACATTCTGTCAGAGGGAGGTCCCAAATTTTTATCATTATGACAATTTACTAAAAAAAAAAAAACTGCTGACAAAAAGAAACACACTAAATTAAAACAAATTACTACATTGTTAAGAGCGTCTTATCACTTCCCACATTGAAAAATGAAAGTGCTGTAGATAAATTTGGTTGTAGTAATAGAAATGAGAAAGGAGCATAGATTTATGGAGTTTGCAAAAAAAAATATTATAAATTTTCTTTTTGAGAAAATGTTATATGGAAATAAAGTTGAAAGCATACAAATGAAAAAAAAAGTCAAGATTGTAATGTTCTTAATAAATTCAACACAGAAAGTGATCATCAATTAACACAGGGTTTCCCAACCAGGGGTGTTTGCACTCCTTGGAATTGCAAGATGGTATTCCAAGAAGTGCAAAATAACATTTCATTTTTTTTGTTTATATTAAGGGCACTGTCCTATATATTCAAGAATTATGTTCAATTTTTATTTCTTATTATTTATTTGTGTAATGTATTCATGTGATCATGATTTGAAAAACTTCCAGAAGTATTAAAAATTAATCAATGACATCATATGATGTATATTCAAGAATTTTCTAGAATGTTTCACAGAATATATAAACCTATATGTGATCTATGGTAGTCAGTGTATTGTTGATTCTGTGTTTGTGCAGTGCTTATTTCTCTTGTATCTCTAATGGTGATTATACTTAATGTTATTTTACTTATTGTTATTTTTCTTCTAATTTATTCTTTTTTTTCCAGATTATTATTAATTATTCATTATGTCAAAGAAAAGGAAATGGATTGATGATTATGTGCAATTTGGTTTTATTTGCCCTGGAACAACTGACAATTTTAAAAAACCCATGTGCATACTTTGTGATGCTGCTTTTCAAATGAAAATATAAAGTCATCTAAGTTGCTGAAACACTTCAATAACTAGCATGTTGGAACAGATGTTGTATGCTATGTCACTGAATCATTGAAAGGTAAAAGGGCTAACTTTGTTTCTCAAGCAACTCTTCCAAAATTAATTTTTATATCTGCTATCAAACTACTGCTGATGGCTTCATATCACATGGCATATAAAGTAGCCAAATCCAAGAAGGCCCATATTATTGCAGAAGAGGTGATAAAAACCATGTGAATTAGAAGTGACAACAATTGTTCTGGGAAAGAAAGCCTCAAACAAGCTTAAATTAGTGCCATTAACAAATAATGTTATTCAGAGCTGAATTGGTGATTTGAGTTTGGAAATTTTGGATCAAGTTTTTCCAGATATCAGGGCTAGTCCTTTGAAAATCTCTCACCAGTTGGATAAAATAACATGTTGCAATTGAAGTCAGCTCATTGCATTAGTGAGGTATGTTTATGATGATGTCATACTGAAAGATTTCCTGTTCTATGAAGATCTGAAAAGTAACACAAAAGGAAAAAGACATCTTCCAGTGCATAAAAGACTTCTTTGTGAAATATGACTTAGATATCCAAATTATTAGTTCCATGTGTACTGATAGTACCTCTGCTATGTTAGGAAATAAATCAGAACTTTTTGCACTGATGAAACAAGAGATTCCACACTTTCAAGTTACCCACTGTTTTCTTCATGAATGTTTTAGCATAAAACACATTGCCTCCAAGGTTGAAAAAATTCTAGACACTTCTGTGGAGATCATCAACTGTATTATATGTCATGCTATTAATCACTACATCTTTAAGTCATGGAAATGAGCATTCAGTTTTGGTTTTCCACATGGAAGCTCACTGACTGTCATGTGGGAGAGCTTTAAGATGTTTCTTCAAATTGTGAGAAGTCAAAGCTTTTTTGAAGGAGTGTAACTATGATGAGCCTGGAGAAATATAATCTCAAGAATTCAAACAAATTTTAGCCTATTTGAATGATATTTTTACTCATATGAATGATATGAGTGTAGCTATCCAAGTAAAACATGTAAACATACTGAAATTCTGGGAAAATAAAAAGTTGACAAGTTAAAAGAGGGAATCTTAAATTTTACTCATTCAAAGAAATGGTTGATGATGATGAATCTCTAATTCCAAGTGTATGTGAAGAAATTATGGATCATTTAGAACTATTATCAAAGTCATTTGATGGATATTTTGAAGGAGGAAAACTGGAAACTTCTGAAAAATGGATTATAAATGCATATCCCTTCAATTTGGATATATTAGATGATGAAAAGTTGAAGGAAGATCTTTTTTGAACTGCACACAAATCATGATCTTGAAATGCACTTTGAAAGCAAAACTTGAAAAACATTGGTGTTTAACAATGGACTTGTTTTCAACTTTGTGGAAAAGCATTAACTGCGCTCATCTCATTCATGACAACATACTTTTATGCAAGTCTGGATTTAGTGTCCTTTTATCAATAAAGACAAAATCTAAAAATCATTTGGGTTCACAGGCAGACATACAGATTGCTATCAGCAGCAAAGGGATATATATATATATATATATATATATATATAGGTTTAGAAAAACTTTTATAGAATAAACAGGAACAAAAGAATCACTAAATTTAAATTAGCTTATGAATATTTGAACATTAGTTATAAGTTTTTTAAATAAATTTTATGCCTGGATAAAAATTTAATTTTTTTGTAGGGTTTATGTAGCTTTTAATTTGTTCTAATAGTTTTTCTTTTCCATATGTTTTATTTTTGTTAATATATTATTTAAATAAATCAATTATTTTATATAGCGCGAAGTTTTATAAACTGTAATAGCTAAACAGCATTAAGCTGTTGCACATGTGCTTTCTAAAGACTTTATCATGTGTTTGAAGTGTTTGTATTCAGTCATTTATAGTTAAAATCTGCAAAGCGCATGTGCAACAGCTTAATGCTGTTTAGCTATTAATATATTATTGAAAATTGATGATACAAATTTGTTTTGGTCACCTTCACTTTTATTCTTAAATGAAGTATTACTTTAAGGAATGTGAGAACATATTAAAATTTTTTTATGGGTGAAGGCATAAAAAAGGTTGGGAACTTCTGGATAAATGATATGTAAAATATGTGTTAATGCAAAACTAGAAAAACAAAATTTATTGAAAAAAACAATATTCTCAGTTGATATTTCTAATTTTTAAAAACATTCCAATGAATTTAAATTAGAACTTTTTTTTCTCATGTGTCATAGCATCAGCCGGAGGCGAAGCCGCGACAACTGCTTGTAAAGCAGCCATCGCTGACCTCTCAACCACCAATGCTTGATAATTGTTTTTAAATATTAACAGATTTAGAACATTATATATATATGAATAAAAATAATAGGGAGATAATTTGGTGGCTAAGAGGTCAGCACAGCTGCCTTACAAGCAGTTGTCCTGGCTTTGCAGGTTCACTTCCCAGCCGATGCCATGACACATAAAAAAAAACAATAGGGAGATAATTGATACACTTTTAAAAACTGCAATAAAGATAATTTGTACAAAAAAACCAGCAATTGACCAGTAAAATTTCTATTGAGACGAGACAATTTATGAAGAAAAGAAGGAGTATAAATATATATATAAAAATGATGCATTAAGAAGGTTTTAATATCAGAAATTTTATTAAATGATGCAAAAAAGATTTGGAGAGTGATATAAAAAAGTATAATTGTTAATTAACAAGGAAAGCTATAGAAGAAACTAAGAGTCATAAGAATGTAAAATAACATATTGGTATTAGTAGAAAACTTATTTCTATAATAAGAAAAAATGAAACTATTACTAAAAAGAGAGATGACATCATAAAATGTGTACAAGAGTTCTACTAAGAAATATGTAGCAATAAAGAACAAGGAAGTATCTCCTACAATTACTATATGTTCTGAATTGCTCAAGATTTTAAATGAAGAAGTGAGACACACAATTAAATCTATAAAGAAGGGGAAAACTCCCAAGTAGTGATGAAATTTTTTAAAAGAAGCAGGTGAAGAAATGAAATTTTTATTAAGGCAAAGTTATATATCAAAGGTGTAAATGATAAAGATGTACCAAATGATTGTAAAAATGCAGTATTAATATTAATATTTTAAAAAGGGTGATAAAGAAAATATTAGAAATTACAGACCTATCAGTCTTTTATCAGTTTTATACATATTTTTTTACCTAGAGAATTAATACTCATCTACAGTAAACTTTGGCTTTCAACCACCTAAAAAGACAAGTTGATTTAAAAATGATTTGTATGGGATCATCAAGGTCGTGATCCAGGATAATGTCATATTCTGAAGAATATTTATAAAAATGCAACAGCTACAATTAATTTATATTGATACTAGAAAGATTAACATTGAGATGGGTGTATGATTTTGTGACTCTATATCTCCAAAACTTTTTACAGCAGTTTTGCAAAAAGTATTTTGTGAATTAAATGAGAAACTAAGAGAGCAAAAGTAAATGGAAATTATTTAAGTCATCTACATTTTTCAGATGATGATTTGTTTTGCAAATAATGCTTTAGACTTTCAGGAAATGTTGCAAGAATTATCAAATGAAAGTAATAAAGTACGACTAAAGGTAAATGCTAAAAAGACTAAAGTAATGTTCAATAGAGTTTCTGAAAAAAAGAAAATAAAGATGGATAATGATGAATACTACAAATATCCTGGTCAGATTATTACTACAGATGGAAACATTATGAATGAAAGTAATCATAGACATAAAATTGGTTGGAGTACTTTTGGTAGAAATAACTTAATATTAAAAGGATATATACCTATGTATTTGAAAAGGAAGATTTTTAATAAATGTGTTTTACCAGTTTTTACTTATGGATCCGAGACTTGGACATTTAACAGAAGAACAATACAGATGTTACAAACCACTTAAGGAAGTATGGAGAGATGCATGTTAGAAGCAATAAGAAGAGATCAAAAACAAAATATTTGCACGAGAGAGTAAACAGGTTACTGATATAATTGAAAGAATTAAGACAGTGAAGTGGAATTGGGCTGCATGTATTACTAGAAGAGATAATAATACGTGAACAGTTGAAATTTTAAACTGGATTCCAAGAGAGTGTAAAAGAACTAGAAAGTAATGGCAAGTAAAATGGATGAAACAAGGAAATGTACTTGGGGCAATATGAAAAAGAGAGGCTAAAGATCAGAAAATATGAATTGAATTGGAGAGACCTTCATCCTGCAGTGTATCGATGATGGTTGAAAATGATGATGAGAGTATTTAAATTTTGGTTGGGCAATTTTTATGATGAGGTTTAAATACTAAAAGGAATAAGTGATAAATGTAATCTTCTAATTAAGGAGACGGGTGTTGCATTATAATAAATATCGTAAAGAGAGGGTTATTGTAAGTAAAAATATTAGTTTACGTAGGCTAAAAATGTGCAACTTATAAATTGAATGCATATTGTTGAAAATATCTTTTTTACTTGTTGTAATTATTATAAATTCGAATGAAGATAATATATTTAACTATTTAAAAAATAGAGAATAAAAAATAAATAAGGATCAATTTCTCTAGCACTTTTTATATATTTTTTCAAACTGAAGTAATAAAAGAAATATAATTTTACTGTTAAATGCAATTATAAATACAATGGCATTTTTTGTTATGGTGAGTATATAATGTAATAATAAACATAAATTTAAAATTATTTATAATATTAACTAGTCATATCAATTGTATTATAAAGTAATTTCTGGGTTTAAGTTTTTAAGCGATTATTTCCTGAAGCTGAAAAATATTTATTGTATGCTATTCATAGAAGTAATATGTATAATTTAAAAACTTTTCTTTTGTAATTAAACTCTCTATTTTTGCTAATTTTTGCTAAAAATAAAAAAACAAAAATAGAGAATTTAATTAAATTAAATACTTGTTAATGTAACAACATGTTATTAAGATTAAAATCTAGAAATGAAATTTATTTTGTAAATATTTAGATTTTGAAGATTATAAATAACTGCATAGTAAACTACAAAGCTTATTGGAAAATGAGTAGAATACTATAGAATAAATAGCCAACATTTTTATTAAAAATATATTAAGATTGACATCATCCCTGAATTTAGTGATCAAATAGGCCAGTCTTAAAAATCAAAAGATATTTGATTAAAAATCACAGTGGACAATAACGTAAAAAATAAAACAATGGAAGCAATTTAAAAAATAAATAAAAAAACCAAAAAATAAATTATAAAAGTTCAAAAAGATATTTCAGATAGCTTAATACTTTTGCAACAATTTCTAATGACTAAAATGAAATATTTTGGTTTGGCAGAGTGATAGAACAATAAACATATGTTCTGATACTAGACTATCAAAAAATCACCGATTTAAGGGCTCTATATGGCTTAATAAAACAGTACCCCAATGAACTTTGACAACTAAAAATTCTGAACCAAACTGTAATTCACAATTTCTAGTATATGTGATTTTCTTGGTAATAAACCACTTGATTATATATTAAAAGAAGAGAAAAATAAATAAATGTGTTACCAATAACAACTCATTAACTCATTTGTAAGCTTCACAGTGATACAGCTCAGATTTTTGACACTTTAGGTGTTACAATAATACTGATATCACTATCTTTTCTATATTGTTTTAAGCCTATCTATAACCTTATGTTATGGTTTATGATGGCTTGCAGCTCCCCTTTTTCTGCTGCTATAATCCACAGTATTATTTTAAATAACCTGAAGATGTCAGCATTATAGGAACCTTTTTTCCTGATTGACAGTATACTATTGTAATGATAAGCTATGAAGGAGGTGGCTAATTTTTGATAGCTGACTGTAGATTTGTAAAGAAAAAATGTAATTGGTTTACAAATTAATATTTATGATGCAATCTTTTGTAAAAGTCTTATTTTTAAATGAAAACTATATCAGTAATAGAGGATTGTCTTTGAAATTACTTTATTTTTAAAAAGACAACTTTTTGAAAGTTTGTAATAGCAACAATGACAGTTTCTACTCGATAAAAAAATCACTTTTGTCAAAGCAGTAAATAAAATATTCTTTAAAATTTTAGTAACAATAAATAACTTATTAGCAATCTTAAATATATATTTTTTAATAACATAAAATTCAAATATCCAATATTTTCTTCTAACTTGAATAGGTAAATTACATTCAATGGTGATATGTTCCATCGTTATAGATAAGAACTTTATTTAGATATTTATTATCATATTTAAAAGAAAATAAATGTTTAAAATTGGTATCACTTGAAAGCATACACATGTAATGTATTAGATAAACATTAGTTATACAAAAAAAAACCCATTTAGTAGTAAAAATAAAATATTCAAATATGGAGAAGTATTTAACAAAAATTTTGCTAGATTCTATTCAAAAATTGATTGGTGGAATTTTCTACTCAGGATATTAAAAGGCAAATATGATAGTATTTTTTAAAGCAAAATTCTATAAAATAAATAATAAATCAAAAAACTCCAAATTAAAAAATAAATAAACAAAAAGTCAAACTTAAAAGTATTGATAAACAAGTATTAATTAACATTGGTACAGTTCATTTCAGTTACCATTCCTATTTGACAGTGTAATTTCTGAATTGTTTGGTACACAACAGATACAGGGTGTTGTTGCATCAGTAGAACATCAAAGAATTATCTGCAGTATTGTATTACAAGATTACATTTTAATGATAATAAATCTATATTTAGTCTTTGTTTTTGTTTCTAGATGGTTGATCTATTTAGAGGATAAACATAGTTTAAGTAAAGGAGAAGACATAAGAATAATAACACTTCTAAAATAATCACAGCTCTTAAATATACTATTATTTATACAATTTAGTAGAAATTTTATGTTGCATTTGGAGAGATGAAGATAATTTTTTATTTTTAAAGCTTTTTTTAAAACCTTAATATAAGTAAAGGCACAGAGATAAATTGTAAAATTATTTTAACTAATGATTATGCTAAAAAAATAATTATGCTACATATTCTGTTTAGATTGGAAATTACATATATGAAGGAGGATCCAAAAATAATCAGACATTTGTAATAAAAAATGGGTATTTATTTTTAGGTGTTACAAATTGAATCCCTTTCAAAGTACAGTTCATTGTGCCAATCTAAACATGTTTTCATTTTTTCAAAGTAATCTGGCATTTCTTTGCAAAGTGATGCTTTTTAATGCCTGTGTCCATTTTTTTCTTCACCACTTCTAAGTCAACAAAAAAAAATTGACACATTTTTTCATTCAAGAAAACAAAAAGAAGTCATATGGAGTGAGATTAAGTGAGTATGGCTAATGAACAAACTGAATCATGCAGAATTTAATTAAAAATTGGTTCAGACTCAAGGCTTTGTGTTGTGATAGAGTTTGGACTCTTCTTTAAACCAAAACTGGGATGCTTTTGTTTTATTGCATCATACTAAATTTTTTAAAACTTGTAGGTTTTAAATGCCTGGTCATTACAAACAAATTCTGAATGAGTAATGCCGTTTGCATTCAAAAAATAAACTTTGCTTTTTTGAGATGTTGTGAATTTGATAATTCCATTAAATCATGTGTATACTAATAATTTTCCTCAAGCAATTTTCTTGTAAGCTGATTTAAGCATTAAAACTATTTTCTTTAACATTTCCCCTAATAGAAACATAATTCCACACTGTTTCAACTTTTTAGCTATTACAAAAATCGATAAATAAGAGAAATGTGCTTAATAAAATCATTTTCTATGCCATAACACAATTTCTTTTTATGACAAAAGTTGGCTGATTGGTGCAGGGGAATTCCCTCAAGAAGAATTTAGTGGCACTACAATGTGCATGCTTTCCAAAAAATGATTCCAGTTATTTGTGGGTACCCTTTATATGAAAAATTAGGACTACATTTTTTAAGTACCAACTTAGTTATGTTTAATACTTGAGATGTAAGGTTAATGAAAAAATGATTTCCCCCTCAATATTGAATTTATTTAGAGTACAAATAAAATATATTTTTGTCAAGCGTTGGTAGCCGAGAGGTCAGCGTAGCTGCCTTGCAAACAAGCAGTTGCTTGCAGACAGTTGTTGTGGGTTCGCTTCCCAGTCAATGCTTTGACATATGGGAAAAAAAATATTTATCTAAGATAAATGTTTCTGGATTATAATCGTAAAGGCAATTTTCGCTAACATAAAAAAAAATACAGGCAGTTCCATGCAATTAGATTTTAATTTAGGTATTTTAACCCGACATGCTATGTGGCCACCAGGTGACGCTGCACCACCATCAACAACCGGTCAGAAACCTGCAAGTGATAATTTTTTTTTTCAAAAAGTGGCTGAAAATCATCAACTAAAAAAGCCTGAGGCTAGACATATAAAAATGCTGAAAATTGGCAAAAATTTATATCAAAAAGTGCATGAAAATAGACAACTAAAAAAGCCCAAGGCTAGACATATCAAAATGCTAATAATAAGCAAGTAAAAAATAAATTTATATCAAAAAGTGCATGAAAATAGTCTGAAAATCGCCAACTAAAAAAGCCAGAGGATAGACATATAAAACACTGAAAATTGGTAAAAATTTATATCAAAAAGTGCATGAAAATAGACAACTAAAAAGCCCGAGGCTAGACATATCAAAATGCTAATAATCGGCAAGTAAAAAATAAATTTATATCAAAAAGTGCATGAAAATCATCAACTAAAAAATAAATAAATGCCTGATGCTGTATATATTCAAGAAATATTGTGAAAGTCCAAATTTGATAAAAAAAACACTCAAAATGCTATAAAATTAAAAATTAAAAAAATATATATAGCTGAAAATCAAAAGCAATATACAAGAAACCATTAACAATGGTGGAAGGCAGGAAATGCACTATACAAGAAACCATTAACACTGGTGGAAGGTGGGAAATGCAAAAACAGAATTTCATCAAATTATTTATTAAGCTTCCAATTTGCATCTATCTGCAATGCATTCAAAAGCAATTATTTGGTCTCTGCTTTAAAATTATGGCATTATCATTAAATTCGTCATAAAAAATAATTATCAACGTAAAATATACCCCTACCACACAAAATAACTGAAATTCACAATTTATGTCTTAGGTGTAATACTTAAAAAATAAACGATTATAAACATTATCAAATCATTTAAATTCATCAATATTAAAAAAAAAAGCAATATACAAAAAATAATTACCAATGTCTTTCCAGAAATTTCAATGATTGCACTGTTTTCGTTTCAAGTAATTATTTTTCAAGCTGGTCCAGAAAAGCTATGGCTTCACATTTTGAAGATACAAAGATGAAGTGTAATAGGAAAAAATTTGCAGCATAACATTTTGAAGATACAAAGCTTTCGTGAAATAGAAACATTAGTTGCAGCATAAAAATCCATTAGCTATCAAATAATAAAACGAATTAAATATCCATTATCTTTTATAACTTTTTTTTTTAATTTTGCTTTCTAAGGCTAAACCTATTAACATTCCCAAATGAATGAAAAATGGCGGTGCTCACTGTAAATCAAATCTATTTCTAAAATTACCATTTAACATACTCATAAAAGTTAGAAACTGATAAATAGCAATAGACAAAAAATAATTACCATTGTTTTTCCAGAAATTTCAATGATTGCACTGTTTTCGTTTCAAAAAATTATTTTTCAAGCTGTCCCAGAAAAGCTATGAGTTCACATTTTGAAGATACAAAGATGACGTCATTTTTCATTCATTCGGGAATGTTAATAAGTTTAGCCTTAGAAAGCAAAATTAAAAAAAAAAAGTTATAAAAGATAATGGATATTTAATTCATTTTATTATTTGATAGCTAATGGATTTTTATGCTGCAACTAATTTTTCTATTTCATGAAAACTTTGTATCTTCAAAATGTTATGCTGCAAATTTTTTTCCTATTACACGTCATCTTTGTATCTTCAAAATGTGAAGCCATAGCTTTTCTGGACCAGCTTGAAAAATAATTACTTGAAACGAAAACAGTGCAATCATTGAAATTTCTGGAAAGAAATTGGTAATTATTTTTTGTATATCACTTTTTTTTTTAAATATTGATGAATTTAAATGATTTGATAATGTTTATAATCATTTATTTTTTAAGTATTACACCTAAGATGTAAATTGTGAATTTCAGTTATTTTGTGTGGTAGGGATATATTTTTCATTGATAATTATTTTTTATGTACTGCTTGATGAATTTAAATGATAATGCCAGAATTTTAAAAAAGAGACCAAATAATTGCTTTTGAATGCATTGCGGATAAATGCAAATTGGAAGCTTAATAAATAATTTGATGAAATTCTGTTTTTGCATTTCCTGCCTTCCACCAATGTTAATGGTTTTTTGTATATTGCTTTTCATTTTCAGCTATATATATATATTTTAAATTTAAATTTTATAGCATTATGATTGTTTTTTTTTAAAAAATTTGGACTTTCGTAATATTTCTTGAATATATACAGCGTCAGGCATTTTTACTTGTCAATTTAAGTGGATAATTATTGCTTGTGGGAGGGGGGGGGTTAACGTATTTTCAGCTATTTTTTTTTTTTTGAATTTTTCAGCTATATATATATATATTTAAATTTTAAATTTTATAGCATTTTGAGAGTTTTTTTTTTAAAAATTTGGACTTTTGCAATATTTCTTGAATATATACAGTGTCAGGCATTTATTTTTTACTTGTCAATTTTCAGCATTTTGATATGACTAGCCTCGGACTTTTGTAGTTGTCTATTTTCATGCACTTTTTGATATAAATTTATTTTTTACTTGCCGAGTTTTAGCATTTTGATATGTCTAGCCTTGGGCTTTTTTAGTTGTCTATTTTCATGCACTTTTTGATATAAATTTATTTTTTACTTGCCGAGTTTTAGCATTTTGATATGTCTAGCCTTGGGCTTTTTTAGTTGTCTATTTTCATGTACTTTTTGATATAAATTTATTTTTTACTTGCCGAGTTTTAGCATTTTGATATGTCTAGCCTCGGGCTTTTTTAGTTGACGATTTTCAGCTACTTTTTGAAAAAATTTTTTTATCACTTGCAGGTTTCTGGCCAGTTGTTGATGGTGGCACAGTGTCACCTGGTGGCCACATAGCACGTTGGGTTAAAGTACCTTCATTTATAACTATGTATATAAATTAATTTATTGAAATCGCATTTGAATAATAATTTTTTAAAAAACAGGTATTTGAATTAATAGTATTCTATCTACATTACTTTTTTAATAGTGTAAGGTATGAATTTAATTTTTAGATTCATTAGCTAACCTTTACAAAAAAAAAAAATCAAATTTAACCATTGTTATTAAAATTATAACGTTTTATCTTTTAAAACTATAAAATTCTATGTAAATAAAATCAGGCATTAAAATACTTCTGAGCTAGATTTTTTTTTTTTCTAATATATTAACATACAAGCGACTGGATATATGTAATTATGAATTTATGATACATGAAAAATATTATAAACAGAAAATGCAAATAACTGTTTATCATTTTAAAAATGATTTATAGCATAAACACAATTTTATATGCAAAGGTTACGATTTAATTAGGTTTAATTTTTTTTTAAAATTAGATAACTAATTTACAGAGAACTCAACTAATCATTTACTATTGGTCAATAGATACTTTTAATTAGAAGATAAAACAAGGATAGAAATCAACCCAAACTATAATCACCAAGTAGATTAACTAGTTCAATAATGCATTCTTTTTATTATCCTTCTATGATGATAGATAATTCTTTGACTTGCAGTAAGTTATATATGCAAAATGTCAAAAGTGATTAAAATAATTTTATCAGAAACAATAACTAAAATGTGTCTTGTCTTAAATATTAGAAAATAACATATTTCAGTATATTAAATATAAAACATTAGCAACTATCTCCATAGAATTGTGCTACCCAGTGTAAGCATAAAAATAGAAATCATGATGTTTTAGTAGATCATATTAAATATAGATAAGATATAGGTAAAGCAAACTTAAGTAATTCACTGGAGAAGAAAAAATCTATCCAATGTATTTTTATAAAACACTACATAAAAAAGATCTTCTTTATCAGACAATTATATATTTGATATTCTATCTAAATAATTATCTAAATATCCAGATTGAAAACTCAGATCATATTTATGAAGGGTCTGCTGAGTTTGATTTAGAAAAAACATTGAATTTTTTTATATTAATTATAAGCAGATTCATAATTTCTCTTTTAGCAGCAAGTTAGTATTCAATCTAGCTACTCATCAAATATTGGCCAATGTAAAACAAAAAATGTGATTGTAATACAATTTTGCTTTCACTGATAATGATCTTTATTTCATTTTCATATACATAAATGTAATAAAACCACTATAAAAAGTTAATTGTATAAAACCAATCAATAATAATGAAGCAAATATCAACATATATGTAAACATAATACAATATAATTAAACAATAGCCAATTTTCAGCCTAACATGACAACTATTTTCAAGAAGACTTTTAGTAAAAATGATTTCATGATTCACAAAAATACTTGCTACAATTTTGATTATATTTTGGATTTGTCATTTTATCATTACCTTTTACTATTGCAACCATGCACACACAAAAGACTATGAAATTGCTATTGGTACCCAACCAGGTGACTCCTAATTATTTACATATTCTACCTAAATGAAATTTACCTGGGAGATTTTTAAATTCTAGTTCTCCATACTACTTTCCTCAATATGGATATATAGTTTTTTAAGGTAGTTAGATCAGATAAAAAATGAATCACTTGTATGTAATCCCCACATTATTTTATAAATAGTAAATCAATTTTTGTATCTTAAAATACTAAAATATTATACAGATTGACATGATAGAAAATATTACTCTAAAGTTTTTTTTCCCCCCATATGTCATAGCATCTGCAGGAACGCGAACCCACACCCGTCTGCAACTAACTACTTGCTTGCAAGGCGAGTGCGATGACCTCTCGGCTAACAACGCTTGCCAGCTCTCAAGTTTACTAAAGAATTCTTAAAATTTTGACTTATAAATTTATCTTAGGGTATATGCATTTGAAGATTAATTTGGTAATCATTTAGTAGGCATTCTGGGCCATTTATTCTCACTTAGGGAAGCCACCAAACCAGTGCTGAAAATACCAAGCAATAAATGTATTTTTGTTTTGTTATCATTCTTAAATGAAATTTGTATTAAAAGTATTAATATTCTTGCCACCTTAAAATATTACTATAAAAATTACACAGTTTTAATGAATAAATAGATCTTTTTTCTCCTTAAACAACATTTATATTAAGTCGTTGTTTTAATATTCATGATAAAAATATAAATAATGAGAAGTTTCATTTTATTTTTAGAGAAAATTCTTTAAAACACTTTGCTATTGGATTTTAAGTGACAAAAGTCAAATTTGAAGTATTCTTTGTGCTAAGATGTTATTTTTATTTTATTTGTATTAGCTTTTCTAACAAATAGTAGAAATAATACACACATATATATATATAATGAGTTATTTATTTATATAGCAATATGTTTTAATTTATAACAATCATTAGGGACTAGTCCACTACACATGTGCTATAATCTAATAAACATTTAAAGGGACTAGTCTCCTTTCCAAACACAAAATAAAGAATTTTGAAAAGATCAAGCTTGAATGAATCCACTCTACCCTTTTTAACCTAAACACACACACACACACACACACACACACACACACACATATATATATATAGGCAATAGGCAAATCTTAAGTATTTGGAAATGACAGCATGAACATATTATAATCACTTTTAATTCCATATGCAGTTTTTATTATTGACGTCTGTGAAATTTTTACAATTTACAGCATGTCAATATTACATGGAATATTAAACACATATGTAATGAGTTATTTATTTATATAGCACTATGTTTTAAACTGTAGCAGTCATTAAATATCAATCCCCTACATATACTCGGCTCTGTAAAACAATAAATATTTAAGTAATACTCTCATTTTTTTTATCAAAATATTTTATTGATTAGCATAGATACATTAAATATTAAGAGTCCTTGGGTTCTTTGTTGTACATCTATTGTTAATCTTTATTATTGCAAGAGTATTCACTGGAGCTGAAAGATCAAGAATAAATAAATCCAGTGTAGAATTAGGATCCTCAATTATCCAATAACTTTGCCATTTCCCATGCGTATCTATATAAGTTGTCAAGTGCCAGTTTCCTAGCTCTGTTCTTAACATCATTAATAAGTTTATTAAATGTACCTTGGATGTCCCAGTCCACCTGCACAAAGATCAATTTACATCTTGTAATTCATATTGTGTACAATGTAAAGATAGATAACTTGATATGAGCTTAGACACCCTTTTGTATGGCTGATTTAATGTTAATAGGTCCCCTATATCCATCAAAAAGACCTCTGATATCATCTCTCTCACCTGGCTCAATCCAGGACCAGAATAGAAAATGTGTTGTATGGTTTCCTCAGCTCTTTCACATAGTCTACATAGGAGATTCAGCTTTGTAAAACACTTCCTCCACACAAGGAAACTATTGGTAGGCAGGGCTACAAGGTTTAGCTTCACCAAGAAATCCATATATCTTGGCTCTATATACCAATTAAGTACTCTTCTTTTCAATCACAAGATAGACTTTTGTAAAGATAGAATAAATCCACTCTATCCTTTTAACCTAAACATATATGTATAAGAAAATCTTAAGCATTTGGAAATGAGAGAATGATCTTTTTGTTGGGTAAAAAGAGTATTCCTTAAAAGTATTTATTAGTTTACAGCACATGTGCAGTTTTCTAAAATTAAAACACAATGCTATATAAATAAATAACTCATTATATATATTTAATATTAAATCTAATAATGATGTGCCATAAATTGTAAGACTTTCACAGACATCAATTATAAAAACATAGCAAGTGGAATTAAAAGTGATTAATTAATATCTTCCCACTCTCATTTCTGAATGCTTAAGATTTGCCTATACATATATGTTTAGGTTAAAAAGATAGAGTGATTCATTCTATCTTTTCAAAAGACTTTTATCTAGTGTTTGGAAAGGAGAATATTCCTTAAAAGTGTTTATTAATTTACAGCATATGTGCAATGGAGTGATCCCTAATGATTGTTAAGATTAAAACATAGTGTTATATAAATAAATAATCATTACATATATGTTTAATAGTATATCTAATACTGATGAACCATAAATTGTAAAAATTCACAGCCATCAATAATAAAAACATAGAGAATGGGATTAAAAATTATTAATTAACATTTTCATGGTCTCATTTCTAAATGGTTTAAATTTTCCTATACATATACATTTAGGTTAAAAAGGTAGAGTGAATTCAAGTTTTTCAAAATATTTTTTTTTGTGTTTGGAAAGAAGAGTATTCCTTAAAAGTTTTTATTAGTTTACAGTGCATGTGTAGTGTAGTGATCTTTAACTATTGTTAAATAATAAAGATAAGTACTGTGACAATTTATATTTTATTTTTTTACAAATATGTCAAATTTTAATACTTCTGACCTGTAAGTAGAAAAAACCCATATTTAGTGCTTGCCCTTGAGATTTATAAATGTGATTAAAAATCCTCTAACAATGCCGTGTCAGTTTGCTATCTAAACCTGTCATCTTCTAAAATGATGCATAAAATTTTTTATATGCAAGTAATTGTCAACAAGAAGATTTTGCACAAATTGGTTTATGTTTTGTAATCGTTATTTTTTTAAAAAATTATTTTATGCTACTAAATTTGTTTTTGTAAAACTGATTTGTATTTTATTTTCTTATTTATTTGTTTAATTATATTTCTAACTTTTTTTAGCCACTTGTCAATTGTTATATCATTTCTGACAAAACTACACATAACATATATAATGTTTATTTAATTTTGTTTACATAACACAGATTACTTTTTTTTATTTTCATTTCTAAACAAAAATACTCATTCATACTATACTATTGTTGCATTCATCTCTTGGCATTTTCAGTAACAGTTTGATGGCTTCCCCAAGAAACAACAAATGTTACAGAACATCTGCTAAATGATTACTAATTATTTCTTCATAAACTTTATTACATATTTTCAGTGTTATATATTTAATAGTCATTATTTGAGAAGTTATTAAAATTATTAGAATTTAAATCTTGTTATCTGAAAGAGCAAGCTGGTTTGATTAAATTTTTATGAAAGTCATTGCTAATATAATGTTCATGTTTTGAGTACCAAGGACTGATTTATAATGCATATAATAACATTTAAGTTAGAATTGAAACATTTTAAATCTGATTGATGAAATAGTGCCAGTATAAGAAAGATTGTTATTAATAAGTTCTATTAAAAGTATCTAACTTTCAACATCAAATTGAAAGTCTTTTTTTTTTTATAAATATTATATCATCATCATCAAACATTATAAATCCACTGCAGGATGAAGGTCTCTTCAAGTTTAAACCATTTTCTCTGATCTTTAGCTTCTCTTCTCCACTTCACCCCTGCACACTTTCTTATTTCATCAATCCATCTCACATGTGGTCTCTTTCTGGGTCTTTTACACTCTTAGAATCCATTTTAAGATTTTAATTGTCCATCTATTATCATCTCTTCTAGCAATATGTCCAGCCCAACTCCACTTCAGTCTTTTAATTTTTTCAATGACGTCAATACCAGCCGTTTGTTCTCTTACTCATATATTGCGTTTTCGATCTCTTCTTGTTACTCATAACATGCATTGGATCGTTAGGGTAGGATGTTTTTTTATATACAAATAAATATTATATATATATATAAGTAGTTATGTCAGATCAAAGATTTCATGAATATTAACTAAAGTTGTAATATGCTCACTAACAACAAGATTTTAATTTATGATTATTGAAAAATGTTTCAGATGAACTTTGGTATATATATATCTTTAATTAAATATTTTTCATAGTCAAGAACTGTTTCTAGAGAGAAAATGCAAAATTTAATAAAAGAAAGTATTTTCTTCTTACTTTTTTTTTTAAAATTAAAAGTGTGATATTTGAGCCTTTTTCTTAAAAAGAAAAAAAAATACTTCGAACATGGCCAAGGAAATGAAGTTTAAATTTTATTAACTCTTCAAGTGAATTTCGTTGAATTTTACAGACTTAATTTGACTGTCTAAAAAACTCTAAAGAATTTTTTTAGTAACTTTTTAACTAAATATATTTATATTTAGAAAGAAAAAAAATAGATTGCTCTTTGAAACAGTAAAGAATTTTAAAGAAATAAATTTTAATTTAAAAGAACTATCTTCAGGTAGGTGAGAGAAATAAATTCCGATGTAAATTAGATAAAAAGTTTTATTAAGGAAAAAATCATTTCAGTAGTTAAGAGATAATAAATATCGGTCATTAAAATGTTACACGTATATATATAATTAATATTCTCATGCACAGAGATATATGTAATTTGAAAGATTTAACATTCTTTTGCAGGTTTATTTTGAATTGATAAATGATTTCCAACATAAAATCCAACTAATTTCTTACATTGATAGTATGTTTCAGTTTATATATATATTGTAACAGAATATAAATTAAAATATGGGATGAGAATAAAAAAAACTTTAGTATGTCTCAGGATTGAGACACCATTTATAATAATATAAATCTAGCCTAAACATGGAGTGCCATTTTGCTATGGTAATAATTGATCTTTTGCTCCACTATCTCTCTACATTGGTTTGGTCAGCGTTTGTCATGAAACAAAAGAAATTGCCATGTAGGTTTTAGACAATCATTTATTAATGATGCAAAAATAAAACAAAAGATAATGAAGAAATGTCCGTATGGTTTAAATATTATTTATAACAGAGCAAATCATGTACCAATAAATAGTAACTCTGTTATAACCTGTAAAAATTATCTAGCTCAATTGTGTTTCAGTTTATACATATCCTCAACAGTTTTCCTGGAGATTTGCCACACTTGTAATCAAACTATAATAACAATATAATTATCAAATTTGTAGTCAAGCATTGGTGGTCGAAAGGTCAGCACAGCTCCTTTACAAGTAGTTGTCCCGGGTTAGCGGGTTCGTTTCCCGGCCGATGCTATGACCCATGAAAAAAAATATTAAATTTGTATATATATATTTTATTATGAATTTTATAAACAAACCATTTAAAGTTATAATTAATAATTTGTTAAGCAAATACTCATTACCTAAGTAATATATATTAAGGTTATAATTAAATGATGTGTTTAAAATGACTTTACAACATTCAACACATTATAAAATAATGAGACAATTTTAACCCATCAAATATTAATGCAGAGATTAAACATGCAATTGATACTCTCATAGACAAAAATATGTTATCTAAATAAGACCCAGTGTTGATTTTCAGACATGCCTTAGATTGGTAAATGTTGATCAGTGTAAAAAAACCAAAATTTGATTTTTTATATACTATGTAATTATATTTTAGATAATATACATTCTTGATAGATGTATGGAAAATATGAATCAGGATATAATATGTATATATATAAAAGAGTTGTGGCATTATAGTAGCTAATTATAATCTGAGATTTAAATCTAGATAGGTTCAAAAATGATTTGGGATTTTTTTTTCTTGGCATAGTAAAAGAATATTTAATTATTCTTCATCTAGAGATTAAAATAAAAAAATCTAACCACTTACTTCTAGTACTTTGCTATTTGGTGAATATTATCTTTCTCAATGCATTCTTTCAAATAAATGATGGCAAGTCATTTTCTCTAAAGTAAGTTATTTTGGAGGTATGCCATCATTTTAATTATATATATATGTGTATATATATATATATGAAACACAATAATGCAATAAATGCCCACTAATAAAAATATTGTAATAAAATGTAAACATCTTCCAAATAATGATAAATAACAAAATAAATTCCAATATAAACTTTAATCAATAGACTTTCAATTATATTCATAATCATTTTCGACCAAACTGACTTAATTTCAAAATGAAGTAAAACAGCATCAACCAGAAATCACATGTTGATTTATATATCCCATAATTAACTAATTTTAATATTCGCTGATTGTCTGTTTATTATCATATTTTTATAATGACTAATAAAAAATTGCTTCTTTAATTTCTCATTTTTCATTATTTCTTTCTTGATTTAAAATTAAATTTTTTTCATATCAGACCTTCTTGCATCCATTGATTACTCTGGCCTGTACCGAGTGGTGCTACTGTATAGAGAGATTAGCCTCTGTGTAAACAGCTTGTGTAAGCATAAAGAATGGTGATCATGTGATGTTTAGTGTTTATATAAGGATATATAAAATAGATATATAAATCAAATATTTGCTTATACTAAATCATAAAGAAATTCATTTTACAGTATTTTTTGATATATATATATATAATTTTTCCATTTATTAAAGATAAAAGCAAATTTGCATACTAATGAGATGGATTTGCTTGTTTGTTTTTGTATAAAAAATTAAATTTTGGGAGAATATTTGATATTACAGGAAGTATGGTATCTACTACGTTTTTCAGGGATGATCAATATTTTGATTTTGTAATATTCAGAGCTAAGAATGCAACTTTATATAAATCCATGCTTAGGGCCATTTCATAAATTGGTGGAAATTTCATCCAAACATTAGACAATAGGCATTTAACAATTTTTTTTTTTTAGAAAACTCAAATTTTAAATAGGGTTTCTTGCCAATGTAACAAATTTATTTTTAAACTTTTAATGGCAAATAATTGACATTTTTGATTTCAGTTTTGTTTGGTTTATAAACCCAACTTAGAATTTAGAATTAAAATTTGAAAGTATATCTGAAACACCATTAAATGTTTGAGAAAAATTTTTCAATTATAAAATCATCTACATGTGTAAAAATTTCTAAAAAATACTTTTTTATCATATTATTCATTATGTTAACTTTTTAAATCCAAGCTTCAATTTTCTTCTTTAAAATAAATATGTTACATATTTTTCATTGAAGTAATATGTTTAAATCATGGAGTTTTTTTGTCAATATCTAACAAATAACATAATTCTAAAAGCTATGAGTCATTATAAAAAAAATAACAAAATTAGATACTGTTGATCAAAAATATAACAACTTTATCTTTCAGTTTCAATAATTTCTTTGAACTTCATTCTCTTGAGTATTATATTAACTCCACATGTACTTGTAAGCTTTTGCAACCAGAATCCATGTTTTTGCAAAGTCTGAAAACAAATGACTGTTAGGAACTTTTAATGAAGTTAATAATTTTGGTAGCATCATGAAGCATAACATCTAATTTGTTAATATTTTTTTTGACTACAAATGCCTCCAATTGGATTATGTGGTGTATAAAAGTAATATTTTTATTACTATCAACTTAACATTTGCTAGAAATCCAAAATTTTTGCTCATCGTTGCTCTAGTACTATTTGCACAGACTTCAAAGCAGTTTTTCCATTGAAACATTCATTTTTTAAAAAGTCATCATCTTTAAAATATATATCTTTTCTTAGGTTTCATTCCAAAGGGCAAGAAGACACTGATTCCTCTTTTATGCTTCCTATGTGACTATGTAATAACAAACGTATCAATTATTTTATCTAACTGAATTTCTAACTTTGAGATCCCTTAATCCAGGTAATAAACTTCTGGAACAGATTATGATGGTTATTGAAATTCTTTTGGAATAGTGTTGTTTGTTAAAGAAATTTTACAAATCTCATTCTCATATTTTTTCTATGAATCATTTCATTTTAATGGTATCAGGTAATATCAAGATCTTCTATTAGGTAGGGATTTTTACCTTATATTGACAATAACAAAATGTTCAAAACATTGCTTTTTGTGCTTGAAGATTTTAAGACTTTCAAAAATATTCCTGTAATGTATTATAGTACACTGCATATTTAGCATTATAAGAGATGTTATTTTAATTTGCTGGTTTGTTGCTCTTCATAATCAAAACTTCATTACCAATTAAGCAAAGAGGTTTATCAAACCATAATGATTATTAGAAGTAAATCTATATTGCTAAAATGATTCAGCACATTTGTTTTTTTTCTCAAAGAAGGCATACTATAATACTAGTAATAAAGACTGTGCCACATTGCCATTAGTATTTTTATCTCTTCAGTCTAAATTTATTAATAACCAAAAATATTTTTGTCCTGAAATATAAATAAATATTGTTAATAAGGTCTCAAAGAATTAGTAGTCTTAATTTATAAAATTATACTTGCTTGTGCTTATTAAAAAATGATATTCATTTGTGGTGCTAGTAGACAAATATTATTAAAAGGCTTGTTTTTTACTTGCTGAAATTAAAGACTTATGTTTCTGTAAAAAAAGAGATAACAGTAGTTTTAAAATCAACATTCTAACAATAAAATCTAAGATTATATTAATATGATACTTACATGATGAAGAATCATAATAGAAACATATTAAAGTATTTATTTTCCATAATTAATTCATTATGCTTTTGTAAAAGCAGAACATTTTGTATGCCTAATAATGCATAATATATTAGTGGTAAATCTGTCATATTTCTGGAAACCTTCATTAGCATTGCATGATGTGATGGCATGCATAGTACAAAATATTCATATTATGCAATCAGACTCAGGACTACATTGAAGTCATGGGATGTAACTTAGTTGATCACTGCTAGAAGTTCCTGATTCATTATGCATTTGATTAAAAATTGCTTTTTGATCATTGTTTGTTCAGAAACATTTTATTATATATAAATACTTTGCACTTCACACATTCAGTTACAAAATTTTATTTGAGCTTATAACATACAATTTAAGAAGTTTCACCATAGAGTAAAGTTAGTATCTCACAAAAACACTTAACACAAAAATGTAGCACAAAATTTTGTAAAAGTACATATAAAATTAACAGAAGCAATATATAATGCTAGATAAAATTTATATAAAATATTTGAAACACCTTGTGGCTATATAGTTTCATCCATATTATTTTTTAAATAAAGAATAGTCTGAATTTTTGCAGTCCATTTCCTTTGGATTTTCTTTTCAATCCGCTGCAAAAGTTCAGGTTATTCATTATTTAAAAGGAAAGTGTTGCTGAAACAATATAGTTATGGAGAATTTCAAACATTTTATATAAAATTAATGTATTGCATTCAATTTTTTATTCTGCACTTACAACTAAAACCAAACTTTTAAAAGCTTAAAATAGGTTTATTTAATGCTATTATCAGCCATTCTTTTTTTAATAATCAGAGTTAGTATATTTTTCTCAGTTCTGTGACATAATAAAGTGAATAGGTCTGGACATTTTTCATAACTTTATACATGTGTTGTTTTTTCCATGTGTCATAGCATCGACTGGGAGGCAAACCCACAACTGTCTGCAACCAACTACTTGGTTGCAAGGTGACTGCATTGACCTCTTGGCTAACAATGCTTGATGATTATTTTATTCTTATTTTTTAAAGTTTTCAAATTCAAATCTTAAAACTTTAATAGTTTTATTACAGTCTAACTTAAAAATCTTTTTTTTTCAGATTTTTATATTAATTTTTTAATTTCATTTTTCAATCACATGCTTAAAATTATTATGCAATATGTGTATAGAATAAAAGTTTAAATAAATACATAAAAAAAGCTAAATTGTTAACAAAATCCTTATAAACAGGCAAAACTCTCCATGTAATAGTGCCACCCTGTGCCAACCAGAGTAATCAATAGATGCCAGAAGGCTTATGCATAAAATCCACATCTAGTGCCTACTCATCCAATATCCCCAGACTAGTTTCTGGTTTGTGACCTTCATCAGTGAGGAGCCTTGGATCTGAAAGCACTGCACCTAGATCTTAGGATCTAATGCAATCCTCCAGCAGCCATCTTTTATCTCTACTTAATTACAAAACTATGAGAATGAAATTGAAAACACAATATTTTCAATCTAAGCTCAATAGATGGTGATCATGTGATGTTTAGTGGTTTAAAATCCTTACAATAAAGTACAAAGATAATATTAATGTCATCTATGTTCTTTATTACTTTTTACAATGCTTTTTTACATCCCACTATTGACAGTTTCAATTGCTCCAACAATCTTTTCCATTCTGAAGAAGATTGCTGGAGCAATTGAAACTGTCAATAGTAGGTTATAAAAAAGCATTGTAAAAAATAATAAATTTCAAATATGAGTATAAGTTCTAAAGAAGATTGTTGGAGCAATTGAAACTGTCAATAGTGTTGTAAAAAAGCATTATAAAAAGTAATAAAGAGCATAGATGATATTAATATTATATGGATTAGGCAATGCAATAAAAAGCATAAAGTACAAATATATTGGATAAACAAATAAAAATTATTTTAAACATCTTCCACAGATAGTATTTGCCATAACAAACACACAGTGTTGATTTAGCCACTTCACTTTTAGCATTATAGTGAGAACTATTTACATTATGTCATTAAAGTGTAAAGATACGTTTTTTTTCCTAAAAAAATAATTTTTTTTTGTTTTATAAATTCGTATTATTTTTAACGGCATTTTCACTTATAATTAAACTAAAATTAATTTTATTTTATTATAAACTTTATTTAAATTGAGCGTCACTTCCATGAAAAATTAATTGTACAGCTTAATTTGCAATTTAGGTATATTAAATGTTTAAAATACATTTGTTTATATACATTGAATAAAAAGTTAACAAAGTTTAAATTTAAAGTATTCTAATCCTGAAATTTATGAAATTATACAATATATTTCATTATAAAAATTTAAATAAAATGTATAACATTGAGAATATAAATGTAATATCTCAAATCCTGTGCAGGATTAATTGTATGATGTTTGATAAGACAATTGTAGCAATATCTAAAGATCGAAGAATTTTGAAACGCGAAGCTGATAAATGTGAATTAGTTGAATTAATTTGGTAGTGAAGCTATTGTATGATTTGAAAGTCATTATTTAAATCTTAGTTTAATTTGAAAGTGTATCTATATGATTTATAGATTGCATGAATGATGGTTCTGTGGGATTCCATTATATTTTTATTTTATTTAAATTTTGCTATAAAATCATATAAGGAAGTCTTTAATTTATAATGTGGAGGAATGTAATCATAAGAATATGGCCAAAGACATGTAAAAAAAATCTATAATGCCCAAAATGCATATGTAGATAGAAGCCAGTCCTTACCTTGCAAAAAAGCCACGTAGTAAAATTTAAACTACAAAAATATTATTCATTATTGGATAACCTTTAGTCTAATGAATGACTAATAAAAATTATTAATACAGTCTACTGTACTTTCATTAAGTGATTTGTATCAAAGTTGTGAGGGCAGCATATTTGACACTTATCAAATAAACTGTATATATATATATTATAATAATACATTTATTTAATAAATGTAAAATACAATACCCATTATAAAAAATATTATATATATAAAAAATTTTTTAACGATAAATACAATATTAAAGTTTAAATTCTTTTTTAGCACTTTCGATTACATGGTAATCCTCATCAGCTTTAACTGAATTTCAAATTTTTTAAACCTAATGTTATGTATATTTCCATAAGCTGTGTATGTCTGTATTTGCAACTTGCCTATTAATAACATCATCCTTATATTTATCAATCACAGCTTATGGAAAAAAACGTAACATTAAGTTTAAAAAATTTGTAATTCAGTTAAAACTGATGAGGGTTACCATGTAATCGAAAGCACTACAAAAGAATTTAAACTATAATATTGTATTTACTGTTAAAAAATTTTTTTTTATATATATAATATTTTTTATAACGGATATTGTATTTTACATTTATTATATAAATGTATTATCATTATGGAATTTTCAGTCTTAAGTAAATTTTGGCTAATTAAAGAATAGCAGAAACAAAGCAAGAAGTTGATTTATGAAAGTTGCCGATTATACTTTTTAAAAAAATGTAAAATGCTTTGTGCTTTTCCTAAATGCTGTAATATTCATTTGAATAGATGTCTCAGATTTTCCTTAACTAATATGTTTAAAATTAAATCAATTATTTTGGACAATATAATAAGGCGACGTAAAAAAGAAATTTATGACATTAAAAAATATTTAATGACTATTGAACATTTAATAGATATGAATGAATGGAATCAGTGGAATGCATTTTATATACATTGTCAAGTTGGATTTAAAAAGTGTCGACAAAATTGTATTAAGAAATTTGATAAGAAAATTGACTTTTTATATAATTGTTATTATCCAAATAGTTATGGTGATGATAATTACGTGAATTTAACAGATGAAAAAATTAGTTTTACACAAAAATATGTATTACAATATGGTTCAAAGTATGTAGGAAGTGTATGGAAAGATTATAATATGAAATTGATTGTGTCAGTGCAGAACATTTTTGATGATAATATTAATATACAAGATTGTAATAATATTATTAAGAATATTTCTAAATATAAAATAAAAACTAATAGATATGATTGGTCATGGAATTATGCTATTTCTGAATTTAAAAATCTTCTTAGAACTGAGCAAAATATATGTTTAAAAGAAGATAAAGGTTTACGAATGTGTTTTATTAAAAAAGATGCATATAATGTTAAAATTAAAACACAAATGAGTAAATTGGGATTTGATATTATTGATAGTTATAACATGGAGGGACAACATGTGAAATTTATAAATAGTATTTTAAAGAAGGCTAAAAGTCATTTTATGAATAGTTGTACATACTATGATATATATCCATCTACATCTATATGCCCAAGAATATTTGCTAATATTAAACTTCAAAAAGTAGAAAATACTCTTAGATTGATGATTGATTTTGGTGGATCATTTATGTATAAAACAGCTAAATATATTGGTAAATTGTTACAAGATATGTTGGGTTTTGGAAGATATACAATTGCATCTTCTTATAAATTTGTTGATAGAATTAAAAATATAAAAATAAATGATAATGATCTGTTATCTTCATTGGATGTAATGGAATTATATGGATCAATTGATCATCTTGAATCTATAAATTTAATTGAAATTGAACTAATTAATATGGCTGCAAATAAACATTTAATAAATTTTATTATTGAATCACTAAATTTTATAAATGATAATATTATTGCAACATATAATGATAGGTTTTATAAAATGGGTAAAGGATGTTCAATGGGATTATCTATAGTAGCACAAATTTGTAATTTTACGTTGTCAAAATATGAAGATATTATATTTAATTCTTATAATTTTGAAGATATTAAAATTTATAATAGATATGTTGATGATGTTTTTGTTTGTGGTTCTAAAGACAATATTGATGTTCTTTTATATAATCTGAATAATTTAAAATGGATTACTGAGAATGAATAAAATGGAAAAATAAAATTTTTGGATTTACAAATATTTAGAGGTGCTACGGATTTAAATTATAAATTAATTTTTAAACCTATTGGAGAAAGAGGATATATTCATTTTAAATCACGTGTTCCAATGATACATAAAATGGCAAGTCTGAAATCGTTTTTGCATAGCAGTGATAAATTATGTAAATATGAGAGTGATAAAATTTAAAATATTGAACTCTTTGCTAATGAACTTTTAAAGGTTGGTTATGATAAAAACCAAATTTTGTATACAGTAAATTCATTTAATAATAAGAAAAGAGTTTGCAGAGTTACTTTAGATAATAAAAAAATGGATATCTATGCTGTTTATAAATAACATGCAATCTAAATTAATTAAGAATATATTTAAAGAAAAGTATAATATTTCATTTTGTGTTCCTCTAAATGTTAATCGATTGATTAATAATTCTAAGAGTATAATTCCTAAATTGCAAAGAAGTAATATAATTTATCAGATTTCATGTCAGAAATTATATCGGTGAATCGAGATATTCTGTGGAGAAAAAATTGAAGGAGCATCAATTGTTATATAATCGAATTAAAAATAATGTAAATAGTCAATTTAATACAGCTTCAGTATTCTTTGACCATAAAAAAACTTGTAATTACAGGTTTACATTTAATAGTAATGAAATAAAAATATAAATGGAAGAAAGAAATTATAAAAATGGAAAATTAAAAAGGCAATTTTGATTGATAAATATAAGGATGATGTTATTAATAAGCAAGTTGCAAATATGGCCATACACAGCTTATGGAAATATGCATAACATTAAGTTTAAAATATTTAAAATTCAGTTAAAGCTGACAAGGTTTACCATGTAATTGAAAGCGCTACAAAAGAATTTAAATTATAATATTATTTTTACCGTTAAAATTTATATATATATTGAATAATGATAAAGATATGTGTAAAAGATTATGGTCTGCACCAACTGATGAGTGCTAGTTCAACACAAAATGTGCATCTTGGGGATCATAAATCTTTTTCACATGTCTTTGGTTTATATGTTTATGATTACATCCTCCACAAGGTGTTAAATGTGGATAGAAAACAGTTCCTATTTTGAATGAAATTTGTGTAGTAAAAATTAAAGTATAGAAATATAATTCATTATTGAATAATCTCTAATCTAATGAACGATTAATAAAAACTATTAATGTAATTTTATTAAGTGATTTGTATTAAATTTGTGAGGGAAGCACATTTGACTCTTATCAAATAAACTGTAGTAATTTGCTATTATTTATACACTGAACAATGATAAATATATGAGTAAAAGATTGTGATCTGGGTCAACTGATGAGTGCTGGTTCATCACAAAATATGCACCTTGGGGATCATAGATCTTTTTTACATGTCTTTGGTCATATGTTTATGATTACATCCCTCCCCAAGGTGTTAAAAATGGATAAAAACCAACCCCTACTTTGCATGAGAGTTTGCATAGTAAAAATTAAACTATAGAAATATTATTTATTATTGAATAATAATAAGTCTAAAAGTTATATAATGTGTTTAATAGTCTTTTTTGGAATTTTTACAAATAGAGAATAAACTAATATTTTTTAAACCAATGAATGGAAATAAAATCTTTTCTTTTGTAAAATGTGTATTAATAATAAACTTTATTTTCTTTTGTTATAGCTATATATTTTTTTGTTGTGACTTGATTATTATTTTGAATTTATATTTTATAAATTTATATTTTATAAATAAATTAGAATAAATGTCACTTTGAATTTATATTTATGAAACAATGATATATTTACTTTTCAATCCTAAACTTTTATTTTTCTGAATCAATTGAAATTTTAACCTCATATTAGTTATGATTTCATCTTCAATTTTTTTCAATAATTTGACCATTTATGTAGTTTTTTTAAAGTCAAATACATAAAGGTTTTTGTCCCAGTAGTTTTATCACACACCTATGCAAGCTTTACATATATTAAGTTTAAAAATCAAACTCAAATAACAAATAACGTTTTGATTTAAGAATGCTAATATATCAGGGAAATATGGAAATAAAGATACATAGGGGATGTGAATTCAGACTTTCAAGCAACCTTCAACTATCCACATTATCTCGTACTACTGATACACACGACCACACACATGTAGAAAAGATAAACAATCACCAATATATGAGTTTGTTCAGACTATCATCTCCCACACACACATATATAATCAGTACTCAGTTTATATTAAGATAGCAAATCTTTATACTTTAATAAACAGGCTTTACTCTACTCCAACCTCCAACTCTTCAGCCATCCATACCATTGAAAATCTGATGATAGACTGCCCAATTCACATGCTGATGCAATATTGTTGTCATGCCCATGTTGACCTCACATCACTCTAACCGCTCATGTATAGGACACTATCCATTTAAATACATAGAAGAGAGATGGGCAGTAGTATGAGATAATGTGGATAGTTGAAGGTTACTTGAAAGTCTGAGTTCAAATCCCCTATATTTACAATTAAGTTCCAGATATAAGAATGACTGTATTTCAAATATTACACATTAAGCCTGCATTCTGCCCATCCCTCTTCTATGTATTTAAATGGATACTGTCCTATACATGAGGGGTCAGAATGATTGAGGTCTACATGGGCATTACAACAATATTAACATCAGCATGGGATTTGGGCTTTCTATCACCAGATTTTCAATGGTATGGATGGCTGAAGAGTTGGAGGTTGGAGTAGATTGAAGCCTTTCCATTAAAGTATAAAGGTTTGCTATCTTAATATAAACTGAGCACTGATTATATATATGTGTGTGAGATATGATAATATGGACCAACTGATGAGTGCTGGTTCAGCATGAAATATGTATATTGGTGATTGTTTATTTTTCTACATGTGTGTGGTCATGTGTATCAGTAGTATAAGATAGTGTGAATAGTTGAAAGTTGTTTGAAAGTCTGAGTTCAAATTCCCTATATTTATAATTAAGTTCCAGGTATAAGAACGCCTGTATTTCAAATCTTAAATAAAGATATATAAAAGAAGCTTTATATATAAAAAGAAATGACTATTCAAAAACTTAAATAATGAAAAAATAATAATTTTGCATAATAAGTTACGTAAGACAATCTTAATGCTGAATTTTTAAGAAGATTAAAAAATTATTATAAGTAAAAACAAAGAAATTGAAGACTAGGATTCAAAGCTGGAACTAATGCTCTTTAAGATTATGAGTAAAGCATATGGGGGGTCATGTGATGCTATTGTTGGGATTATTTAATTTTAATTTCAAAATGTATAAGTCAAATCTTATTTTATAATATTAAAACAGAAATTAAATTTTTTTAAATTGAATATTGTTTTGCTTTAATTTTTTATTTTAATTTCTAATTTCTTAATTAATGTTTTGAATATTTTAATGTTTTTAATTCAATTTTAAAATTGTTAGGACTTTAAAATAATTTTAATAAATATTTGAAAATAATTTCTTTGAATAATTTTTTTAAATGTGTGTGTATGTTTTTTTTTAAAAATATATTTATATATTTTATTTGTAAATTTAAATTAAAAATGTTTGTGATTTAATTTTTTTCATATTTTAGACATAATATAGATAAAGCATGTATGTATACAATTCACATATATGATCTTTGAGAAAAACTATACAATATGATCAAAATCTTGGAAAGTTAAAATTATAAATGATACAAGTTTAAATTTGCAATTGATTTAGAAAAATAAAACTTCTAGATTGAAGAACAGAATAGATATTAAATTCAACCTTAATGCAGAGTTAAGCAAAGCACATATAGAAAAACACAAGAAGGAATGATTATTTTATAATGTATAATTATATATATGACATTATATATGCATGATTTATTGGTAAAATAAATATTTAAATTATCTATAGGTTTAAATTTTATAATATTTAATTTTTTGATTTGTAAAGGACAACTTATTTTATTTTGTTTACTATAGGCTTTTGGAAAATATAGTTTATTTTTAGTTGTGACATGAAAATAGACCGTGTACATATAGAAGAGCACAAAGAAGAATGATTTATTTATATAATCGTACACTTATATGTATGATTTATATATATAATTTATATGTAAAAGCAAAATTAAAATTATCATTCAGCTTAAACTTTATATTTAATTTTTGGTCTTGCTGTGAATAGTTTATTTTATTTTGTTTTCTATAGGCCTTCAAAAATGTACATTATTTTGGGTTGAATGACCAAGTATAGTTTTATAAATAAGATGGATTTAGATGTTGACTTACAACACAGACTCCAATGCACTGCTGGTGTTTTTAACAAATTAAAAATAAAATAGTCAAGTGTTGGTGGTAGAGTAGTCAGTACAACTGCTTTACAAGCAGTTGTCCCAGGTTTGCGGGTTCACTTTCCGGCCAATGCTTTGACACATGAAAAAAAAGAAAAGAATATTTCATCACAGGGAAATAATTACTGCAACTAAGTTATCTATATATAAAACTGCTATTGTACTTATTTTATTATATGAAAGTGACATTTGAACATTCTATCGATGCAATATAAAGGTATTAGAAAAGCTTTATTTAAAAACACATTAACCATTATGTTCTTCAACTTGCTGGATGTAAAATGAATAAACAATGCAAGCCTGCCTGAAGGTATTTTATGATGAAGTTGATCATGGTTTTCATGGAATCTATATACATTATAAAAAAAGACAATCTAAAGAAATGCAATATTAATTGCTTCCACTGAGAAGATGTGACAGAGAATTGAAGAATTACAATCACACATGATATTTTAAGACGTTCATTAAGAAAAATTTCCTTCTGAAAAAATTAAAATGCTACATCATAAAATATCAAGCAAATAAAAAAAAAATGCAACAGCATATTATGTATGTGGATGTATTTGTTATTCACTGATTGGTTTGTAATCATTGCAAAACTCATTTCCAGAGGAGATTTTTTTTTTCTTTTTCTCTTCTTTGAGTTGCAATAACCACACTTACTTATAAAAGACTGATGTGTGTATTGTATGCATCTATGTAATGAAAATGAAGCATGTAAAATGAAGATTGATATTAACAAGAAGTTACAAATTTATTATTCAGTTTTCTGATAATGATCTTTTGAAAAGGACTATAGATGATTTCATGAACTAGGGATTGTTATATGATATAGATTTGGTAGTGAAGTTTTTCAATTTAAATCCATTAAAAACAAAACCTAGAACTTCTTGTCCTCTAGATATATTCTATTCTAATGATTATGATATTTTTGTCACTTTAATGTTATTATGCAGATCTTAATGTTTTGAATTTATCCTATAAAAATGATATGGTTATTGATGGAAGAAAAATCTTCAGCAGCATTTACTTGTAGAGTCATCAGCTTGAGAGTGTAAATTGCTTTAAATATTTTGATAGCTTATTAGATAGAGAAGCAGTTTATAAATCCAAGTATGATGCTTCTTTTAATAACTTAAATGTTAAGGTATTTTATCATAGTGGTATAGCTATTTAAAAAAATGATTAAGCATGAATAGCCAAATTATTGTAAAAAGTCATATGCAAGACAAAAATATTAAAAAAATTGCACTTAAGAATTTTTTATAGGATTCTGAAAATACAGTAAAAGAATTATAAGAAACAATCTGTATATTCTTCAGCTTGATGAGTTTGAAAATCTAAATCTACTATTAAAAAAGATATTATTACTGTATTAGGCATGAAAAATAAATGAAAAATAACAATCTTTCATAACTTGGGCAAAAACGATTTGCACTATTTGTATTATAAAATTATTTCTAAGGCATTATCAAAAGATGAAATTATGATTATTTGTATTTAAAAGAATATAGCAGATGATAGCATAGAACAGAAAAGAACAATTAAACATAAAATGCTTTAGACAATATTAAACACCAATATAGAAAGAATGCTAAAGGTGATAGTAGAATATCATAAGCCACATATAAATAATTATTTATATTCTTTAATATTGATGTATCAAACTTTAAATGGTTAAATCCAGTTTTTGTTATTTTTAGTACTTATAAATTATATACAATATTACACATATATTATTACATAAAATACTTTTTACTATAAAGCAATGTAAGACTTGTGAAGACTGTTTTCAATTGGTGCTTTGCTTCATTACATCATAACTAAAAATTTATTTATAAAAGTATAGTATATTTCCATTATAGTGATAAAACACACACACACATATATATATACTCTTATTTTATTCTTGCCAAAATTAATCTAATTTTGAAACTTCAATTTATTTATTTTTATTATTATTTTAATACTTAACATGCAATAATAGTGCTTTAAGGTTATTTCATTTTGTTTTATGTAAAAAAATTATATGTTAAGAAATTTAAATATATTAAAACAAAAATCTACAATATAATATTTTTCTTTTAAGCTTTATAAGCAAATTTAATCTAAAAATGAAACTAATTTGTAATTCATGGGATTAATTTTGAAAAGAAATGTATAAATTTTTTTTTGATCATATTGAAATTTTATAAAACGTTTTTTATAGTCAATAAACTTTTCTTCCTAGAAATGAACATACACACATAAATGTTTTTAGATATATTTTCACTGAAGTACCAATTAAAAATAAATATTGCAAACTGAAATTATATTATATATTTATCTAAGTTACTATAAACCAAAAGTAAATTTGGTTTCAATTTATTATTCAAGATTATTATAATCAAATATTATAATATTCAACACATTTAACATTTTTTTAAAAAAAATCTCCATTATTTGTAATCTTAAATAATTGAAATAAACACAACATACAATTCAATAAAATAATTGTTTTAACAAAAATGAAAAATTATTAGAAACGTTTAAATATATAATTGTTTATTTTATCAGGGAAAAATACATTTGTAATTTTTGAAATCCATCATTTTATAAACTATCTTCAATGTAAAAATTCTTATATTTTTTAACACTATAATTTCTCACTACACATATATTTCATGGATTATCTCCATTTGTCAAGTGACATCTGAATTTTCATATAAAAAATAAACTCGTCAAGCGTTGGTGGCCTAGCGGTTAACATAGCTGCCTTTCAAGCAGCTGGCTCGGTTCGCTTCCCAGTCAATGCATTTGACATTTGAAAAAAAAAACTACTTGTGCAACTTTAAAGACATTAGTACAGGGGAGAGAATAATTTCTGTCTTCATCACAACCCTGTAAATATTGTATTACAAGCAAGATAAATGTAGTATTTATTTATTATACCCTGATTGATGTAATGTTATCTTAATAGCTAAAGATATATATATATAAGATTATAAATATATTTTCAGACTAAGATACTGCTGCTGAAATAATGCAACATTTAAGGCCCATGACTATTTTACAGATATCTGTAATGCTAACATTACTTACTTATACTCTCCATAGAAGTTTTCTAATATTTCAAATGTTGATATTTGATAAAAATGCCAATTAATTTTTTACTAGCCATGCTTTTTTATTAGTTAAATTTGTTATCATTAGTAGCTTTGGACAGCAATTGAAACTCCTACAAACAGTAACTTAATTTCATTTTAATTCATTACCACAGTTTAACATTATCTTAGAGTTTGAATGCAAATTTAACAGTAATTTAACTAAAGACTCCTTTGTATTGACTTAAGATGTATTTAGACAAGGCAGAATCTTTAAACAAACTCATTTTTAATGAATCTTACTTTTTGAATAACATTTAATTATGTAATTAATGAATTCAACACCATGTAATATGTTAAACCACTAAACATCACATGATCACCATCTCATACTAGCACATAATTGTTGTAAACAAAGGCAAAACTCTCCATATAGTAGTGGCATCCATTGATTATTCTGGTTGGCACAGGGTGGCACTACTGTATGGAGAGTTTTGCCTTTGTTTACCATGTAATATGCAATAATTCTAACATTAATTACTTGAGCTTTCTGTAGAAATTTTCCAAGTGGCAAGAGATCTAACAAAAAGTTAGTTGATTTTGTTATCAAACATTACAATTTCAAATATTGGAAAAATTTCTGCAAAGAGTGTATGTAAATAACAATACCATTATTATATATTTACATGGTGTTCAATTAATTAGTTACATATTTAAATATTTGATTTAAAAGCAAAGTTTGTTAAAAATGAGCTTGTTTAAAGGCTTTGCCTTATGTAATAATAGTAAACTAATACAAGAAAGAAAGCTTTAATTAAATTACTGTTAAGTTTGCATTTAAATTTGTGTGTAAAAAAAAATTTGGTTGTTATGTTTAGTTTCAAATTATTTTCCATGCTATTGAAGATATCAGATTGTTTAATAAAAACATATGCCTAGCAAAAAGTTAGGTATCTTTTTTTTTAAAATCAAACATTATAGTTTGAAATATTGAAAAATTTCTATCATAAGGTTCAGCACGAAATGCATCTTGAGGGTTATTTGTCTTTTATTGTATCTTTATTTATATGAAATTATTTATGAAATAAAAAAGAATGGAGAAATATGGAAGTTGTCTATCTATAAAAAAGATATTACGCATGGGAGAAGGAGAAACGTAAATAGCCATGTGTGTGTGTGCTGAAAATCAGATATATTAATCTTTAACTTGGATTAAAGTTTATATCAGTGCTAGAAAAAATCTCTAGTTTAATAAATGATTATTAATAATCATTACGCGTTTATCAAAAAGGTGATAACGTAAAAGTTGGGAGTTGAGTAAATCGATGCTTGAAAATAAAAATGAGACAATTTGCTCTACATAAATAATCTTCATGTAATAAAGATATATATGAGAGATGATGACTTAGCCCAACCGATGAGTGCTGGTTCAGCACAAAATGCATATTGGGAGTTATTTGTCTTTTATTGTATCTTTATTTATATGAAATTATTTATGAAATAAAAAAGAATGGAGAAATATGGAAGTTGTCTATCTATAAGTAAGTAATGTTAGCATTATTATGAATAATTATTGTACTGAAATCTGTTCAATTTGAGAAATTTTACTAATTATTAAAGTGTTGTTGGCATAATACTTATATTATTTAATTCATTTTAAATCCTATGATAATTGGTTAGGTGACTAAACTCATAAAATTGAACTTTTCAATTATTAACTTCTATTCAAAGACAAGTTTCATTAATGATGTCTTTTTTACTGTTGGTCATTTCATTTTATTTTATTGTTCTGTTTTCAATCTTTAGATATAGATATTCACAATAGTAATAGTTGTTTGAAATTTACTTAGTTTATTCTTTCACTTTTTATGAGTAATCTTTATAAATCACTTGCTTCACAACATTGTTCACACATGTAATATACTACTTTAATATTACTCAGGTGTTTTTACTTTCTATTAATCAATTATTTCATGGTTATTTTTTTCTTATATTAACTAATATATTTAAATTAATTAAATATATTTTTTGTCACACACTATTCTTCAAATTACAGTTCAATTTTTGTAAGATGCTTCCATTATCTAAAAATACTTAACTAATAATAAGCCTATCAGCTTATTTTCTACATTTGAATATATGCAATTATAAAGCATACATTTAGACATAAACAACATATCCGTGACATATGCCAAAATAGCATAGATATAAGTAACTAAGTTAGTGGATTGTCTGTGCACACATATATGTTATTGTACATAAAGTTTATTGAAAATTTGTAATTGTGTACATGCAGTACATTGTTATTAGTATTATCTCTGCTAAATTGTGCACTCTAGAAAATAAACATATAACATAATAAATGGATAGTAAATGAGGATAATTTATGCTAATTAGCATATCTTTTAAAAAATGGACTGATGACAGTTGTAAGGACTGTGAGTTGAGAGATAATGAAGTTTTTCACAGTAAAATAAAACAGGGGGGGAAGTCAGAGCCATATGTGTAAATTTAAAATGTATAGAAAAGTGAAATTGGTCATCCTAAATAAAGGATTAATTAAAATTGATGTTATGCTGTCATTTGCTAATTTATCTTATTGTGTATGTAAAATATAAGTTAATGGAGAATTAAGGCAAATGGACAGTATTATATATTGGCAGTGTGTGAGAATAATTTATCTCACATATCAAATAATTATAAATCACTTTCTAAAACTAAATTGAATTCCACTATTATATTATTATTTTCATATTGTCAGCACATGTAAATAAACATGCTGAATGTTAAAGTTCTATCTTAGCTGTTATTTTAATAAAAAGACAATTGCTCAGCTGTTGTTATTGAAAATATCACTGACTACACAGCAGAGTGATGCAATTACCAATGGAACATGTTTGTGAAAACGTGATAGACTGGTGCAAGCCAATAATTAATGTTTAACTGTTGTGTAACCAAGTGAAATGGTAGACATTGATGATACCATTGCCAAGTCACAATATTCATGAATTCAATAAAAATAATGCAACAACATAGGATAAATACGTCAACTACATCAAGCATTACATATTCTTAAATAAGTTGAGGATGACAAAATCAAAGTGTCTACTCTTATTTTTTGCTGGCAGTGACATTCTACAGATATCTAAACAACTATGTAATTTTAAGAACTCCAAAGATATTCCATATAAAGGTTTAATTCAAATTCTGTTTATTTTCAACTAGCAGTGTCTAAATAGGTGACTGATAGAATGCAGAAACAGTTACCTCATGAGCAGTATCATGATTATATTTTAGCAATGTGAACACTAGCTAAACAATGTAAATTTGCTGCTAAGCTAGAAGACATGTTGTTGGATCAATTGTTATAGGGGAATGTCAAACAAAATTTAAAAAAAAATGTACTAAGTAAATCAAATCTGATGCATGAATCTGTAATTGCAAAGTATATTGTGCAAGAGACTATATTTGATAATGCATCAGAACTTAAAATTTAAAGAGTGTGCAGAATAACTCAACTTGCATGAATAACCTGATTTGTTATTATTGTGGTGTGAAAGATCACATTAAAAATTTTGTAGATTTAAAACAGAAAAATGCCTTAATATAATATTAGAGAACATTTACCTTATGTCTACCATCAAAAAGGTAATACTTTAAAAGCACGACCACACTTTGACTGTAAATCAAGGGAAGAAAAAGTGAGGAGAAAAGTTGTCAGAAAGAACATAGATAATGGTCACATTATACTAGATGTGATCATTTGCAAATAGAAAATATGTGTGAAAGTTGACAGCATCACAAGCCTATCTATCTTATTACTAAAAAAATGGAATATAATTAGTGGCAAAAATAAGAACATAAAGAAGTTGGAAAATACAGATATACTAGTCACAGATGTAAACAGAAACAAGATAAAATATGCAGTAAAGTGATGGTACCAGTAAAATGCAATGCTAGTTTTAACATGGTACCTTTGTTTACAATGAAGAAAAACACAAGCCCTTTATTAGACAGAAAGAAGTTTTGACCATTAGGGATATTTCTAAAATTAATCAAGAAAATACTACTGGAAGGTGAAGTTAGATATGACCAGTGGACATAGAGTTGCTAAAGATATGTAAACCATGTAAGGTTTCCTATGCACTAAAACCAAAAGTTGAGAAGACCATAAATGGATATGGCCTCAAAAAGCATATTGTCATCAGTAGATTTGTCATAGGCTAAAACAGTGATTATGATTGTGAAGCCTGATGGGACTATTAATATTTGTGGAGATTACTACATCACACAATAAATATAGTAATAAAGGAGTGTATTCTGTTCCAACTGTGCACAAAGTTCTAGCATCACTACAGAAAGTGTCACTCTTTTTGAAGATTGATTTAAGGTCTGCTTTCCATCAGAAACTATCACAGAGAGAACAGTAGAGTTACTAACTATTAACACTCACACCAGACTTTTTAAATGTAATAAGATATCATATGGCATTACATTTGCTTCAAACATGTTCCAAGTTTAGATGGATGCTTTGATACAAGACATGGGAAGAGTTATTTCATATCTGGGTGACATACTTATAATTTCCCAGACTGAGCATGAACTGAAAATACACATTTTGGAAGGTTGCTCAAAACTAGATAAAGTTGGTACTAAGCTAAATACTATGAAGTGTGTATGAGCTAATTCATTAATCAAGATTCTGGGTCATATTATAACTAAACAAGTAAAATATTCAAACCCAGAAAAGATTAGAACTGTAAAAGATGTGGCAAAACCTAGAAATATTAAGGGCTTACAAGCTTCCTAGGACTGCTAAATTTTATGAAAGTTTTCTTAAAGGAAAATCACACATTAACACTTTTTTGTAAACTATTGTATAAAGGCCACTTCTGGTGATGGACTGAGAAATATAATGCAGCTTTTCAAAAAGAAAAATATTTTTTTATGTTTAATCAATTTTTGCTATATTACTGTAGCAACCTGGAAGTGATTTTAACAACCAAAGCTTTGGAATAAAGAATAGGAACTATCATTTTCTACCACTGCTATAAATGCAAACATTCAATAGCATATGCCTTGAGAACCTTAATATTTTCTAAAAAAATTATGACCAGATTGATAAAGAACCACTGCCTATCATCTTTGCATTTAATAAATTCCATCAGTTTATAGATGAGCAAAAATATCCACAGTATATAGATCATTGCCCATTATTTGCAAAGTTTGGTCAAAATAAAAAAACTTCCGATTATTTCAGACAGAGATTAATCAAAAACATAAATATATTGTCTGCATATAACTATTGTTTAATCTATAAGCCTGGTAAAGAGATTGGATACATGGATGCTTTATAACATTTACCAGTTTCTGATGAAGTGCAATGGAAGTTTACAGGTGAAATTTATAGATATTATAAAATTTAAATAGCGCTAACATTGCTGAGTGGACTAATAAGGACCACAATAGAAAAAATTTAAAAAATGGATTCAATTGAAATAGCCAAAAAGCTTTCCAGATTAAGTTACCAAATGTATATGGAACATCTATCAGACTTTATCTATGTGCAATGAACACCATCTGATGACTGACTGCATGTGCATACCAACTGAGAGTCACAAGCAGATGCTTCAATTGTTACATAATGGACATCCATTTGTCATAAGTTTGCTTGTTTGGTGGATGGATTTAAATAAAAAGGTTGAACAGACTGTAAAAAAACTGTATTGAATGCCAGTCTTATCTAGAAAACAAACATTTAAAACATGGGGAGAGTCAAAAAATCATTGTGAAAAGATCAACATAGTTCACACTGGCCCTATGTATAAGCTTATAAAAACACTAGTATCAAGTGCACAATTGAATCCCTCTAAGTTTATCCAGAATTTCTCATGTCAGATAATAAAACTGGATTAATCTCTGTAGAGTTTAAAAGATATTTATCTGACACAGGCATACACCATATTTTAACTCCATCCAATTACCCAGAATCAATTGGGATTGCTGAAAAGCTATGCAATATTCAAAAGTTACATTAAAAAATGTTAACTAGAGATATTAAGGAAGTGTTGGTAAAAGCTATGTTTTACCTACATTTCATTCCAAGTGTATCTACTTCAAAATGTAGGCAGAATTATTATTGCAGTGAAAGTATTGCACACATTTGCCAAATCTATTATCAGCAAAAAATGTAACTAGAAAAAATAATATTGGTGAGGAAAACTTTAAAATAAACACAGAAGAAATTTAAAATGAGTGATGCAGTATGGGCCACAGATCTGCTAAAAAAATGGATTCTGGTTGTCATCATTGAGGCTATATCTGAAGTCATTAGAGTAATCAAATTGAAAAATGGTTTGTATGTAAGAGGTATGTAAATCATGTACATTTGTGTGAGAATAATAATTGAGTGGAATTAACAGCAAACTTACATTAGACAATAGTAAATCCAAGTCTAGTGAAAGTGAAAAGTGTCAAAATACCTCCTCAGCAAAACAAAATGTCTGTTGAAGTAAATAATCCAGCAGGTGATAATATTGCAGAACTGGGGGAGAATGCTTTATCATCAAGGCCATCAAATCAAATGGATACAATTGCTGATCCCTGATGGGGAGAGATCTATGCCTCTTTCTTGATGTGAAGAAATCACAAAAGGCCTGATCTTTAAGAATTATTTTCTTTAGCAAAAAGAAGTGAGAACTGTCTGTGTGTACATATAAGTTATTATGGTAAATAAAGTTTTTTGAAAATTTGTAATTGTATGCAGGCAGCGTATAAATTATTAGTATTACCTCCACTAAACATATATTCTAGAATACTAGCATACAACATAATAAATAAACAATAAATGATAATAACATGTTAATTAGCATATTTATTAAAAATGGTCTGATGATAATTGTAAAGACTATAAGTTGAGAGATAATAAAGTTTAAACCATTAAGCATCACACCCATATGACTATATAAGCTATTGAGCTTAGATTGAAAATATTTTTTGTGTTTTCAATTTCATTCTCATAGTTTTTTAGTTAAGTAGAGATAAAAGGTGGTTGCTAGAGGGCTGCATTAGATCCTAAGATCTAGATGCAGTGCTCTCAGATCCAAAGCTCCTCACTGACGAAGGCCACAAGCCAGAAACTAGTCTGGGGATATTGGATGAGTAGGTATTAGATAGGGATTTTATGTACAAGCCTTCTGGCATCCATTGATTACTCTGTTTAGCACAGGTGGCAATACTGTATGGAGAGTTTTGCTCTGTTTATCAATAATAAAGTTTCTTGAAAAGCAGATAAACAAAACTTTGGCTAAATCAGAGCCATATGTATAGATTTAAAGTGAACAAAAAGTAATATTGGACAGCCTAAAAAAACACTGATTAAAATTGATATTAACACATCTGCTAATTTATGTTATTGTGTAAGTGAAATACAACTTAATGGAAACTGAAATTAAACAGACTATATTATATATTTGCAGTGTGTGAGAATAATTTATTCCCCATGTTAAATTGTTATTATTTTTAAAAAATAATGTGAATTCATATTATTATTACAATATTATCTGTTTACGCTTAATAAATTTGATATACTGTATTTACATTTGTTAATATCATTTCATTAGATTTAAAAATTGCTTCGTAGTAAATCAAAAGATTTCGCGTTGTTTATTTATATATAATATTTAGTGAATTAAATCTGAAGGTATTTAAGCTTCACACTCTTAGTTCAAAATGCTTGAGTCTGGCTTATTTATATATAAATTGAGGCATAGATTAAGATGGGTCCCATCTTTTTCTTACAGTTCTGACTTGGGTTTGAGAATTGAGAGATACATGTGATGTCATTATTCCATCTTATTGGCTGGCATGTAAGCATGTTTAAGGCATATCTGTTGAAGGTTTTAGCTTTCATGTTATTACAATATTATCTGTTTACGCTTAATAAATTTGATATATTATTATTATTTTTATTTTGTCAGTAGACTTAAATAAATTTGATGAGTTTTAAGGTTTTGTTTTAATTGTTATTTATTAAAAATAGTTGGTATTATTGAAAACACCCCGAGTATACAGTAGTTCAGGGGTGGGCAATTGTTTTGGCTCAGGGGCCACAAAGGTTGATGAAGGGCCGCATTGGGGGCCACTTTGTGGAAGCAAAGGTTAGTGGAGGGCCGCACCTTTTTTTCATAACAGAATAAACACACTGTTTTATTCCCTGTATTATCAAAGAAATATTTGTTTGTTCATTCTTCATTAAACACATGACATTCATCACCGATTTTACATTTTTTCAGAGGGTTCATGGTTTCACTAAAGTTAGAAATGTATATATTTGCTAATGCAAAGACAAAATTAAAATTAATCAGATCAACAGGAAAAGCACTGCACATCGTATCTACATTGTGCATGTGTATTGACATGACCATCCTAGTGGAAAATGTGAGACAAATCTTCGGTCGTGCACGGGAAGGAAATCTCAGTTCAAGGAGGATTTTTCTGATTGTCTTGGCGGGCCGCATAAAAACTCTTAGCGGGCCACATGTGGCCCTCGGGCCTCTATTTTCCCACCCCTGCAGTAGTTAGTAAATCAGTCTACATGTATACAAAAGCCAACAACCATTTGGTCACTTACCTGCATTTTATCCTTATTACAGAAAAAAGTATTATGTTGTGACAAAATAGAGAATTAGCTATATATGCATGTTTCGTTCTATTTACCAACTTTGCTGTATATAATATTTGCTTATGACTTTGATTAAAAATATTAGATTAGATAAAGCTTGCAAAAATAGTTAGGTTTCACTTTGATTAAGGATATTATTTCTTTCAGGTAGCAAAATTGCAGATAATTAAACAATGCTGATTAGTAAGTGCGGAAAACCCCTCAAATTCTCAACATCCAATAATGGACAACCTAAGTGAATAATCCTCTAATTATTTCTTTATAAAAGACTTCTGGAGAGACCTTTGATTTACCTGTTAAGCGTTGGTGGTCGAGTGGTCAGCAGCTGCCTTACACGCAGTTGGCGCGGGTTCGCTTTCCGGTCGATGCTTTGACACATGAAAAAAAAAGACCGTTTTACCATTTAATTATATATATATGAGTGTATGCATTAATGAATAAAATTAAAAAAAAAATCTGTTTGTGTGTGTGGATAATAATAAAGTTGAATATTACCGTAGTTTATCTTAAGTAAACAATTATAATTTTCATTTTGCAATTTTAGTACGAAACATTTATTTCCATTTATAATATGTTTTTATGAGTGAAATGTATTACGGGTATATTTCTTTATAATTCATGATGCTGTAATTAAATCTAATTGGACCCGTAATTATAATTATAATGATCAGCTTTTACGTTTTTTAAAAGCAGATAAAAAAAATAATAATGTGTTACAATTATCTAAATTATAATTTCAAATGCGCTACAGCATTATGCAAGGTTTTAATTATAGAATTATATCACAAAATTTGCGGTTATTTTCATGTAAAATTATTCAAAATATTCCAATCCGATACAATGACTTTACAAAGACGTTTATTTCTTTTACGCTTTAAGATTTCATTTTGACTAAAGCGTTTAAAAAAAAAACGTTCGCATTTGCATGGTCATAATTTCTTAATTTAATTGTACATTATGATTTTATTATAAAATTTAAAACATTCAAAGATATATTTACATAATTCCCTCTTCTTTTTTATTTATACCTTATACTAAAACAGTGTTATCATTTTAATATACATATTACATATACTTTTATGGATAGCATAATAGTCCATTGATCCTATAATATGGGCCATATGTTCTGGGTGAGAATGAAAAGTTTTTCAATTAAGTAAACATTTAGTACTTAATTTTTTTTTCAAATTGTTAGTCCATAGTTAACTTATATAACTATTCAATATTGACTTATAAATAATAATTTAATTATTCTTAGCTCGAAGCTAAAGTTTATATGAAAAAAAAATCACCAAACATCTGGTAATTAGCTGATAAACAAAGTCGAACTCTTCCAATATATGTCAGTATTTGTCAAAATGGGCCAAAAAATTTCTCTATCTGCAGTAGACTATTAAATATGGAATCTAGTGGTATATCTTGTCTGCCTTTCTCTATAATCTGGATTTATATCTGGCGAGATAAATTTGTAATTTTTAAAGATTTTAATATAGAACTTTTCTTTCAAATAAATGATACATATCCAATTCAGATAATTATATAATATTAGTCTTAATAGATATCTAAATATTCTTAGCTCATCATTAAAATATTGATGGAAAATGATAAAATCTTTACCATACAAATATTGGCAAATTTGATATATAATGTCTTCTCTTTCAATGCCCATCTATGAGAGGATATCAAATAGGTCTTTGTTCTCCAGTATTCTGTTAAAGACTATTCCATCTTTATAAAATAAATATTCAAATTTCAAATAATTAGATTATTGTATAATAAATATATTAATTGCTACATCTTCAATTGTATGAAGGAAAATTTCTTTATAAACTTTATAAACTATTCTTCTATATTGTAAAGATATAATGGTTATACAATATTGGGTTGATGGATATTTAGACTACATATAGGTAAGTATCTGGCTGTAAAATACAAAACAAAATTAATATGTGGAAGAGTTGAACCATTTATAATTTTAATTATTATTATCAACATGTGGTAATTCCAGAATTTATATATTTTTATAGACACCTTTGAACTATTCCTTACTAGCAATCTATTCTGTACACAAATCAATTTATATTAACCCCAAGGTCACTCATAGATTACACAAAGAGTCAAGGAAACTGTCATAGAATTGATTATTGCTATAATCTGTATTCTTGTATAATGCAATATAGTAAAAAAATAATGAGCATATATGGTGAAAATAATTTAAAAGATATTCACGTTACATGTAACCCAAATTTGAGATTAATAAAGATATATACAGGTTTTATAAAAACTATTTATTAAATACAAAATAAATAAATAGATCAAATAAAATAAAAAATAAAGTTATATTCTAAACATACTTTATTAACTTTTACTTAAATTATGTACAATAAACTTTTTCCTTTTATAAAATAATTAATGAATTCATTTATTTATGTGTTTATCTATACATATATGTCATAATATGTTTGAATATACGTGTAAATATGTATATGAATCAGAGTTAATAATAAATATGTTCTCAGCTTTATTCCCTATCTTAATATATATGCTGAAACATTTTCAGTATTTCATTTGTTGGCAATAAAAATAATATTAATATTTGTATTTCTCATGATTTTTATAAAAGAAATCAGACATGAAATAATTATCCAAAATATATTACAACTTTATTGTGTGTGAAGACGTAATTGCTTTATTATATTTCATTCATACATTTTTTAGTAGCATAATATTGGAATAAAAAGTTAATTTGTTTTTATTTATTTCTTGTGACAAATCAGTTTTATATATTAAGTGATTATTTCAAACTGCCTTTTTCAATAATTAATAAAGTTTTGCATAAAATATATGACAGACTACAAACTTACTATACTATAGTCATAATAATGTAGAATGTGAATACAAAACATAAGAATATAGCTACATTACTGAAAGATGTATGTGGATATTATTTTTTAAAAACTTAATATTTATACTTGAACTATTATACACTATATAACTTTATATGTGAGAAGCCTGAGAACAAAGTATAGCTTAGTTTGTGGTTCCACCATATTTAAAATATAATTTTATGTAGCCTCTAGTTACATTAAGATAAAGTTTTCCCATTTTCTTCTTGCTGATATGTATTGGATAATGCTAAAGAGATCATTAATTTAGTAATGCTCTGATTACTTGATATTTAACTATTATTATTTATTTCACTTGAGAAATATTATCTTTCAATATCATTTAATGTAATTAAATAATTCAACTATGCATTCAATATTTTATTAATTTGCTGTCTCATCTTATACACTGTTTTTCTTGTCTACCATTCATTTTTTTTACATTGCAAAATTTTAACAGCATTAAAATTATTATTTTTACTACATGTTATTTTATAGACCCATGATAGTGTTTGTTTATTGGATTACTTTTAATGTAAAAAACTATAGGTCTTTTTTTTTCTGTAATAAATATTTAGACTAACATATCACATGGTCACCATTTCTTATGCTTGCTCATAACTGTTATTAAAACAGGCAAAACTCTCCATATAGTAGTGCCACTCAATGCAAGCCAGAGTAATCAATGGATGCCAGAAAGCTTCTGCATAAAATCCTTATCTAGTGCTTATTCATCCAATATCCACAAACTAGTTTCTAGCTTGTGACTTTCATCTAGGTGCAGTGCTCTCAGATCCAAGGCTTTTCACTGATGAAAGCCACAAGCTAGAAACTAATCTGGGGATATGCACTAGATAAGGATTTTATGCACAAGATTTCTGGCATCCATTGATTACTCTGGCTTGCACTGAGTGACACTACTTCATGGAGAGTTTTGCCTGTTTTAATAGACTAATATATTTATGAATATTCAACATCATTCATTGAAGATAATTTTATAAATTACATTACTTTTATGATCATTGCAAATTTTTAAACATATTTGTTAAACATACCGGCTGTACTAAACATCTAAAACCATTAAATCATAACATTTTTAAAATTAATTTCACAATAATTGTAAAGTATAACAAGAAATTGAAAACATTTTTTTATTAGTGATATTTATTTTAGTGTTGGAAAAATCTGTATCATGTCCTATAATCAAAATATATAGAGTGAGAATGCTGCATTGTTGTTTCACTGTTTCAAATGTTAATGCAGTAAAACAGTACTCAACATTATATGTATTTATTCTTTTGCATACTAACATGGTCATGATATAGACTTTTCTAATACTAAAATCTATCAAAATATGACACATGTTATTTGAAAACAATTAGGAAGACCATAGAAATATTAGAAAATAGAATGCATTAATAAGTGAAATTAAACAACAAAACTTTCATTTAGAAAAAAATTTAATTAATTATTCACTACCCATAACTTGTCCTCTCATAATATGATCTCTGTAAATTTTGGTTTGGATAAAATAATTAACATCTAAATCACATGATAAAAAATCTGCAGTCTATTATCTGTTATCAATTTCTTTAGTAGCAATTCCTGACTCATCCATATTATTATGATAATAGTTATGATTTCCATCTAATATATTATGATAGTAGTAAAAATAATAAGAACCACTCACAAATAAAAAAGGGATAATTTATTTTCCTGAAAAAAAAACAAACACTGTAACATTTATATTTATAATTATATAATAAATAATGATAAACTTTAAAGTGCTATCTATGTTAATACAACACTTTCAAATGTCAAATAATCTGAATCTCAAATGAAATATGAATCTACTTTAATCCACCATTCTTGATCTTATGTGGATGATGAACGAATTTTAACTTCTACACACTTAATTCAATCCATGCATAAGTGATAAAAATACAAACAATGATATCTAAAGTGTAAATATTTAGATTTTGTGATTCAAATTAATCTCAAGGAGTTTCCCATTACTATAAAATGATCTTTTCTAATTTAAAAACCACCTGTGGTGGTGCAAAGCTGGTGCAAAAATTATCAAGCACATAGTAATTTACTGTACTCCACTTCAAAACTTACAAAAATATAATGATAAACAATTAATATTTTAACACCTCCTTCACATAGCATCAAGAAGAAACTATTCTTAAGTTTAGATTAAGATTTTCTTAGTCTTCACTCTATGATATTTCACTCCCTCTTCAAGCATATAAATTTATTTTTTAAAATAAAATCAAATTTAAAACAAGGGGGAAAACACCTAGCTCTCTTTGACATGTTTACAGCTATGGTGTAGTCTGGTTGCAAATTGAACTCTAGAGTCTTCCATGATTGCTGTAAACTTATCATAATATTAGACAATTTTAATTTTTGATTGTTTATCATATCTAATCTTTTGAAGAATATAGCTTATTACATTTATAATATTGCTATAATTTCTTGTATTTTTTCTGGTTATGAACTTCTTTATAAATAATTTATTCAATAAGCATTTTATTAAAACAAAATCTAATAAAACTATAGCCCAAATTCTCACTCAAAACATCATAATTATATTTGAATATTGGAAACTGTTTAGTAAGTAAGTTAACTTCATCAAAACTAATAGATACTTTATAATAAAATTTAAAAAAATAAAATTTTTATGGATGTACAACCATAAATAAATGTGGTTAACAAACTTCTAAAGAGATATGAACAAACAAAAATAGGAGAAGGGTCTACTCAGTACTAGACTATACATAAAGTATTTTGTTTTAAAATGTTGCTAAACTTTTTTTAAAAAGCAATAGATTGCATCCTGTTTTTTGTAGTAATGTTTCTAAAATAAAATATTGATTATATAATAATAATTTTTATTAATTTATAAATTAATATATTTTTATAAACAAAACAAAATTATTTATTTTAATTCCTTTCTTTATAAACCAACAGATTAATAAAATTTTATTTTCAGTTATGGATATTACTCATTTTGTGTTTTGCATTTATTTGATAGCAAATACTAGAAACAAAATATATTTGTATTTGTTTTAATTAAAATATCTATATGTCAGAATCTTTCAGTGAAAAGACAATTCAAGTCACAAGAATATATTGAGTGTGCATGACCAAGTTTGGTTTTTCACAATTTGAAAGACAACTTTACATATAATTTACTTACTTATTTTTGTAAAATTAAATATTTGTTTCTCAGTAAGTATATAATGTATTTATCTAGTTGTTTTTTTAAAAATTATTTATTTTTAATCAAATCAAAATTTACTAACCATAAACTAAAAGCACCTATTTAAATAAGAAATATTCACTGTTAAATAAAAGATGATCATTTTCAAGAAAGTTACTATAATATTTTTGCTGTTTTTGTAATTATAAATGTAATTTTAATTGGAATTCTTAACTTTTCTTATGCAATTGTAATTTAGAAATGAGCACTTAAAGTCATGAATTAAGAAAAAGCTTAAAAATGAATTAATACAAAGTAAAATATATGAACTCCCTCAACTGAAATTTTGTATACTTAGTATAATCTGCTAAGCATGCTTTCAGTACCTTCTATTAATATCATAATCATATGGATGCATCTATGCACTGTGGCTGAGTATTTGCATAAATGTATTCATTACAAAATTTGTTTTACAATTAAAAATTTACTGAAGAAAATGTTATTATTTTTCATTAAAATACATTCTTTTAGCCTAGGGATAAAAATGAAATCTTGCCAAGCATTGGTAGCTGAGTGGTCAGAGCAGCTGCCTTGCAAGAAAGCAGTTGCTTGCAGACAGTTGTAATGGGTTTGCTTCCTGGCAGATGCTTTGACATATGGAAAAAAAGAAATATTTTGTTTGATTATTTATGTCTGTTAAGCTGATGTCTTGTATTTTCAATTTGATCGCTATTAATAACACCTGATTGGCTAATAAGTGCCGAGAGGTTTACAGTCTTTTAGTTTAATTTCAAATACTGTTTGCGCTTTATAAATTAAATATTATTTACATATATTAATTAGTGCAAGTTATAACATCTAAAAACTACTGCGTAGTAAATCGTAGGATTTCACACTATATGTTTGTAATTTAAACTCAGTGAATTAAATGTGAATATGTTTGAAGATTCACGCTTTCAAATCTAAATACTTCAGACTGACTTGGATATATAGAAAGATAAGTAGAGAGGAGGGTGGATGCCCTCTTCTTGTTAAATTCTCTGTCTTGTATTTACGATTTGATTGCTATTAATAACACCTGATAGGCTAATAAACGCAAGAGGTTTGCAGTCTCTCAGTTTAATTTGCGCTTTATAAATTAAATAAATTAAAGATTACTTTTTGTTTTTTTACTTTTAGTTTTTTTAACTTATACTTTTAATAAAGTTTTTCAAAAACATGAATGTATAATGAAAATAAGATTTTATTCTTTTTTTTTTAAAAAATAAAATAAAAATAAAAACAGAAATAAAAACAATGCTCCATTGCATGGTAAAAATGATTGATTAAAAAGTTAGAAATAATTGTTAATAACTTTATAAGTTTTTATATGCAAAAAAAAAATGCAATGATTATCATTAATCAGTTACATAGTTATAGTGAAGCAAACCAAGGCAATGCATAGACTCCTGAGTCATAAGTGTCTATTTGTCATATATTTATATAAAAAAAAATATTACGATAATATAAACATCCAAACATTACGGTTGACGCCAAGTCATGCAATATTTAATAGCACCAAATTTATTTCTATGGACTTTTAATTTATACAAACATAAAGTCATATTCAGATTTTTTTACATATGAGTGAGTGTGATTATATAAAACAAATTATTAGAAGTTTAAAGTATACAGAAGATTATGATAATAAAAAACTTTATATATACACGCACATTCTTATTTAAAATTTGGTTTTACTTAACTTTAAAATTATCATGCAATTATATAAATATATTGGTTATTTCTTTATTATTATTCTCCGATGATCAGTTTATATTTCTATGGGGATTATTTAAACATTTTTATAAATCGAATAACCAATTTATTATTATTACTACAAGAAATAACCGCCATTTAGTTACAAATTTTTAATGAAGCATGAATATTTTTTTTTTGCTAAAATATTTTTTTTCTTTTATATGTATTTTTAAAATAAAACTTTGATCATACGTGACAGTACAATTTTTTAAAAAAAAATTTATGAGTTAGTATATTTTTATACAAAACAAAATTTGTTTATTATGTTTCCTAATATGGCCAATTTACTTTTCCATGTAAAGGAACAATTAGATTAAAAATAATGATTAATGATTTCCTAAGTTTGATAGTTTTATAATAAACAAAGTATGACTGAAACTTTATAAAACTTTTATTTCTAAATATGTGCATCTGTATATGATATATAAATAGGATCAAAACAATAATGTGCTTTCTATTTAATTAGAAATAAAACTAATGTTGTTATACCAGTTACACAATAATCAATTTCTAAAAAATAAACAATTAATCATAAGAAGCCAAGACTAAATCTTTCTTTAGGTTCGGAATGACACCATCATTATTATTAAGCACATCCTCACATACAATCATACTTAATTTAGAAACCAGTAGAATCTATTTATGTAAGATAAATATTAATGATCTTACCTGAAGAAGTTAATGTAAACATTTATTAACTGCTCATTTTTTATAATGAACATGCAAGTATATTCGTAAATGTATTTCTCTATATACACACATCGTATATTTAATAAATAAATGATTAATATCTTTCATATGTTCTCAAAAAGATTCATTACAGTATTATATAATAGTTCCTTAATATATTTAATTGCAAACTTATAACTATTATATAAATATAATATTTAAATAATCAATCTACCTTTGTGATAAATATGGAAGATACAACTTTTATTTGTAGATAAATAGATAGATAGATAGATAGATAGATAGATAGATAGATAGATAGATAGATAGATAGATAGATAGATAGATAGATAGATAGACAGACCAATATGTAAAAAGAATGAATGGACAGTTGATAGATAATGATGAAAAGAAAAGGATAAACAAAGATGGATGGATGAAAATGGTTAAGAAGGATAGACAGAAAGTAAAAAAAAGAAAAGAAAGAAGAATGAGTGGCTAGATATTGTAACAGTCAAATTTGTATTGTCAGCAAAAGGAACCAAGCAATGATCAATAACTCAAATATCTGGGTGTGACATTGAAATAAACATTTCCACAAACAATACCAAAGATCAAATCTCATGACCTATGCCACCAGGTCAATTTTCACATGAATAATGCATCTGATGTTAGTATACATGCCCTTTTTCTTACATTCTGCTCATATCAGGGAGATACAAGAGATCTCTAAAACTATACAAAAACTAATTGTGTTAAATAAGGTACAAATGCAAGAGTTAATGTGTACATACATACATTTATTAATTATAATAAAAAAAATTGAATTAAAATTAATTTAAGGTTTAAATGGCTAGATCTATAGATTATATTAAGTTTGTTGCCAAAATACAATTAATTAGTCACTAAACAGTTGATTATCACTAATTATATCAAATGAAGAACTATAGGTTATATATCTTATTAACCTCCAGGGTGGACATTCTATAATGGTTTAACTTTTTAATTAATAAATAACCAAGCAGGATTAAGATGGAAGTATTTACTTAACTAAATTTAAAATCATAATTATTAGTAGATGACTGCAATGGACTTAGAATTATGCTTGGCTACACACTTGTAACATAAGGCTTTAATATATATATATATTGTAACGAGCACAGACGTTCGTTACATTGTTGTTTTTTTTTATTTATTAAACATGAAAGTAAATTAAAAAGTTCGCATTTAAAAATTTTCTTTTAGAATTAAAAATTGAAATTAAATATCATCTTAAACTCTTATATATTAAATCGCACAGATATAAAAAATTATTAAAATAAAACTGTATTAAAAATAGAAAAGGTATTTTAAAAACAAAAACTTAAAAAGATTTGGAGATAAAATTATATCTTTAAATTTATCTTTAAATCTTTTTAAGTTTTTGTTTTTAAAATACCTTTTCTATTTTTAATACAGTTTTATTTTAATAATTTTTTATATCTGTGCGATTTAATATATAAGAGTTTAAGATGATATTTAATTTCAATTTTTAATTCTAAAAGAAAATTTTTAAATGCGAACTTTTTAATTTACTTTCATGTTTAATAAATAAAAAAAAACAACAATGTAACGAACGTCTGTGCTCATTACATAATTTAAAGATAAATTTAAAGATATAATTTTATCTCCAAATCTTTTTAAGTTTTTGTTTTTAAAATACCTTTTCTATTTTTAATACAGTTTTATTTTAATAATTTTTTATATCTGTGCGATTTAATATATAAGAGTTTAAGATGATATTTAATTTCAATTTTTAATTCTAAAAGAAAATTTTTAAATGCGAACTTTTTAATTTACTTTCATGTTTAATAAATAAAAAAAAACAACAATGTAACGAACGTCTGTGCTAGTGCATTTAAAGATAAATTTAAAGATATAATTTTATCTCCAAATCTTTTTAAGTTTTTGTTTTTAAAATACCTTTTCTATTTTTAATACAGTTTTATTTTAATAATTTTTTATATCTGTGCGATTTAATATATAAGAGTTTAAGATGATATTTAATTTCAATTTTTAATTCTAAAAGAAAATTTTTAAATGCGAACTTTTTAATTTACTTTCATGTTTAATAAATAAAAAACAACAACAATGTAACGAACATCTGTGCTCTTACATATCAGTAAAGTTACTTAAAAAAAATGATAAAAAAAAAAATATTTTACTTAGGGTTAGTAATTACGTGTACACGATTGACGAAGACATTTACAAAACATCCGTTAATAATTTTACAAAAAGACTATATACAAAAGAAAAAGAAAATGTTGACTATCGCTACCTAAGGACCATTTACTTTACACCCCTCCCCACAAGAGTCTATTTTATTTTATACTTTTATTTTTACACACGCATAACAAGCAAGTTATTTTATAAATTATTTATTTAAAGAAGGTTGCATTGAGATAAATATTTTTAAGAAATAATGGGTTTAAACGGTATATTTGCAGAACAATTATAAATACCACCAACTTATTTATGACTGATTGAAATGCATAAATAGGGTTACACTTAAGTAATTCCCAAAGGTACTCATCGTAAGGCACCACATTTCGATCATAAACTTACGGTGTGGCGTATACACGTTAAAGCATAATATATATCAACAACAAAAAAACATATTTATTGCAACCTTTACTTTTTTTTTTTTTTAACAAAAATTAGTTTTAAAATTTTTTATATCTTCCGTTGTTTTTAATATATGTGCTATTTCTTTCTGAGTGCTTTTATCAGATTTAAAGTATACAACTTTATGTAAACAGATAAAAATATTTCATTTTGATAAAATTTGCTCAGGGTATTTGTGGTTTATTAAAGATGCCCCAGATTGGGAAAGCCAGTTGTAACGATCCGGAGAATGGTGACTTCACGTAAACTGCACTACGGGGCGCCATCTAGGCATTTGAACCTAGAACAATTTATAAAGTAGGAGATACGTAAGTCAAAAAAAAAAAAAATAATATTTTTTTTTTAAATATTTTGTTCCGTCTTAGCCATGTCACTAGCTCAGTGGATCGGAATTTAATAAGATAATCTAAGAGTATATATAAAAAAAAAGAATAAAATAAGCCACTGCCAGTAATTAACATACAAACATTTATTTATGCACATATATATAAGATTTAAAATTATTTTAGTATTAGTTTTACATTTTAACATTTAACATTATTTTTAACTTTACCTTAGATTTTTGACTTTAATTTACATTTAATTATTATTATATTCTAATTTTAATTTTAATTAAGTTCGCACAGATGGGGTTATAAAAGCTTTATAATAAGTTGCTATAGATCGTTACATAGATTACACTTAAAAACATTCCAAAGTAAACATAAGCGATCAAAATATAAAATTATTGATTACTGACAATTGCGGAGGGAAATTTATATGTAACCCAATAGTATTCACCATAAGATACTTGCATTGTCACCAATAACCTAAAAGACATCCGAATAAATACATTTTAGATACTCACCGTAAGGTATCATTATTTATCGAATGTCTATATATTTTGATCAAATATGAAAACGCAAAACATAGTTAACCGATAAACAATCCATGCAAGCGTCTATAAACAACTTAAATTTAATGCATTTTTATTTAGGGTCGAGTATGAATACTACATAGATTTGCATTGAAATTAAAATATTCTATCCCTATTTAACCTTAGGCTAAAATTCGCAGTCAAACTGGCATCAATCCATCTGATACATCGATGTATTCAATGTAATACGAAATACGGCAGCACGGAAAGAATTAAGAAAAGACATTGACTCTCAATCAGATAGGAATATTACATCTATCTAACGAGAAGAACAATAAAAAAACTCCATAGAAAGGAACGCTTCTCCGTCTTATAATTCCTTCCATAGGCAAACGGGTGAGGCGCGTATATATAAACGATTTGCCGTGGCGATCTCCGATTACACTACTAACTACATCAATATATCCAATCCATTGACCCAATCTAACAACGACATAAATAACCTAAGATTACCCTCCCCTAATATAACTTTACAAATCTATACAGCCATTCACGCCCGACTTAAGTTTAACATTTATATAATTTAACTTAACGGAAAACAGAAATCATAATAAAACTTAAAGAACAAAAAAAGTAAATAAATAAATGGAAATGATTTTAAATATATATAAAAAAAAGAAATACATCAAATAACATTATTAATAAATTAAATTGGTCAGATAGGATAAGATTGCAATCATTTAACTCTGGAAAGTTTAATTTAATGTTCATTTTTTATAAAGTTCTTACGGTTTAAAATGTTCATCTTTTACAGTTGCCTGCCATGAACGTGAATTCCCACGCCGTCCTAAGATTGGTATCCATTTAGCCGTTGTTTTATTTATTCATCCGGAGGTTTTTGCTTTAACTGGTCCTCCATGTAGAAAAATGATAGTTCATTTCTCTTTCTTTACTTAGCAAAGCTGAAGGGATTGAACCGTGCGTCTGTTTCAATCCCTTCTACACTTCCGCACTACCACATATCTCTCACATCGTAATTAATCATTCACTAACTAGTCACTGATTAATAATTTCCAAATTTTCCTTTTATATTAATGTGAAGGATTGAATTTACATTACGTCACCGATGCGATGGTCCTTTCGCTGCGGTCCGATTCCATAGGGATTTCTTCTTATTTGCTAACAGTTTCTATTGTTTTCCTATCTGACCGGTATTTTTACATTTAAATGCCCAAGGCTGGTTTACATTTGACTAATTTTTTATATCTGTGCGATTTAATATATAAGAGTTTAAGATGATATTTAATTTCAATTTTTAATTCTAAAAGAAAATTTTTAAATGCGAACTTTTTAATTTACTTTCATGTTTAATAAATAAAAAACAACAACAATGTAACGAACGTCTGTGCTCGTTACAATATATATATATATATATTGAACAAAGTACTAGATTATAAAAATCAGAAGAGTATATCCAATGATGAAACAGAGCTGGGGTATGCCCATCTTGGTGAGGCCATACCCAGAAATTTCATCAGACCAGAGGATCATATAAAGTAGAAACAAACATATGCTACTACAATCATTAACAATATGATTACTACCAAGCAGGAAATTCATCTGTATTGATAATAATATGAATAACAACAGTTAAAATTCTCTGAGTTTGAAAATAAGTGAGATATATTTACCCTAGCATGATCATTTCCAAAGAATACTTGGCAAATCATTTTCACAAAGAAGGACTGAACAACTGCTTGAGGAACAAAATATGAATTAATAAAGATACATATATAATCCAGCAATGCAATTCAATTAAAGAAAATAGCAATAAATAACTGAATTATTCAAGTCTGAAAACTATGATGATTACTACAAAGAAACAAGCATGAGTAACCACATTATAAGTTTGAACAAGCAGTCATATATTACTTTACTTGGCTAAATTAGAGTCAAAATGGTTTATTCTATGTAAATACTTAAAAAAACAATAACGATTAATAATCACTGCTTAATTGATGATCCACTCTACAGATTTTACCGACACACATATATTAAGAAATACATTATCTGTTAGCTCCAGATTTGTGATATATATATATATATATATATATATATATATAATTATAAAGAAACATTTCAGAGTTTAACATATTAAATAAATGACATATATACTAATCCCTTAAAAAAACATTTTTTAAATTTATTCAACTGATTTTTATAATTGTTAAAAAAAACCTGGGTTTATAATTGCACAAGCAAAGTTTCAATTGGCAAGCATAACTGAATGTATTTTAGAAAAACAAAATCTTTGAGCCAGGTAAGGGAGGTGAATTAAAATTGTTTTGCATTTTAGACTAATAAGCTTTTTTTTTAGGGAGCAGAAAAAAATACTCCTCAAAATTTAAGAAGTGAAAATGTGTTGACAAAATGCTCTCCATCAGCTGATTCTCAGATAATAAATCTAGCATATATGTAAACTTTAGGAATGACCACATCCAGAAATCTTCAATCATTCTTAATGATATAGGTTAATTTATAATATTAAAGTAAAATATTAAGGAAAATAACAAAATAAAATAAATAATACAAGTAAGAAAAACATCAAATACATATGAATTTGTTTATTGTCTAAAAAGGCAGATATTGTTTAGAGTTCAATGCTTTTATTACATTTATGAAGAATTTTAAAATAAACACAACAAGATATGAAGAGTGGCATGTAGACATAATACCACATAGTGATTATTGTTCAATTCACATAGTCCTGGGTGGTCTTTTTCTCAGATATTAATACATAATTGGTTATTAGGGAGATAGGTTGGTTCTTCAAAATAACATCCGATTGAAGGTGACATAATTGACTAGGTTGCTTCCTATTTCTGGAATTACAATATGGATCAGCAGGCTGAATTCATTTATGAAATTGGAAATATTGGCACAGGTACACAGGTTAGCAGACTTCAGATTGGGGAGCATTTCACTAACTCCAACAGGATTCTGAATTCACACTCCCCAAAAATAATGAAAGGGAAACAGACAAACTTCTACTCAAAGGACATTTTTCATGGCTTGTAGCCAAATAATTAATGACTTCTTAAAACTTTTGATGACAATCTGAAGAATTTCTCTCACTCCAAACAGTTTGAATTTTTCATGAAAAAGGATACTATTTTTGTATTTACTCAGGTATTTATACAACTTTCAACAAAAGGCATCTGGATTAATATTAGTTAAAAATATTTTTGCTGATAATAATTTTGATCAACTTAATTTCAATTTAATCCTATACTTGTTTATTAATTAATTAAATATTCCAAATTCCAAATACCTTTTGTCTAATGCACACTTTGTGCAGTAATTAACCATCAATTAACACCTTTTTACCACCAGCCAAATATTAAAAAACAAAACATCCTTGTGCATATATAATACAAAGAAATTATTTTATTTTTTATTAATTGGATAAGGTTTCAATAACAAATAGAAATGTACCTAGACCCTACAATTAATCTGCCTTTATAAATTTTACATAAAAAAATGTTCAGGAATTTTAATTAGTTGATTTAAAATTATTTGTTTTTCAGAATTTTCTAGAGTTTTAGATAACCCTTTGTACATATGTACATAGACATGCCTTTCGTAAATATAATATAATGAAATTAATTTCTAATTAGCCTTTAATACATTTATTAATAAAATAAATTTAAAATTTGACTATAACAAGGGTTAAAATAATTTAAATATAAATTGACATAAAACATATAAATGTAAGCATATTTACAGCTTCAATAAAAAGTAGGCAAACAGATAAATAAATAAATAAATAAATATTTAAACATACAGATAGATGACTATATGGTCAGCTTGATGGATAAATATATTGCAAGGAAAATACTAAATAATAATAGTAGTAGATAAATGGGAAAAAAGTATAATTCAATGCTGAAAGATCAGTTTTATTTACTTGTATAAACATTTTCAGTTCTTAAATTTATACAAAAACACACACAATTACTAACAACATCATAGCAAATTACTAAAAATTGAATTACACAATGCACTCAAACAATCTAATAAATTTTTGCATGATTTTTCTACCACATAAGGGCTACTTTTTTGAAGTCTTTTACTTTAAATAAAATCTAACCATTAAATAAAAAACAATAATTAAATGGCTTCTTTGCTTCAGAATATTAAGAAGTTCAAATGTCAGAAATGATAGATCTAATTATGATCCATAAATATTCAGTTTGAAAGTGTGTTACTTTACCACTGCAGCAAATAAGCATTTTAAATTAAAAGACAGATAACATTGCAACCTAGAAAAATACAAAAAATGTCACACCAAATACTAAAGTTTGACTACATGATAACAAAAATATCAGAACCAGGACTATGAAGCAAGTGAATGCTGCACATGTGGGTTTTAAATCTTAGGGAGAGATATGATTATATTCAAAAAATATTAGAGTATAAATTATAATCATAAAGGTCAAAAAAGACTTTTTGAAATTTGGTATAGGGACCCAACGATTCTCTTGACATCATCGATCATAACTGACATTCTACATAAATTTACTTAAAATTTCATATATAATTATATAATAAAATTATTTATATATTAAATAAATTAAATTTCTATAACAGATATTTCTTTTCAAACCAAATGAGAGATGTGTTTGTAGTCATGCATCTTCTCTCAATTCAGTAACAGATCGACTAAAACCTACAAATTTTTCTATTAATCTGTATAAATGTCTGCATATTTAAATTGACGATAGCATCTTTTCATGTGCATTTATAACAACTGAACATGAACTGTTTTCTAAAACATTACTCAGTAAATGGTCTACTACATTTGAAGTAAATAATTGTTAATCAAACAAACTTGTATTAAATTTAATACGATATAATTTCGATTTATTATAGCTTTATACCATTTGTATAAATATCAGTTTTGATTCGGCTCATTACTTTCATTTACTTATATTACTCTTAAGTTTTTTTACATCCTCACCTATTATATATAAATTTATATTTTTGAATAGATATTTGATTTATATATTTAATACAAATTTTGTCTGTGAAATTTATTCTGCAATGTAAAAAATTATAGTATCTTTAATTTAAAATAAGTACATTGTATTAGTATTTACTGCCTCACAGCCTTAACCGAATTGTCACAGAAACTAAGCCATAAGAAAAAGGTTTTTTTTGAACAACACTTAGATGAACTGTTTTTTATGCTTAATTTAGAAACAATTTGATCTTTTCAACATTTGTTACTGACAGTAAAATAAAAATATTGTAAAAACTTAAGCATGACCGGTGGATTACTTAAAATACAGATGACTTATATAAATAAAAAAATTCAACAAATTCAATATTACTTTTATTACACACGGATGTACATACCCATACATAATAGGAATTTTATTTATAACTTTGATTTATAATCACAGTTATTCAATATTAAGCATTATGATATATATAATGAGCTGTGTGATTTAGTGTGGAGATGGATAGAGTGATAGTCTCTAAAATTTTATGTCCATAGATCAAGTGCCAACTTTTGCAACTTAATGTCCATAAATTAAGTCTCAACTCCGGGAAATAAAAAATTCATTATTAGTGTGTGTGTATGTATATAAGTGAGGACTATCTCTAATGTAACAATAGTTCAGGAAGTAGTAGCTGAATTCCAATGTTTTTTTTCCACATATATGGCAACTACAAAATCGATGTTGGCGAATAGACTTAATTATTCTATTAGGAGAAGAAAATCCTAGGAATACATGGCTTATTTTTGCATAATATGAGGAGAAATGTAGCTTGTCCTCTACTTATCAATATTTATTTGTATGAAAAAATAAATTGACAAAAGTGAAAATTAATTACGTGGTAGTTGGCAAGGAAAATATTTAAAGTTTCATAGTAATTGGTTAGGTTATTAGTTCAATAATAATATAGCTACATTGCAAAGAATGTCTAAACTATGATAACATCTTTTAACAATGTAATTCTAAAGGGGATAACAATTTTGAAATGTAGCAAAAGTTTTTATAATATGTATATATAAATCAAAAAGTTTTTTTTATTAAATAGTATCTTAATATTTTTAATTTTTTAAATAATTAGGCAATGCAATCTGCTCAACAAACAGTTTTACATTACAATGAAACTTTATTTAAAATTAATAATGAATAATTGTTATACCTTAGTTTGGAAAAGCATTTCCAAGTTGAAATTACAATGAACACAGGAGTATCATTTTCAGAGCATTGACTTTTAATCACAATCAATGCATATATTTTTCTCTGCAATTTTTTAAAAAAAGTCTTAAAACTTAGGAACTAATAGATCAAACTTGGTGCTGTTTCTCTCCACATATACAAAAACTATCAATCTTCTGAAAGGTTTTGTGATATTCAACTTTTTTAATTTATCAATATGATTATTTCTATGGTCAAAATATACATTTGAAGAAATCAACATGTAGTAAATTTGTATAAATAATTTTAATACAACTTTGATTGAACAACCTAATTGTGAGAAGTAAATTGATTTACCAGTTTGCTTATGTAAAACTGATATTTTACTTGTATTGCTTATAATGATAGGATTTCACAATGCTGATAAATCTGTAATACAGAACAATAAACTTCAAAAGCTTATATATTTATTATGTATATATTCTTTTGGTTAAATATTTAACACTTTCTTGTGAATTTAAATAAAAGCCAGCTTAAAGTTATTAATATTGTCTTAATCCAAATGTAGATATCAATTTTACATTAAAGACAATACTCATATGTGTGTATGTATGTATGTATGTATGTATGTATGTATGTATGTATGTATGTATGTATGTATGTATGTATGTATGTATGTATGTATGTATGTATGTATGTATGTATGTATGTATGTATGTATGTATGTATGTATGCATGTCTATGTGTGTGTGTGTGTATGTATGTACGTGTGTGTATATATGTATGTATGTAGGTACGTATGTATGTGTATATGTATGTATGTGTGCATGTGTGTCTGTATGTATATATGTGTGTAGGTATGTCTGTGTGTATGTGGATATGTGCGTATATGTGTGTATATGTGCGCATGCATGCACATGTTTGAATGTGTGCGTGTATTTATTTGTGCATGTGAGTATCTTTGTGTATGTGTGTATGTATGTATCTAATTATCTATCTATCTACTGATCTATCTATCTATCTATTTATCCATTTATCTATCTATCTATCTATCTATCTATCTATCTATCTATCTATCTATCTATCTATCTATCTATCTATCTGTCTGTCTGTCTGTCTGTCTGTCTGTTCGTCCATCCGTCCGTCCGTCCATCAGTCTGTCTGTCTGTCTGCCTGCCTGCCTGCCTGCCTATCTATCTATCTATCTATCTATCTATCTATCTATCTATCTATCTATCTATCTATCTATCTATCTATCTATCTATCTATCTATCTATCTATCTATCTATCTATCTATCTATCTATCTATCTATCTATCTATCTATCTATCTACCTATCTACCTATCTACCTATCTACCTATCTACCTATCTATCTATCTATCTATCTATCTATCTATCTATCTATCTATCTATCTATCTATCTATCTATCTATCTATCTATCTATCTATCTATCTATCTATCTATCTATCTATCTATCTATTTCTAAATATAGAGAGAGATAATAGTTAAATCTACAAAACATTAAAATAATAGTTACTACTCTCTATAATGTAATATATAGGGGGTTTGAACTCAGACTTTTACATGACCCTCAACCATTTTTGCTATCTCATACCACTGATATACTTGATCACATGCATGTCCAAAAGATAAATAATCACCAATGTACGTATTTTATGCTAAACCAAGTGGGGGGGGGGAATCATACTCTCTATAATGATAAATTAAAAAAACATAGCATACTTTTAATGTTATTGATCACTATTGCAACATAAAATAAAATAAATTGTCTAACTTCTCACAAGAATATATAAATGTATTTGTGGCATATGTAACATTTGAAATGGGAAATTCATAAATTTCAATTTTCACTCTTTGAAAATAAGATATATAATTGATAAGATTGATAGTTTGAAAATGCTGAAACATATATCTCACTACAAAAATTGTAAAAAAAAATTTTTTGTTATTCATTTTAGATAGTTATGGTGATTTTACACAAATTATGTATATATAAACATATTTGGAATAAGATATCTCCAAACACTTTATCTAATTAATGAGTAAAGACTTGCAGCAATACATCTAGATTTTCTGTTAACAAGAAAGATTCCACTCTCGGTTGATGCTTAAGTTGTTATATAAAAAGATATACAATCCCAAATATGTTAATAAAATACAATTTGTAGATGTTAATAACACTTAATTAATTTTGGATCAATTTCACATTCCCAAGACAAAATTGCTAAATATTCATTTTAATAACTTTGTGGAAAATACAATTTTTTGTGAATATGTAGTATTAAAAGTTTTTGCTCCACGTAAAATTATATAAAACAAATCTGGAGTAAAAATATTTCCAAATAATGGATCTAAATAATATATATATATACAAGAGCCTTACAACGTAATAATAGTATGTCTGACAACCATTCTTAAAAATAGTGTTTGAACCCAGGCAAAGTAAACTTGAAAAAAATTTCAATATACTTGGATTTTTTTTTCCAGGGAATTAGTCCATGGTCAACCCGGAAAAATAGCTTCCTAGAATAAAACAAAGACGTAAACCACTCAAAAAGAATCGAATCTGGATAACCTCATCATTTTATTATTTTTCTATATTGAGTTCTTAGAAATATCTTTATTCTGCAGTAAGCTATTTAAAGATTTATTTATTTACCATTTGTCTTAAAATGTCTGCCTTTCGAGTACACCTTTGGTAGTGAATTTTTAATTTAAATTTGCCTTGTGATTTAATTTGTAATTGGTGTACTTGGTTTAATACATATATAAAATGAAAATATTAATAATAATATGTTTGAAAATAGAACTGTTAATTAAGTTTTAATTATTAAACCATTTGTAAATCTCATTTTAAGTTTTCATAACATATTTTATTTTGTTTACTAATTATAAAGTTTAGCAGATCATATGTAAGCTATTGATAATTATTAAAAACAAAAACAAAAAAGAAGAAAATTTTAAAAATGAAAACAAATGGGAAATACATATTTGTCCGGTGAATATATGCAGTGAATATAGGCGTAATTATTTCTTGCATGCAATAAAATATAAACATATTAACTCTTGCACTACTAAATTATTTAAAATCAATATAAAATTGTAATTAATAGTTATCAACTGCATCACATTATTATTGATTTTGACAATGTATTATATATTTATTTCTTAAGGAAGCTACTGCACCTATTATAAAAGAATCTATGAAAATCATAACTAGGTCATTGATTATCTCTATCTAATACCACCTGATTTCATAATTTATAAACATAAATTAGACATTTAGTAACCATAAAGCTTATGATATGTGTTTGCCACAACTATGTAAATCAGAGTTCATTAAATACTATTTCTGAATGGATCTGGAAAATGAAATTTGTTTGCATCATAAAAAACTTAATTATCATTTTTCAATTGTCTAATATTGTTAAAAAGATCTTGACTTAAGGCATATGTTAGATGGTGATAAAACTTTGCTTTGAATTAGTAGTAAGTCTAATCAACATAGTAGATTTTTATAAATTTTTGCATGGAAACTTCTTTTCTGATGATTAGTGGAAGAATGTGGGAGTAGAGTATTTTTCAAAAATATCTAAGAATTTAGTGGCAACATTTTTTCTGAATAAGACACATTATTTAGAAGAAGACTACAAAAGTATAAAGAAAAGTTTTTCCCACATTCAAATTTTTGAAGACACTGTGTGTCTAGAAATAACTTTATATATATTCTTTATCAGATGAAAAAATAAGTTGCATTTTGCTGCAAAATCTTTCCTAAATATTACAGTGTAGAGACATGTTTTACTTTAAAGTTGCAGAATATAACATTAACTTGATAAAATATCTTCCTTATTGCTTAGGTGTAAAGTTGGAAATATAAACCATTATTAAAATATTAAAAGCAAATGACATTATGATTAGAGAATGATCATCATTTAAATTATTTCTCTTGCTAAGGATTAAAGTTATACTTTTTTATATGCTACTGACTATATATTGTTTTTATTTTTATTTTAATAAAGCAAAACAATATTTAAATTTGAATTTACATATATATTATGTCCCAGTAATAATGTGACTAGTCTCTCCTAGCTTCCTGCAGCATATAGCAAACTAAATCATCCCAATTAAACAAACATTTAATAAAAATAGCTTAAATTATAAGCTAAGCAATACAATCTATAAAATATATATCCTTTGTCAGGTAACAACTCATAATACCTTTCTTAGCAATATTAACACATTACAGATTAAAATAACTTTAATCTCAACTACTCTATGACTGAGTTTGAACTGACAAACTTGTATGATAATAATGACTATTATATCCAAACAAATAAGATAATTATTATCTAGCACTTTTTTTTTTAAAAAATGGAACATTCATCAGAAGTCATGTACACACATATGATATGTTTGGTTTATGTCCACATAATAATGAAATATTTAATCTTAAAATAACTTACTAATCCATTGGTGAATTACTCCCAGATAGTGATGAAAAACAACATTGTGTATGTGCATTTTCTATTATGCTATATACCAAAAATAAGCATTTAAAATTACTAATACATTGTTGGCTTACTTGTGAACCACTGGCAAGACAAAGCAGCACAATACAGACACTGTTTCACTTAACAAAAGCACTACAATAATGAAGTGCACCTTAAAGAACTAAGTACTTCATCTATCCTATCATTGCCATATCATTCTTAGAAAGCATAAATAATGTCACCTTCTATGGCAGAAAATATTTAATAACATCATGAGGGATAAATTAATAAAGACAGACTCAAAGCAAAACAACAAGAATAATGCAGTATGGTGTATTTCAACACCTATATCTTAGACATAAATATATGTGTGGACATTATATCAACACATAGGGAAAATGGAATGCACACCATAAAATGATCCTTTCATGGGGCCAAGCTACCTTAGCAAACTATGAAAGTAATCCTGGAATATAAAACACTATCCTCTCATGGAATACAAATGTGAACAATGGGGAGACTGCATTCCATTCACTAAAGCACAATAAGCAAAGAAACATCTAATAAAGACTAATGCTTGGAGGCATAAATCCTAAGCTAAATGATGGTAAGATAAGAAAATTATCACTTATAAACTAGATAGCTTAGTATTCATACTAAAAATTACATATATTAAGCAATGTCTGAAAACAACAAGTTTACTGTCAGTCAAATGACTGTAAAATATTTAAAATAACAAAAATTCTGCATTAAATAAGAAATACACACACACATGCAATGAACAGAATAAAATTTATAAAGATAAAGTGGACATAATAGCAAAGTAAATATTAATCAATATATATGATTAAACATTCAGTTATATTAAAATTTAACCATAAATATTATATCATAATAATTCTGAACATATTGAACTTCTGATAAAGATACATTGGCTGTTTACCTATAAGTAAGTAAAACATTCATGAACACTATAAAAATATATAACCATAAATTATTATATCATAATAATTCTGAAAATATTGAACTTATGATGAACATACATTGGCTGTTTACCTATAAGTAAGTAAAATACTCATAAACACTATAAAAATGTAAGAGATAAATATCTCTACTTGAATAAAAGGCATTATAAAATTTAACTTAAATCAACACATATAAAATATATGAATTTTACCTTGCAGATTGTTGGAATATCTACACATTCTATTATAAATCCATCAAAGAATAATAAAATAATAAAAATACCTTGACATATAAAATATTATTTAAAAAAATATTATATATATATTTTAAAAAAAATCTTAATCCTTTAGCAGAACTCCTTCTATAGTGAGTGGTCTGTTGAGGGTGTGATGTCCTTTCTTGGTGGATTATCCATAGAATGAGCATCTGTATTAATTAAATATATTTTAGCAAATATGACATTCCATAAGTAAGCAATAAATAACAAAACATTAACAAAAGTCTTATTCTAAATAAGCAAAAGTTTAAATCCATTTTTTAAAACAATTGGTTAAATGTAAGCTAGCTTATTTGAAAATTTTCATTTGATAGCACATAATATTAATAAAGTAAGTGGTCCATTGAATTTTGTGTATCTGCAGTTTCATTGGAAATAAACAATTCTTTTCTTTTTCAGTCTTGTTTAAAAATTCACATTTAAAAAGCAATTTTAAACTTTTTTAAAATTCACATAGAAATATCATATTCAGTAATTTTTATAAAAAATTACACTTAAGTTTGACAGTTCACAATTTAGCACAATGCATTTATTAAATATCCATTCTTGTTATATCTACAAACTATATGTACTTTATAAAGCTTTTTTTAAAAAAAAAAAAAAAAAAAATTCTTTGGTTCAATTTCCTCAAAGTATTTCCTTTTCTTGGTAAAATACAGAGAAAGCAAAGTGTAACTTAAAGTTCTCTTGTATCAAAGATGACAGGTTATTTGTTACTTGCAAATTTTATATTGAATAAGTATTCAAAATATTTATTGAAGTTAATGTAAATTTAACTTTTAAGCACTAATATCTGGCAATATTAATTAATATATAAAAGTTTATCTTCAAATCAAATTTTTTAACAGTCTTTTCTCTCTCTTTTTTTAAGACTTTAGTCTTTTCTTCCTAAAGGTGAAACACAATAGCAAGAAGTAAAATAGTGCAATGTCCAGCATGGTTTTATAAATTAATATAAAAGAAAATATCACCCAATTTCTTTCATAATTTATTTTGAAGCATAATTGATGAAATTGAGTCATTATAAACGAATTATTCTTTCAGAGCATGACATTAATAGTTAACAAAAAAAGTTCAAATTGAATTCAGCAATAAAAACAAGAATACTTCTTAAAAGTTGTCTAGCAATTCATTTCATGTCAAAAAAATACAAGACTTTGGTAGATTAACACTTAGATAAAAAAATAATCAAAGAAAATTATTACTGTTATTTAAAGATGAGAAGATTGCAGTGATAAGTCAGGAGATGAAGAAACAAAAGAAACCCTAGTATATTGACAATCTCCATCTTTTATATCTTTCTTGACAGATCTTATCAATTAATCTATGCCCATTAAAATAATGACCCCTTACATGAGAAAATGTTAGCAAGAGGAGGAACTGATTAGTAAAAATTATGTAACTTTGTTCTACATTTCTTTTTAAAATTCACATGATTCCAATAACCAAAGTTGAAGAAAAGGTGAACAGTATTTTATTAATTAATATATTTAATAAATAAAATAAGATAATAAAAATTATTTTATTCCTTTTTTAAAACAAAATATCACCTTTTCTTTTATTTAGATTATCAGAAATTCTAATTTAAATGTTTAAACCCTTTTATTACTGAGTTTAACTAAACTTTTATTTTCAATATTTAATGATTAAAATTAAATATCTTGGTAATTAAAACCAAGAAATCAAAAAGACACACATGCACATGGATTCTCACACATATGCATACAGGAAATTATGTTTTTCTAAATTAAATTTATCCTGATAATTAATTTATATTTCTTTAAACAATTGAGTATTATTTAAATAAATTAATAGGTTTTAATTAGAGATATCTTTTTGTAAAGCTTACCAAATAAAAAATCTTAATCAGATGATTTATTACTATAAAAACAATTAAATAATTGCATTTTAATACTCATAAACTATCTGTTAATATTTTTAAACTTTAACTATAAAATTAACTCTGTCTAGTTTTTTTCTTTCTAAAGAATACATAAATTAAACATTAACTTTAACCTAAAGCATACATTTTTTAATCTTAAAATTATATCTTTATAGCAGCTTTTAAATTATTAAATATTAAATATTTGATACTTATAATGAACCAAATAAAATAAAATATTAATACATAAGAGTTAGATAACCTAATTTACACAAGGCAAAGTTATTATCTTTTCTCTCTCTTTATTTATTACTTCTATTTTTTTAGAATAGAATAGCTTAAATTCTTAAGCTAAAGTATTCAATGAAGACAATATTATTCGATATCTGTATTTTTAAAGCAATATACATAATTATATAACTGAATATTTGTAAATACAGTAACTAAATAATTAAAATTTTTTATACCATTAGGAGCACTTTTGATTAGTTCAGTAATCTTTGTCAACTAAAGCTTTAGTTGACAAAGATTCCTGGGATAATCGAAAGCGCCCCTAAGTGGATAAATTTTTTTAATTATTTAGTTACTGTTTTTACAAATATTCAGATATATATTATTATATATATAAGTTTACAAATATTCAGATATATACATATATATATATAAGTAAGAATCTTTTTTTTAAAAATATAATTCCTCAATTCATAAACAAAAAACAATTGTAATATTAATTTTTCAGCAGACCTTGTGACACTCTACACTATAATAACAGATTGAAAATTTAGCAGTTCCACTTATTTAGTCTAAACTGAATATATATTTTTTATTTATATTACTCAGTTGAGAATCCATCTTGTAATCTAGTCTATCATTTTGCCACTGCACTAACAGAACAGGTTAGACTAAGAATTATTATTACCTTTATATTTAAATTAAACACCTTTATTTTTTTATTCTTATTCTCATGGTTTTTTACTAATTTTTTTTAAAGTTGATATTAATATTAAATTATATGCAGAGAAATTTATACAAAATCTATATGTATATTTCATTGGAATAATATACTATCATGGTAAAACACTGATAGAGCTTATTTATATCTCACAGTTAGACAGATAGTTAGCAGTTCAGATTGAAAATATCACTGCAGAGAAATACTCTACATTTTATTAAATATATCAAATTTATAAGTGCAAGCAGATAACATTGTAATAACGGGAAAGCTAGCACCTTCAAAAGATGTGCTTTAAACATGCTTATGTGACAGCCAATCAGATATAATAATGACTGCACATGAAACTCTTAATTCTAAATCACAAGTCAGAACTATAAAAAAAATATGAGACTTGTGTTTTAGAATTAAGAGTTTCATGTGCAGTCATTATTACATCTGATTGGCTGTCACATAAGCATGTTTAAAGCACATCTTTTGAAGGTTTTAGCTTTCACGTTAGTTTGATTCAATCTTGAGTGATTTTCTTCTTTTAATTATATATCTACTTATAAAGATTTGATCATATCTTATTGTCCAAATAGATTTCAGTGTGTGTCAAACACCTTACCTGTTTTGAATATTAATATTATTTTTTTCTTTGTTTAAAAATCAGATTCTTAAGGTTGGATAGAGTTTTTTTAAAAGCTGTGAAGTTTACTTGTGTTCTTATTTTATTAAAAGCTGGAAGTTTTATACAAATCTATAGCATCTAACTGTTTCCATTAATTTTAACAATTAAGATGGTTAATTATTTTTATACTAAGTTCAATAATAAGATTATGTGCTTATGCAATCTCTTTCTAATATTCTGATTTAACGTGTTTTTCAATCTTTTATTTTTCTTGTTTCTAAATTATTAATATTTTATCTTTCCATCATTGTTTTTCTCTACAGTTTAAATAGTCATATTTGTTTATGAATGGCAAATCAAAATAAAGATGAGAATAAACTCCAGTCTTAAAAAATGTTTTCCAACTTTTAATTTCCTAAATTTTTTTCCTAAGAGTAAACATTTTAAAAATAAAAATTATATCATAGGCATAGATAAACTGTATGCATTTTGTTTTCGAATGAATTAAAATAACTGTAACCCTATAGAAGTTCATTTTCTTACTATTTGTATTTGCTACAATTATTATTTAGCTGCTATATTGGAGTTTTCTAATAAAGAATTAATTTCAGTTCGAAAATAGACTTATAAACTGAGGTCAAATCAATAAAGATAGCAGTAGTCTTTACTTTTTTTGAACATTTGGTTTAAACGCAGACGGTTTTTAACTATTGGTGCAGGTTTTGATATTATTTCTTCAAAAAAATTGCTGAATAAGACGTTCATTTTTAAGTCATTATTAGATGTATTAAGTTTTAAGATTGATTTAATTATGTTTTATAACAATATTCTGATATTGATTCTATATTGTTAATAATTTTTTAAGTTTATTCAGATTTTATTAGAATGGGTTTATAGAAACATTGTGACCCCCCCCCCCCAACTACTCCCACTTTAATGTTTTAAATTTTTGATTCAGTCATTATTTATAGAAGTTCGGTCTTTAAAATTGATAATCTCTATGACTATAACAAAGATTGTTTTAGAGGTATTTTTATGCTTGACAAACCAATCTGTTTTAAATATAAGTTTTGTCGCTACTTTTTTCTTTTACCTGACACCATGTTTATAAGTTTGTCTACAATTTTCATGTTTTTGATAAACATATTGATTATAAAGAGCATTTTCGATTATATTACAATTGAATTAATTTGCTCTCTCTATTCTTAATGAATGATCAGACAATTGTAGTCTGATTTATTGAAACTTTAATAGTTAAAAAGAATAAGTAGAAAAAAAATATTTGATCATAATATTCTTTTCAAAAAACTCATTGTGGAGTCAATAAAAGCACTTTCTAAATAACCACTTAACATATAATACTATGTATCTTCTACTATCTGGCTGTTTGTTGTATTGTTCATATATTCTTCCATCAATCTTCTTTTTTAATATATATATATATTAATCAAATTTAAACAAACCAGTCAATAAATTTTCTTTGCACATTATGTTGGAATACTAGTAGATATTTATAGTTAGAAAACAACAGTTCTGATCCTAGGCAAGCGAAAACAGCATGATATTTAGTTTGTAAATAATAATTTAGATAAATTTATTTTCTGGTTTATTTAAATTTGATTGGAATAATTGATTATATTATTTACAGTTTAGCATTATGTGCATTCTTTTATATATACATCATAATATACAGTAAAGCCACAAACTATGCCATATCAAACTACATGACTTCAATTCTATGTTAACCAAAAATGTAAATAAAGATATAAAATCAAGCAAACAATAATAAACATTGAAATTTACAAAATTGTTAAATTTTACAAATATCTAGCCATTTTTTCCCTCAGTAAATTTAATACTCTCAACCGCCAAAGCTGAATTTAATTGGATTACATTTTTTTTACAATTTAAATGCAGTTCAGTACCATAGTTAAAAGCATGTGTACATCACTTTTTCTTTGCATATTTTTTCCCTCAAAATGTTTTATGCTATATGTAGTACATATTATTTCTTGAGTAGAATTAATACAACGATTGATAAATGAAAAAAAAAGTAAACTATGTTTCAAAAGAATGAACCATTGATCAGAGAAATTATAAAATGAAGCAGACTTATACTAGTAATCTTTTGTGCCCCTGAAACATTTAAAGTTGTAACTGAAATAAGGAATACTATTTTGATTAAATAAAATGTATGGTTAAATTATTTGAATTGTAAGAACATTATGTTGACAGTCTTGTATTGCATCAGAAAGTCTTAAGTCTCTATAACGAATTTAGCTAAGATTGTGGATGACACAATTCCAAGTTACTGACTGCAAATAGGAGATGGTTGTAAAGATTCTCAAACTATTCTGGTCTTAAAAAATATTTAAATAAATAGTAAAGCAGCATATGCTATTAATGAAACTGCCACTACATTTTCATTATAATTTAATAAAAATATTGAAGAAAAAAATATCTGGAGCAGGTATTCAATTATGAATATACAGAATTGTGAATGATTGAACATATCACAATACTGTAATTATATATGTAAATGTGTTTTCTCAATTTATTATTAATAACATTATTATTTTTTAAAAATTTTGTTTATATTATAATCTTAATTTGTATATGTATATTGTACACATAAGCTTCTATTATATTACATTCAAAAATACTGTAGTACAAACTTAAAACACTAAACATCACATGATTACCATTTCTTATGTTTGCACATAACTGTTATTAAAACAGGCAAAACTCTCCATGCCAGCCGGAGTGGCAGTACTGTATGGAGAGTTTTGCCTGTTTTAGTACAAACTTACAATACAATAAATAATACTTACTGCATTATAATCAGAATTTGCTAATGAAACATGAAAAGATACACTACATATATTTGTTTGCATGAAGGTCTTGAAATGAAATATAGTATAGTTTATGGCTTCATTGTATATTATTTAAAATCTATAGAAAAACCTGTGAAAATTTTTTCATATAAACATTATATATAAACATACATAAAATAAATAATATATATTTTATTCTTTATTTATAAATAATATATTTATATTTTGTTTATATATATGAATTATGTAAAAAAATATGTATAAAAAAATCCAATAATAAATAAAATTTATTATATTCCAGTAAGTAAATGATGGATTTTGTAACTTGATGTTTATTTTTATTAAAAAGAACAATTTCTAAAATAAAATAAACATTTTTTTTATGATAAACATTTTTTAAAATTATTGATAGAAAAGGTGAATTTAAAGTATTTTGTTTTATAAAATATACAGTCAAATTTAATATAAAAAATTTATATATATCATATATACAACTACACAAATCCTATGTACACATATATGTATACCCCTATGCTATTATTATTTGTTTTATTATTATATCTTAGGACTAAGTAAATCTTAAAATTGTTTCCAGTAATGCACAAGCTTAGAATATTTTTGAAATATATAGTAACCAACTTCTATCCAACAATAGGCACTAATGGCATATTTACATATTCTTAGCTAGAATGTAAAGGTATTAAGATAATTTGAATTAAACAGTTAAATAAGGATAAGTATACTTTTTGCTACTGGTGGAAGGAATATTAACTCCTACTGACACCAATCACATAATTATCTTTATTTGTTTTTTATTTATTTCTAGATATGTTCAAAACAATTTTAAAAATAATAAAAAATTCTTTCATAAAGAAACAGTTATATTTCACAATTTGAAAATTTTGTGAGTAATAGATAGATATGAAGGAATAAAATTTATTTTAACATGAACAATATTTTCACATGACTAATGATATAATAATTTCAATGCAAAATTCAATTTTTATTTTTTATGATATTAGATGTTGCAGTAGAAAAAGTTAAAAGTTATCATCATAAAACATCATGTAAACACATTAACAGATAGCAGTGTTGAATATGTAGATGTATTTGTGGATCACAGATTAGTTTGAATAGTTATTGCAAAACGCATCTAAGTTTATTATTTTTCTTTTTTTTCCTCTTGGAATTAAAAAAAATATAATTATTTGCTAGTAGTTATTCTGATTTATTATAATAATCAAAAGTTGGTCCCCATCTCAAATTATGCCTAGATTCATTAAAATTTCATAAATGTAATCACAAAATAAATGAACAATATATCTGAAATCTAAGTTTACAGAAAAAGTCTAACTATCACAACTGCAGAAGAAGAAATAGAAAAAAAATAAAAAAAGAGATGAGCCAATTTTGTAATAATTGTACAAGTCAAATTATAAAGCACTAATATCCACATCTTTCAATATCTCACGTAAGGCAGAAAACTGACAACTTGATACTTTACAATGTTACTCTTCAACCTTTTTATATAGACAAAGAGACACAGGAAGGATTCTATTTAATTAATGTAAAGATACAATGGTAAGCCATATTGGAGGATTAATTATTGTATTTTCCAAAATTTTAGTGATGTTAATTCTTCTTACTATTGTATGAACACACCCTTAATGGAATAAAATATGAGTAGTGGCAGAATTCTTATACAAGTTTTTGTGGTAAAGAAGATTGTGGTTATTATGAGGGAAAAAACCTATTTGCTTTATTATGGTTTTCTTAAGGATATTCAAAGAAGGTCTAATGTTGATTACTGGCAAGATATATCTGAGGATGAAATGCCATATAGTGCTATCTTTAGTTAGGCAGAGAACTGAAGCATTAAGAATCACTCAAACAAATATTTTTTTATAAAGTCATGTTAACAACTACATATAAAAGGTTCAATTATGTATAAACAAGCACATGCACACACACAAAGAAAATTAATATTAATTACTAGCATTATTTGCTAATACTACTTTATGAATCGCTTGTGTTTAAAATTAAAATTTATTTATTAACAAATAGATCAAATAGAAAGTGACAAAACACTGAAAATAGAAAACATAGTATAATTCTATATTGAGTTAACTTGACAATAATAGGTTTTGGAATAGAGCAGAGAGAATTACTGTTCCTAATGTAAATGTTGAATCTAAGCTGTGAGAGATATTTGGTGCTAGGTTTAATATTATTTGAATGATAAATAGTTCCAGTATAATACTTTACTAGATTGATTTCAAATGTTTTCAAAAACAAATCAAGTTACTTATTCTTAAAATAAGCGTGGACCAAATTAGTCAACTATGTTTTATTGCTTTAATTTACATTCAATTCTTTATAATTAAAATAGAAAATACAAAACAAAAAACAAATTGAAAGGAGAAATATTATTATTTATCAATTAAAAATATAACGAAAATATAAATGAAAAATAGATTAAAGAATAAGCACATTTAAAAAGTACTTCGGTCAAAATACATCTAGAAAGTCATATTGAATAATAGTTTTCAAATATATTTAAAATATTGCGCATGTGTAGATATGTTGTTAAATTAACAAGATTACAAATTTAAACTTAATAAAAAGTAATAAATTGATTTTTAATAAAATGTAAAGTATATCTGGGCTAAAAATAATATAATAATTTGTCTATTAAATAATTTTTGATAATCATTGTTATTTTTATCTAATAATGTTAATAACTGAAACACACAGGCATACCTGTGTCTATATCTGTAATATATAGGGTATATGAGCACAGACTTTCACACGACCCACCACTCTTCACACTATCTCATAACACTGATACACTTGAAGACACATATGTTGAAAAGATAAATAATCACCAATATACGTATTTCATGCTAAACCAGCAATCATCAGTTGGTCCAGATTACCATCTTTACACATATGTGGCATAAGCGCTCATATATATATATATATATTAAGATAGTCACTCCTCATACTTTAATGGACAGGCTTCAATCTACTCCACACTCCAACTCTTCAACAATCCATCCAATTGAAAATCTGATGATGGAATGCTCAAAGGCCACCCTGAGGCTGAGATTCTTGTCACACCCATGTTGATCTAAGGTCAATCTGACCCTCATGTACAGGACATAATTCATTTAATACATATACAAGGGATGGACAGACATCTCTACTATGTAATAACTGAAACACACAGGCTTATTATACACATGTCTATAAATGTAATATATAGGGTATATGAGCACAGACTTTCACACGACCCATCACTCTCCATTCTATCTCATAACACTGATACACTTGAATACATATATGTTGAAAAGATAAATAATCACCAATATACATATTTCATGCTAAACCAGCAATCCATCAGTTGGTCCAGATTACCATCTCTACACATGTATGCCATAAGTGCTCAGATATATATTAAGGTAGCCAATCCTCATACTTTAATGGACAGGCTTCAATCTACTCCACACTCCAATTCTTCAACCGTCCATCCAATTGAAAATCTGATGATGGAATGCTCAAAGGCTACCCTGAGGTCGAGATTGTCATTAAAAACATGATGGAAGTGTAACTCTAGAAAATTAAATGTTGGCAATGTAAGACAAATAAATAATGAATAATAATAAAGTAATTTGAAAAAGTCTAATGATTTAACCATATTAAAAGGTATTCGTTCAGCTGAAATACACTTTGGGAATTGTTTTCCTTTTTAGAAATGTCTTTATTTGTTCAAGGTGAGACAACGTTAAATAATAATCTTCAAGTTTATTTAAAAATTCGTTCAAAATAGCATTAAATTAATAGGGTCTTAGCACATAATTAAGAAGAAATAATTCTGATATTTAATAAAAAGTTCAAGTTTTTATTTGGCTAATGAAAAACAGTAATCACTGATATTATGAAAAGAAATAAGAGACGAAAATGGAACTGTGAACTATTTTGACTTATTAATTCTTCAATAATGTCAGTTGATTAAAAATTACTAACTAAAGTTTTTCATTGTTGTCCTTAAAATATAAAAGTCCTTGAAATAAATTAAAAATGAAATATATAGATACATTTAATGTTTTCTAGTGAAACTATTGAACAAAAAAAAATTAATGTAAAAGAGACTCTCAAACTGAAATAGAATAACTAATAAATGAAAGTGGTAATGATAATACACACACACACATATATATATATTGATTTTCAGGATTCTTTGAACAAAACAACTTTATCTAGCTGTCCTTTGTAATATGTATGAGTCTAAGTGAAATGGGTTTAACATCAAATGGATTATATTACTGGTAACTTACATATACATGAAGTTTGTCATATTTATATGGCATTAATCTTCTCTTAGCAATTGAACATGATAATCAATTCTGAGAAAATGTTCTGAAGAGATTGACTAATTTATTATTATTAATGTAGCATTGAATAATATATATATATATGTGCCCTTTTCTATAGATCAGTAATAGTTCATAACAAGTCAGTTTTTATGTCACATGACTTATATCACATGACTTGCACTATACAAATATGTAAAATTAAGAGCATGCTAATAACTCTAAACAAGCTTTTTTTTTATATTTATGATAAATGCTACTACAAGAAAAGGCATTCAAATCATTTTTATCTTGGATTGTCCCCATCCCCAGACCGGTTTCAACCTATGGGTCTCTTCAGTGAGGAGTTGGGACATATAGATCTAAATAAGCCAAGCTCAATGGCAAAGCATTTATCTAAAAGATAATTGTTAGAAGAAAGATCTGCTAGAACTTTTAGACCTAAATCTACATGCTCGTCCTCTACAAGTCAGCCGCTTTTCTGGGGATATGATTGTTGGCATAATAGGTCAATTACTAAAAATTTTACAATTTTTAGGAATACTGTTGATTTTATATATGTTAATTATAGTTTGTCAATTATAATATAAAGTACAATTTGAAGCTAAAGAAAATTCGTAGTATATAAAATTATAACGAATCATTTAAAAATAGTTATGTAAAGCTTTAAATATTGTCGCATATGGTTGTAAAAACTGGCCATATTAAATAACATAGCTATAATTATTAAAAGTATATTTAAAAAAATCGATTTTAATAGTTTAAAACTGATAAGTTAATAAATACAGTATTTAAATTTATAATCACATTTAATAATCAAAATTAATATAATATATTTTAAAAATAAACTTTATAATGGTGAGAATTGTATTTAATTCTATATTTTAAATTATTTTTCCAAATTTTTATAATTATTTTATTTAATATAATAAGTGTATCAATTTTATAAATCTGGGCAGAGAAATAGATTAAAAATCGTCTGTCAAAATTATTGATCATGTAACTTGTATAATGCATACTTTCACACACACTGCTTGTTTGAATTAATAACAAAGTTTAAAATGTTTTAAAATAGCATTATAGAATTGGATATAATGATTACCTAGCATAAAGCAAATATTAAATATTAAGTTAACTATCGTATGTAATGTTTTAAATAATGTAATAAAGACGAATACAGTTAATAAAAATTAAATATTTTATTTAAATAAAACTATATAAATGGAATATTAAGAATGGAATAAGTTATTAAAGTTATTTAAAAAGTTATTTTAAATGTTTAAATAATTTTAATAAAATAATAATTGATTTAAAAGTAGTATTTTAAATAATATTTTAAGTTCATTACATCATAAATTTTTATTTTAAAGATTCAATTCTGTAAAAAACTAAAAATATGTAAATTTGTTCTCAAGCTAAAAGTAAGAATCAACCAATCAAATGAGGTATTCTTACAGACTATAAATATGAATTGCACAGGGGATATCAAAGGAGATTAATAATGGATTGAATCCAGAGAAAGGTATATTAGTAACTATCGAAGAGATAGTACTTTAAAAATTTTATTTTAGTCAAGTTTTTTTAATACTTTCTTATAGTTTTATTTACAGAAACTAATTCATAATATTTAAAAAGTATTTTGCAAAAGAGAGTTTAAAATAAAATATATTTGGGAACTTCTTGAAAATGATTTTCTAATTTTTAAAAGTTACTTGCCAGGATATTTTATCTGAAATTTGACCCAAACTTTGCAATGAAAAGATGGATATACTGTGGAATAAAATGGATATAAATTCTAATAATATAAAAATGTTTTTGGAATATTTTGATACAGCTTTATTAATGCTTCACCAAAGAACTATTCTAGTGCATAAAAATCATAGTACAGACATTATACTGATACAGTGCAAAGTTATTTTCTGTTTAAAAAGGAAAAATTGGAGACGCATTATTATTTAGATAAGTTTATCCAAAATTTATTTTTAAAAAAAATAGTAATAAGACAATTATATCTTATGAATTGTTTTATATAATATTATATCAAAAGGAGTAAAATGTTATATCCTTTCTGAAGGTAACATTTTTAAAAAAAATATTTTCAAGAGTTAAAGAAAGAACCCAGGAGAATATGTTACTGAAGCGTTTTTGATATTAAAACCTCCAGTCTTAGAATTGTTTAAAATGTATTTAGAAAACATTTGTTTTAAAAGTAATTGAAGTTTTTTTTTTTAAAACTGATATATAAAAAAAATACCAAACGAAAGTTTAAATGTATTAAGAAGGAAACTTATATATATATATAAAAAGTGAACACATAGTTGAATAAAAAAAATGGATCCATGGAAATATTGTAAAAAGTTTGCTGAATATTTTTAAAGTTAAGTTAGATGGAAGATGCATCGGATACGCTGCAGAGAATATTGGCAGAGAATATTGAAGAAATTTCACGGGATTAATTAATATTATGATTTAATAATTATCATCCTAAATACTAAAACCAAGGATTATTTTCTATAAATTTTACTAAGTGGATTAATATTTATTTTTATTTTTAAGCTTTAATGCACTTTAAAAAGAACATTTAAAAAACTCTAGAGAAAAAAAATAAACATTTTGGACTTATCAGGAACTATTGCCAAGAAAATATGTAATTATAGTTTTGATTCCTTTTATTTTATTAACCTAGTTTAAATCTAAATTTTTTTTTTATAAGATTAGGAAAACATAAAACATTGATTTGTTGATGATATAAAATTTTATAATGGAATAATCTAATAATTTAGATAAGAATATATTTTAAAATAAAGTGTATGAATGTATATTTCTTTATGTTTGCAATGATTGGTATCTAGTGGATGAAGAAGCCTACTGAATATGATGACCAGATAAAGGTTATTTTGGTAATAATAATGGCTATTAATAATTTATAATGTATATTTTTGTTTTCTTTAGATCATCTATGAATCGTAAGAATGAAGTGTAAAAGTTTTTTTTTTTTTTTAATTATATGTAACGCATTTTATATAACATTTTGGAAAAACATTATGAGATAGGATTGATTTGAAGATATGCATACAATGATTTTTTTTTATATATATTAGTGATATAATCCAACATAATAACAAATAATTATGTGATTCTTTTAAAATTTTCATGTTAGGATATTTAAATATTGTCTAAGTAGATTGTATATGATTAAACATACAGAATGATGAAGTAGACAAACTTTTCTTGTGGAACAGTGAAATTGTTTAATTATCAATGAATTTTATTTATTGTTTTGTAAATGCAGATAGTTATTTATCGATGTAAGATGTGGAAAATCTTGAGAAATAATATTGAGATAGTGGCTTGGAAGTACTTAGTGAACAGAAAACCAAGATGATGTTTTAAGAAATAGGAGGTTATAAGGAATGTGAATAATATTTAGTCTTTGTGTGGATATCAGCATAGTTAACAAAGCCCTATGACTGGTACACATTTTATTTGGACAGTGTTTTATATTTCTTTAAATATTTGATGTTTTAATAAAGCTGAAGAAATAGCTTTAACATCGTTCATGTATTAGAGGTTATTAGACAGGTAAAGGTTATACCTCTTTCTTGTTAATGCACTGTGCCATGATTTTTGAGATATGTTATGAATGATACTCTAGCTTTCTTCCTTAAATCCTATACATCTGTTTCGCTATCTTTATTTCATGTAACTGCATCGTTTAGTAAGATATTTTGAAAAGAAATGGTAAATAATTTAGAACTTAGGTTATGCTATTGTTTTTGTATAAGATTGGTTTATTTGCTTAGAAGGAATAGAATTTTATAACTTAAAATTGAAGGTCCAATGAATCCTAAGGGAAAGGAAAGAATCATAGAATATATTTTGAATTTATTTTGGAAATGAAATATAAATTTGGGAATAGAGTATCTAAACAAGATATTTTTTTTAAAATGTTAATTATTTTTAAATGCTTTATTATTATTTTTAAGAGAAAAATAAGTATTGCATATTTTTAAAAACAATAATATACAATAAATGTAAGGAATACGCATAGTATATATTTTGTGTTTATTGAATAACAGGAATATATTGATTATTACACTTATATCATATTAAAGTAAGGCTAAATAAGAATATATTATGATCAGTAAACATCGTGTGATAAAACACTAAAATCTAGTACTGAATTTTGGATGAATATTTTATGTAACATCATCTTTGACTTTGCAAGATGAAATTTTTTTTAATATTTCGAGAAATCCATACTCATTATAAAGTTAATTTTGTTTTTCTGTAGAATGTTTTCCTATGAATTTTTTTTAAAAATAAGATAGTTTAATAACATTAAGGATGAAATATTTTGCTAATAAGTAAATATATTTATAATAAGTTAACCATAATGAGAAACCAAATGGTAACATTTTTTTATTATTTTGTCTTAAGTATAAATAAAGATATAACTAAACTATAAACTATTTTATATAACTTAGTAGATAAAAATGTAAGATTAAAATAAGGATATCCATTGTAAATAGTGTACATAAATTGTTTATATTATTTGTTGTTGTTAATAAACTTTGTTAAAGTTTGTTTTTCAAAATTTTTGTGTCTTGATTGTTTGTTTCTCCACTTCACTGCATGAAATCACGATATATCCATAACAATTGAAACAAAAATATAATTTTGCACAAAAAGATAAATAGAGAATTATTTAAGAATTTAAATATTTATTGGTATTCTTTTAATTAAATAATTATAATTTTACATTGTTTTATTGGTCATAAATCAGTTATCACAATAGTATACTGAATTATATGCTATCAGTTGCCACACATATTTTGTTTATCAGATTATCATATGCTACCACGTATTCATTATATTATTACATGAAGATAAAAGATTATATAAAATTATTTTATTATGGTAATAAAAATATAATGAAAAGAAAAGATATTCAGTAGTAGTTAAACAATGAAGAATATTATTATTATTATTATTAATTTAGTAGTAGATTATGACATAAAATTCCCTTCTCATATTTTACTACCATATTTATTAACTTAGAATAAACTTTATGAACCTGAGATTTTTATTGAGCTAGATTATTACGAATAGAAAATTAAGATGTAATTATTAACTTAATCTTAGTGAGTAGAAGTTATTAAAGTCGTAAGAATACTATGAGTTTGTTATTTGAAATAGTAATAAGGGGGGATAGTGTTTTTATGCCATTGAGGTAATATCCTGTGGGATATTGGCTCAATGTAATCTATCTTGTCACCTGTATTTTCACTTCAAGTCTCATGAAAATATTAAATATTTATTTAATTTATTTTTATAAACTGAACCTTATTGTATTTTAAATTTGAGTTAGTGAAACATTTTAATTTTAATGCTGAATATTTTATTTATTAATTATTAACTGAGCTAGAACCCGTTTTATTTTATATCATATACTATTCTGAAATGAGGATGCACAAGAGCAAGGTTAGAATATATATATATATATATATATAATTTGTAAATGGTACTTTGGTTAGAATATATATATATATATATATATAATTTGTAAATGGTACTTTGAAGAGTTAATATTTCTTCACTTTGATATATATATATATGTTGATATGAAGATTTTCACAGGTTGCATATATAAAAGACATATTTTGCGGGTTCATCCATGTTAAAAAATTTAAATATTAAAATACCAATGTTTCAACTTGATCACACAAGTCATCTACTGGCTGATAAAAGGTAGAAAGATGATTGTAGAGGCATTACAATCACTAATTTGAAAAAAAAAAACGTTAAAGTTCCACCAATAGCAAAAATGTTAAATTAAGAATTTTTTTTTTTAAAAAATCTTTCCAAATAGGAGGTAGTTTGCATGTATCATCTTGCTTTATTGATACAATCTGGCCTTTTAAGTATCTCAGTGGCTTCTCTAATTCTGCAGTGGTAGAGATTATCACATCTAGATATGATCCCGGTATTAGAAAAATCAATTTTATGACCTGAATCTACAGTATGGAGTGAGAGTGTGGATGATGAAGAATGTTGTTTAACTATATTAGCATGTTCATTTCTTCTAACACTGATGCAATGATTACTCATACCTATGTAAAAAGCTTTACAATTTTCATATGAGATTTGATAAAAATCACGAGATTCAAGAGGGATTGAATCCTTAAGCTTGGTTATTATATTGCTGATCTTTTGATGAGTAGAAAATGCTGTATTTATATTACAGCATTTTAATATACATCCAATACTGTTTGTAGTTCCTTTTACATATGGAACACAAATCCTAATAGTTGATTTATCATCTTTTTGTTTCCCATTTTGAGCTTGAAATAAGGATTTTTAAATAAATTCATAATTATAAATATTTGCTAATAAAACACTATTAATATGATTTATTTCTTCTTTCAGATGTGACTTATCTGAAAGGTTAATTGCTCTATTTAAAAGAATTTTGTCTATAGAAACTATCTGAGCTGGATGATGATGAGAATGTAAATGTAAATATCTGTACGTGTGTGTATTATTTCTTTAAATTGAAAAAGATAAACTATTTGGTGTCCTGGTGACTAGAACATCAAGAAAAGGGAGTTTTCCATCAGACTCTGTCTCCATTGTAAATTTAATATGAGGATGCATATTATTTAAATGTAAGAAAAAAATCATCTAATTTATTTTTTCCATGTTGCAATATGACAAAAGTGTCATCTGTATATCTGAGCCAAGTAAGAGGTTTTAAAGATGATGATTCTAAAGCATGAGTTTCTATATTTTCCATGAATAAATCAGCTATTACTCCTGAGATAGATGAGCCCATAGGAGTTGCCAAAAACTTGTCTGTAATGCTGTCGATTGTATACAAAATATATGTTCAAGAGACAATGTTTAATCAAAGCAATAATATGGTTTGGTAAATTGCAGCATTGTGAAATTACATTTAAAGCTTCATCAATTGAAATACAGAATTTTCTACTTAACAAAAGATCAGCAATATAATATCCAAGTCTAAGGATTTAATCCCTCTTGAATTTCATGGCGTTTATCAAATCTCATGTGAAAATTGTAAAGCTTCTTACATAGGTATGAGTAATCATCACATCAGTGTTAGGAGAGATGAGCATGCTAATGCAGTTAAACAACACTCATCATCATCAGCACTCTCACTCCATACTATAGATTCAGGTCATAAAATTGATTTTTCTAGTACCAGGATCATATCCAAATGTAATAATCTCTACCAGTGCAAAATTAGAGAAGCTACTGAGATATGTAAAAGGCCAGATTGTATCAATAAGTGAGATGATAATGCAAACTTCCTTCTATTTGGACTTTTTTTTAAAAACATTCTTAATTTAACATTTTTGCTATTGGTGGAATTTTAACATTTTTCTCAAATCACAACCATTGTTCTACCTTTTATCACCCAGTAAATGACTTCTGTGAACAAGTCGAAACTTTGGTATTTTAATATTTAAATTTTTTAACACAGATGAACCTGCAAAATATGTCTTATACATATATAATACAACTCTACACAAATGTATGTATATATTGTAACCATCTCTACATGGATAATAAAAATATATACATAAAAAATAATGTTAAAATAAAAATATTATTTTCTTAAAACCAACTAGACTAGCATGAATTGGTAACTCTAAGGGAGATCACAAAGTGTCCATGAAGATAATAACTTCTAGTATTGACATAGGTTAAACTAGCTTTAAAATCCATAAGCAAAATATTATTAGATAAACATAATATGCAAATCCTATAAATATTTAATAATCAAGTCTATAAAATGAATATTGAATTCAGATTATGAGTTAGATGATAAATGAATTAGGATGTACATGACTAAATGGATGATAAAAAGAAATAATAATTAAATGATGAAAATGAATGAGTGTAAGAGTGAGGGGAAGAGAAAAAATGTGTTAGGATGATGAATAATTAAAATAATGATAGAATAGAAGCCAATGAAGGATGAATCAATTATGATAATGAATTAAGATAAAATGAGGATGAAGAAATAAAAGAAAGATCCAGATGAAATATGAGAACAATGTTGATGATGAAGAATGAGATCCTGAACTATAAAACTAGTATTGTGTTAAATGACAGTAAGATAAAATAAAACAAAATATAGATTCCAAGCTTGACTAAACCAGAATACTTAACCATGAAGTTAAAATAAACTATAAGTTTTTAAAAACTAGAGAAGAAATTTACATCTTAAAGCTATACTGAATCAACAAAACCATGAAGGTAAACATAACTCAAATCAAAGCATTATAAATAACTTGGGCATAAAAATTACCATAAATTCAAAATTATGATTGCCAACTACTAATTTTCTTTCTCAGGATTCAAATACCTTAAATATTTTAAAAGATATACTTGGTCAGTGAGAGGGATTTTGCCATTACCAAATATACCAAATGAAGACAGCTCATAAAACAAAATAGAATTAATAAAAAATATTTGGCAATCCCAATACTGACAGTAATATGAACTTTAAGTTTTACAAAGTACAAATAAATTCTTAATAATGCAAACACAATAACTTACAAACTCTCTTTTATTAATAACTATGGGCAATATGATCAAGATCAGTGAATGATGTATCTAATGATTCAAATAAACAGCATATTTGGAAACTAATAGATCATATGTGAAAAAAAAATCTTGTGCGTTATGCATAGCCACAATAAGAATCGAAATTTGTTTTAAGACTATATATATAGATATAATAAACACCTCCATACTTCCTCATTCTTTTTAAATTCACATAAATAAAAATATAATAAAAGACAAATGACCCCCAAGATGCATTTCGTGCTGAACCAGCACTCATCAGTTGGCCCAGGTCACTATCTCTCATATATATCTTTATTATATGCAAAGTATTTATCGAGAGTAAATTGTTAATTTTCATTTACCATTGTCAAACTTTCTCCACTCACAACTTTGACGCCATCCATTTCAGATAAATACACTTATGATTATTACTAATCATTTTCGAAACTAGAGATTATCTCTAGCACAGATATAAACTTTAAACCTCAGTTAAAGATTAATATATCTGATTTTTAAAATTTACAAACACGGAGTTATTCACCTTTCTCTGTCTCGTATGTACTATCTTTATAGATATAATAAACACCTCCATATTTTCCCATTTTTTAAAATCTTTTTTATATAAATGTTTTTTTTACATATATAAAAGTCTTTTAAAAACAATTAATATATAAATAAATATCCAATATATATATATCAACCAATCAGACGTGTAGCTGAATGGAAACAGTGCCAAATCTGTCCAAGGCATCACTAATCAAAAGGAAGCGTCCCTTCGTTTTGATTAGTGGTAGTTTGGCCAGATTTGCTATTGATTTCATTTAGCCTGCAAAGCCGCATCTGATTGGTTGCTGCACTTAGATTGTGGACTTAACTTCTCTCTATATAATAGTGATCATATTTACTAATTAATTTACATCTATATTCACCATTAAAAATATTAAATTTAAATATAGTATTTGAGTTGATTTGTTAATGAGGTCTTATAATAATGTCTACAGAGTTATTCTTTTTACCACATTACATAAGGCTATAGCCAACTAAAGCATCAGTGTGATAATTGTATATAAATATGCTCAAACGTGTTTACACTTTTTCTCTGTCCTAACATTTTTTAATATATCCACTTGCATATATATTTTTTGAAGTTATCAGCTAATATAATGACATTGTCATCAACATCAGCTACTTGAAAATGAGTAGGGCCATTTCAACTCCAAGAGAAAAGTATATAAAAGCATTTAAAATAATAATAATACACTAGAGATAAGTTTACAGATAACAATACAAACCATTCTGTGAACCACAAATATATTTTGTGATTCTTCATTTTAACTTCTGCAGGAAACTTTTTTTAAAAATATTTCAGTACTACATCTAATTATAATCCTAAAATGTATTCTATTTTTTGTATATCTTTTACAGTGAACACAATCAACATTGCATTTCTTTAGAATATTTTTGAGATAATCTTTATACCACAAACAAGGTCAACATTGCACATGAAAATCAATACAAGTTCAAAATAAAATATTATTTTAGAGACTCTTGTATGACTCATTTATTTCACTTGTACAATTCGAAAATGATGTTATTTTATATTTGCAAAGTCAATAATATGATATTTAGAAAGCTGAAGAATATTTAATCTTACAATCTTGGCATTGTATTATTGAAATTTTACAAAGGATCCTTGATGAAACTTTTGTAATGCTTTTATGTTATATCAATAGGATTTATAAGTCTTGAATGTAATATAATTGTAAATGCGCTAGATTAAATAATTGCTTATTTAAATAACTTATGCAAAATAAAAGTTATATTTACAGATAATTTAGATTCCATAATTATTTTACTGTGATGAAACAGTCTATCTTTTAATTTATTAAAAGCATTAGTGCCTTGAAATCTGTGCTACATTTTAATATCTAAATCCCATTTTCTAATTACAAACTACCAAATACTTTAAACAAATACACATCTTCTAGATGATAACCATTTAAGCTAAATGTTGCGGGAGATTTTTCTAACATAATTAGCTGATGAGGAACATGTGTTTTTTTATAGCATTAATATTAAAACAAAAGTCTTTATATGTTACAATCAAAAAACTAAATACATTCTGTAGATCAGCACTTGAATTGGCAAAACTAATACAATTATTACCATAATATAAATCTAGAATTGAAAGAGATGTTTTATTTTCACTTTTAATTGAATTAAATAAACAATTCCATGATCAAATTCACATAATAACTTGATTCCTGATTTATTAAATCATTATAAACAGTTCCAAATATTCATAAAAATTGAAAACAAAATTGGAACAAATACAAATAAGACAAGATTAATATTTAAACTACTGGTTTATTAGATAAATAAAATACTCTTAATCCAAAGCACAGGACAAAACTTTATTAGAGAAAAAACAAGCTATCTTCTTTCTTTACCTCATTTTCTTATATAGAGGCTTATCTGAAAGGTTGCCTCATGCTTTGGATTGAAAATATTTCATTTACTTAGTAAACTAGTAGTTTGAGTATTAATCTCAATGTATTACATAATATAAATCACTGGAAATATCTTACATTTACACATTTCACTATTTGAATTGGTACTGACAGTGTGTGAATCAAAAAGTTTCACAAATGTCAATTAAAAGAATGTAATATTCAAGTGTATTTACTAAGCATAGAGATCATATGTAATTAAAGAGAAAGGACTTTACCTTTAATATGTGTACAGCATTGATCTTATAATAACTCAATCATGTAAGGCAGCCACTCTTATCTTTTCAAGTCTCTACCTTGTGTTTGAGTTTGAGACTATCCTCAGTACTCAACAGGACAACATTCAGCTATTATAAGATCAATACTGTACATATATTAAAGGTAAAATCCTTTTTAAAATTACAATTAAAAGAATGTAAATCAATTTTAAAAAAATAGTTTCAAAAAGTAATGTGATTGATTTTAAAATTCAGGCTTTATGTATAAAATACTTGAGATAAACCTCTATATAAAAAAAAAAAGAGTTATAGAGAGATGACACATACTTTTTTTTAAATTTTTTTGTCTTGTACTTTGAATAGAGAATATTTCAGATACCCAATAAACCAGGCATTTGAGTATTAATCTTGATATAGTAAATATTAATTCAGCATATATTGTGGCTTTACTATCTATCTATCTATACATATGAAAAATCTATTCATCTGTATAAGTAATGACATTTAATTTAAAATCTATCATATTGTAAATTAATCACTACTATAAATATTTCAATATCCTCCTTTTTATCATACATGCTTTTGAAAAATGAATCAAACTTCATCAATTGTAATAAATATTTGGAACACCTGAATCCCATACTAGAAAAATAGACTAATATATATAGTGCAGTAATTAGTAATATTTACTATTTTATTAAGTGTTATAATATTTTTTTGAAATACAAGATCAACATGGGCATGACAATAATATTAGCATCAACAAGGGATTTGGGTATATCATCATCATATTTTCAATGGTATGGATGGCTGAAGAGTTGGAGGATGGAGTAGTTGGAATCCTGTCCATTAAAGTTTGAAGATTTACTATCTTAATATAAACCAAATACTGATTATATATGTGTGTGTGGGAGATGATGATCTGAACCAGATGATGAGTGCTGGCTCAACATGAAATATGTTTATTGAAGAACATTTATCTTTTTCATATGTGTGCCATGTGTATCGGTTATATGAGATAGAGTGGATAGCTGAAGGGAACTTGAAAGGCTGTATTCAAAGTTTTATAATGTGGATATAGTTTATCATCATCCTATATGATGTGTGCATGTGTTAGTTTAATCTGTTAAACACTACATAAGAATGACTGACTGTGAATATGTTCAAGCTATAAAATCAAAAATAATCAGTCATAATATATAAAGTTGGACAATTTTTCTGCTGTAATATTCACGTATATCTAAGCTTGTATTCTCTGATGAGGGTAAAATCTTACCTAAACTGTGTTTATAATGAAAAAGTGTAGTCAAAATTTTTTGCATTAAAAATAGTTTATCATATAGTATGTCTCAAATTGAGGACTGCTCTTTTAAATGGGAAATTTGATTGATTGGTTACAGACGCATATATATATATATATATATATATGCGCGCGCGCGTGTGTGTTTTTTTAAAGGTATATACTATATTTTATGACATTAATAAAAATATTTTTTAAAACAAAAGTATATAAATGCTCAAAGATTATATATATATATATAAAATTGTAAAAAGAATAATTAAAAATTAAAAAAAAAACACATACTGAAATTATAATTACATTTAGCAAAAATTAAAATAATGTTATTTGTAAAAATAACAGTAATCTCCTGAAGCAGACTTTATTTTTTGTTCAGACATTTTAAAAATAGAATGTTATTAAAATATCCATACAAATTGCAGGTCTTAATGCTGCAAGAATATTGAGTTTTAAAAATAAAATATGTTTAGAGGATAGCAAATTAGACAGTACTCATTCCAGAAATGAAAATAAGAAAATCTATAGTTGGACTATTTAAGGCAATACACATAAGACCACATCTATTTCATATTTTTTATATAATTAAACCAATGTCAAATAAAGATAACCATAGCTCCAAAATTTATTATAGATGATATAGTTTGAATGAAAAAAAATAGTACAACTTTACCATGTTAGATAGCTGTGGTTAAACCAAAAGATAATTATAAGTAAAGATAGCATGTCAACCATCTTTCCAAGTGTGTGGTCCATCTTTTAAAAGAATAATATAATTTTAAAACCAAAGTGACCAATAACAAGCATTGATTCATATCAGCTGACATTAAGTAACTGCCATGGACAATCACATCAATGTTGCATTTAAATAAGATAACTGAGAGGAAAAGTCAACAAAAAATTCTAAATAAGGTCTTTTCATTTTCAGATTGTTTTAGTTTTTCACAAATTATCAGCAATTTAATGTCATATAAAAACATGATATATTAATAAGTGCCATTCTATCTTTTTACTAGGAAAAAATTTTCTTTTTGGAAGAGTGGGAAGTTCTGGAAGGAAAGAAGGTTTTGAAAATGATAAGATTTAGGATTCTCAAATCTCTTTGTGTTAAAACTATTTTAAAAATCAGTTTTTTTCTAATTGCATCTTTGTACATAAAGGCAAAGGTTAATCAACAATTGTTGTCAGAAACAATCATTAAAAATAGCCATCAAATTTTATTCAAGCAATTTTTTCTAAAAAAAAAAAAATCACAAAAATCATACGTTTTACTCAAGTCACAGAGAGTTGAAACATATTCTGTAATTCTCTCTTTTTTTTTTTTTGTGAGATGGTATCTATTTTGAAAATTCGACAAGAGATATGAAATTATGGCACAGCATTGAAATAAACTTTCAATTTTTTTAGTTTTTTTTCAAAGTTTTGGCTCACATAAGTGATCAATTATTTTTATAACTTTAGTACTGGTACAACCACAGCAGTGTATCCATTTTGGTTCATCCACCCACTGTTCTAGTGATGAAACAAAAAAAATTTCAAAAAAATATTGTGACCACTCATTCGTATTGTGAATATTAAATTATGATTTGTTCATCTATATAATTAACGTTAGTTTATTATAGTAATAAAATGCTAACATTTGTTTAGCTATATTATGTCTAGTTACATAATTTAACTTTTTAGAGTACACATTTGCTCTCTTTCTATCTAAACTTACAATTTTTTGATTTTTATATTTTTACTATATTTGAAAATAATTTTTGATTCAGTATATATAACTTGCTAAATATTTACTTGATGGCTAACTTTTGTGAGTAACGAAATTAATATTTGATAAAGAAATCCAGCTGTCACTATTTAAATTTAAAAAAAAATACTAAGACAATATGTCAATAGTAAGGATTAAAAAAAATCGAAGTTATTAAAATGTATTTATTAAATAGAAATAGAAAAAAGGACATGTAAAGTTGTTCTCCCCCACTCTTTTTTTTTTTATTCAATACCAAAAATAAATAACTCAATAAAATTATAACATAAAAAAAGAATAATCTTTTATGTACACAAATAAAATATATAATAAAATTACTCTTGTGGTTAATTAAAAATAAAAAAATAATAATATGATATAAATACATGATATTTTTTCTCTAAGCAGTTTTTCATCCATATATTATATATTTAATCTGGAATTGAAACTAAGTTAGATAATTGAAAAATATTTAGATTCCAATGAAGCTTAGAAACTTTTTTCAAAATGACCATTAGAGATTCAATTCTACTAATTAGCTATTATTGACTGGTAAATGGATATCTAATTAGAAGTTAAAACAAAAGATGAAAACAATTTAAACCCTTACTACTTGACAATTGTCAAACTTAGTGTGTACTGCATTCTCCTTTACGTTAAAATATGCACATGGATCTTATTTGTTTATTTTTCTTCTTTTTTTTTCCCAATTGTACCTTTTAACAAAAAACAACAACATATTTCCCTTAAAATCTTTATGTATGAGTTCAATTTTCAATTCAATTCAATTTATTTATTTAAGTGCTAATCAACAACATATAATCGATTATAGTTTACATATTAAAAAAATAAAAGGGATAAACATAATGCATATAACATAACAATAAAAGGAAGTAACAAAAAAAAAGTAATTAAAAATACATATATAAATGAATAAATTAAATTTAAATTAATCAACCATGACATATGAATTTAATAATATTAGAAAATTTCTTATAATCTAAATTGAAATAATTAATATTACCCAAAATTTGATTGTATAAAGAGGGTAGCCTGAATAAAGGAGAAAATTTAAGGACATTGGAATAATAAGTTTGAATATAACAGACAAAAGCAAACCAAATATCATGCTCATAAAACCTAATTATAATAGTAGAAAATATATTAGATAGAATAACTTGTTGATTAATGATTTTATGAAGACATATAAGATCTTTATATTTTCATCTAGAATAAAAATGAAGAACAATTTTATTATCCAGAGAAACATATTTGGAGAACATATTAGACACTGATTGGAATAAATTTTGTTTTAAAGCATACAATCAAAATATAAAAGTAATTCTAAAAGTAATATATCATTTTTTTAAATAAAGCAAGATAGTAATAAAGTTAAAAAAATTTTTTTATTTTAGTCTTTAATGCTAATAAAATCTGACATCCTCTTTTGTTTCATGCGATGGGATGTGATCCCATATTCTGTGGCTTCTTATTCAGAGTCAGGAATCTCTCAGTCACTATGCCCAGGAAAACCTGTTAGCCACTTTACTTTCTCTTTCTATTCCTCACCCTAAGTTTTTTCTACATTCTTCCATAGTCTGCTCCATCCCATTTCCACAACATAATCTTTGTCAACTCCATGGTCTTTATATATAAATCCCCCCTTATCTTTTTGCAAACCCAGAATAAAAATTAAAAACCCACTTTCTGCAAAATAACTGTGTTTATATTTATTCAACAACTTCATTATTTGTACCCTTTCTGCTTGCAGGAATTTACATTCAATTAACAAATGCATAATATTTTCTATGACTTCCTTACACAACTTGGAGTCTAAATCACTCATAGTTCCCCATTTATGTGTATATTCCCTTGTTGCTAAAGATCCTGTTCAAGCCTAAAGCAGGAAACTACTTTCTTTGCTATTATCATATATTAACTCACACCCAATATTCTGTTTACGTCTATATATATTTAAACTCTTTTTACTCTTCATGCTAGTTCTCCATCTCTCCAACTCTCTATTCTTTATTAATGCATCTATTCTTCTATTCCATTCTTTGCCACTATAATATTTCAACAATTCTCCTAACACAATCATCATATTTTTTGTATAAGTATATTGACATAAATTCCTTATCCAAATCTTTTGCATGCCATACTACCTTTCTTACCCATCTTGTTGCTTGCCCTTTATTCATAAACCATTTAAATATTACTTTGGCTATTCTCTTATTATCCACAAACTGCAATCTATCAAACATTTTTATTTTGCTTTTTGGATCTCTCATATAAAACTTGACCATCCCATTTCTCCTTGAATTGCCTTCTTTGCCAACCACACATCTGTATTTGATACATGCCTTCCTACTTTTCTTTATATTTTTTAAGTAATGTAGCCCCCTTTATTAACACATAATGCATCATTATCATATGTTGACTCTGCTACTACTACTCCCTTCAATACAATTCTAGCTATGTCATATTTATTATATGAAAACACTTAATTTCTTTATCAGTCCATTTCTTTTCTTTGCTTCATTTATCAATTTTTTCTCCCATTCATTCAAGCAATTTAACTGATTACTTAAGTTGATTCCCAAATAGGTATACCTTTTCATCACACTTTATATCCCCCAATAAATATTCTTTGTGTTCTCTTTCCTCACAATTAATCATCATTACTTTTGATTTTTCTCAACTAAATTTAATCCCCATCTCTTTATGCACTCTTGCCCATGTCCTCAGCATAACATCCATAGCTTCCTTTCTTTCTATGCACAAGAAGATATCATCTGCAAATAAAATACCCAATAATGTATATACTCCATTGCCATTTATTAATGATAAATCTACCTCTCTTCCTAGTCTTTCTATTTCTATCTCCATTTCTCTCAAATAAAAAAAAATAAAAAATAGGTGACATAGGGCATCCTTGCCTTAGTCCCACCCATTTTTAACTTTAACTAATTATATATTCCCTAGTTGATATGTCTAGTAATTATTTTCATACAATCTCTTAATAAGATCACTAAAGCTCCATCTATTCTCAAATTTACAAAATTTACCTATAATCTGTTTCTATTTAGTCTATAATATGCTTTCTCTATATCTATAAACATATAACTGTCTACTTGTATTTTTACCATATCTATAATTTGTGCAAATACAAATATACTATCTTCTATATACCCATCTAATAAAAAATGTCCTTACATTTTCCCCACTATATTATTTTCTTCCACCCATTTTGTGACTCTTTCAGCCATTATATATACAAAAACTTTACATAACACTGACATTACTGCTATTGGTCTATAATTATTTAACTTTCTATGATCCTTACTTTTCCCTTTAAATAATAGCCTTACTTTTGTATTACTCCAACTATCCTGAAAATCTCTCTTCTGTGCCATCTTATTAAAACATGATAATAGGTTTAATTTTGCCTATGTCCTAAATAAATTCATTGCAAAGATCTGCTACCTATCTCATATAAACTTCTTGCCTTTCTACTTTTCAATTTCCTCTTTGTCTCATTCAGTTCATTTTCTGTAAACCTATTATTTCCATTACTCTATGCTTTTATGTTTGCTATCATTCTGTTCTTCACACCTAACATTTTTCTATATCCATTACATACTTAGAGTTACACTATATTCCCTCATTATCTAGTAATACTATTTCTCTCTCTCATACATTCCTTCTTTTAATGTATTTTCAAAAAATTTTCTAACTCTTCCACTTTTATTAATATCCTTCAACAATTTACTATTTGATTTCATTCTCTCTATATAATTATCTATTTTAGTTCATTCTCTCTATATAATTATCTATTTTAGCCAACTTCTTTTTTTAAAAAATATTCTTCACATTTAACATTAACATCTTTCTCACTTTCTTTGTTTTTAATAGCACACTTATATTCTCTGCATGCTTTCCCTCTCTGTTTTACACTTTTATTAACTCTCACTTTTCAATTATTTTTATTCTTCTAAATATTTTCACCTAAAACCCTATTTGCCACTTTTTCTACTTCACCCCCAACCAACTCTTCCATAATTTCTTCAATTTGTATTTTATATTCTTCTAACTTATTCTTATCATTCATTCTCCATCCACATCTTTCACTATCTACTTTTATTACTATTTTCCATCACATTACTAACCATTTCTATTATAAAAAAATTATGATTACATACTATCACTTCATTATCAAATACTTTAATATTCCATACTTTATTCATTTTCTTTTTTTTCTACTAATACATAATCTATTGTGTGAAATATATTATTTCTGTACCATGTATATTGTCCCTCATAAATATTTGATAAATTTCCAACGTTCAAATTCACTTTCTGACAAACATTCTTCAAAAGCTGTCCATTCTTGTTACCTACATCATCAATTTCTTCAATATGCCCATTCATATCTCCTATCCCCATTACTATTTCCCCCTTGTTTTGAAACTCTATATATTCTTAACTAGGCATTCATATGTGATGTGATGTGATGCACTGTGACTTCTCCTTATACAGAGTCAGGAATCTCTCAGCAATTATGCCCAGAGAAACCTGTTAGCCACTTTACCCTCCTTTTCCATTCTTCATCCTAAGTTTTCCCATAATCTGCTTCATCCCATTTCCACAACATAATCTTTTCCCAAACCCAGCATAAAAACCAATAACTCACTTTTTGTATAATCACTTTGTTCATATTTATTCTACCATAACTTCATTATTTGTACTCTTTCTGCTTCCAAGCATTTTCATTGAAGAAACAGATGCCTAATATTTTCTATGCCTTCCTTACATAACTTGCAGACTAAATCACCCATATTTTTCCATTGATGTGTATGTCCCCTTGTTGTTAAAGATCCCATTTGAGCCTTAAACAATAAACTACTTTCCATACTATGGTCATAAATTAACTCACACCCAATGTTCCATTTACTTTTATATATATTTAAACTTGTTTTACTCTTCATACTAGTTCTCCATCTCTCCAACTCCTTATTCTTTATTAATACATCTATTCTTTTATCCCACTCCTTACCACTATAACACTCAATAATCCTCCAAACACAATCATCCCACCTTTTCTACAGGTATACTGATATAAATTCTTTATCCAAATCTTCTGCATACCACATTACCTTTCTCACTCATCTTGTTGCCTGTCCTTTATTTGTAACCCAATTAAATAATATTTTGGCTATTCTTTTATTATCCATAGACTGCAATCTATTAAATATTTTCATTTTACTTTTTGCATATCACATACAAAAACTTAACCATCCCATTTCTCCTTGAATTCCCTTCTTTTCTGTCCACACCTCTGCATCTAATACATGTCTTCATACTTTCCTTTGTACTTTTTCTAAGTAATCTAATACCCCTTTACTAACACATAATGCATTATTGCCATATGTTAACCCTGCTACTGCCACTCCCTTTCATACAATTCTAGCTTCATCATATTTATTATATGAAAACACTGTTAATTTCTTTATCAATCCCTTTCTTTTCTTTGCTTCATTTATCAATTTTTTCTCCTATTCTTCCAAGCAATTTTTCTGATTACTCAAGGTGATTCCCAAATAACTATATCTATTCACCACACTTAACTTTATATCCCCAGCAAGAAATCTTTGTCTTCTCTTTTCCCCAATATTCACCATCATTATATTTGATTTTTCTTCACTAAATTTAATCTTCATATTGTGATGATCGCACATACTGCGGTCACACATATATCATGTTTGATAAAATAAAGAAAAAGGAGCGAGCTTAGAAAAATTTACAGAACAAAGAAATGTTTCAATTAATTAAAAAAGAGAGGGAAGTAGAATCAAAAAGATTCTTATCTTTTACCCTCCAAAGTTCAGATTTTGGTAAATTAAAATGTAAAATTAGAATTATTGGAGGTGTACGTTAAAAAATAAAGTGATAAAGAAATATAAATCAAATGCAAGTTAAAATCTGATTTTGAAAGAAAGTAAAGTTTAAAAAAACCTTAAATAGCGCACAAAACATAGAAAGTTAAACATAATCAAAAGATAAGGATCTGGGTTTTAAAGTAGACATTTGACGATAAACGAAATGTGTGTATGGAGTGTATTTGAAGCAGAATATAGACAGCAATAATAAATGCTTGTCTAAACTTAAATAAAAAAGAGAGAAGAACATGTATTAAAATCTGTGTAATTAAATTAAAAAATATTGGAATAAATAAATGTACATAGTGCTACTAGATTGGGTAAAACAAATTTACATATGGCCAAAGGCATAGTAAGAAAGGTGTGAATGAAAGTGAAAACAAAAGATCGGAAGAACAAAGGCTGGTGGAATTTTTTTAATTAAAAAAAAAGTTTTTTAGGAGAGATTAGAGCTAGAGACTTCATGTCAAGAGGGTGGTAAAAGACAGCTCCGATAATCAACCGTTATAGTTAACAAATATGACTTTTGACATCGGTGCCTCATCTAGAATGGCTGGCTAAGGCCATCGTGATCACTGGTCGATCCGGACTTACTGTACTAATGGTTCTCGCCAAGATATAACAACTGCCATCATAGCGCCTGCCGGTGGATTCATTTAGTTGCCTTGTCCTTGATGCCTTGTTCTTGATGCCTTAAACACTGAGAAGCTACACACAACCAAATCTAACCTGTGACCATCCCTCCTAAAGAAGTGGAGAAAATCCACATGACGGTCAGCAAGACGTCAGATAAATTCAGAGACTAAAACCTAGGTAAAGATACATACTATTTTGTTATATATTTCAATGTGCACATAGTTTAATTAGACAATGGCCACATGCCTTTTGTGAATGATAAAGACATTCTTGAATTTTTTGATAAATACCCGGACTGACGATTTATAAATGTACCATCATTTATAATAGTTTTATATGTATTCTTTTTTTGTAGCACTATAGATTATAATCTGTTTTTTCATTTAATGTTAATGTGTTTTTTATATATATCTCTTTTATGATTCATTTATTCTATTAAATCTATTATTTTATTTAAACCTGCCTTGTCTCATTCTTCGCCACTCCAAAAGGGTAGTCTAGTCAAAGGGTGGGAAAACTATTATTCATTTTTCTTTGATTATTGAATTAACACGTGGAAGTTGGTGGTGCAGTATTTTATCACATTAAATTTATAAATCATCCAAGTGCTGTAACTCTGTCAGATCTTACAGCAGTCGAGAAACGGTTGGTTGGGAAAAATAATCTGGTGCTATATCCATATAGCATACAGATTTGGTCAAATACGGATATAGACTTGTGTATGTCTGTATGTTTTCTCTGCTTGAGGTAGCAGAAAGTGGACAATCTTGAATCATTAGAATTCCCCATTATGCACTCATAAAAGGGAAGTGTAGCCTTCGATCATCCTCTGCCCATTACATATTTTGGGGGCCAGTCCGGGATCTCTATTGCTGCACTATTAATAATCACATGTTAAATAATTTTATAAGATAACATAAATATTTTTTAAAATAAAAATTGTTTTAATATATGTGTTTTCAAACATATAAAATTAGCGTTGTAAGTTACAGTGGCGAGAAGCGAAAACGTACAGTGGTGAGAAGCGAAGACGAAGGGGATAAGTTTTATTTTATGATACTCTATACCAGTGTTTCACGTCAAATGTGTGCAAAGAATAGAAAGAGGGGGGAATTTTTTTTTGTTAGTATTACGAAAGTTTTGAAATGCATAGTGAGGGATAATCTGAGACAAGAATATTTAGACAAGTTGTAACAAACAAATAACTAATTATATCAAATTATTGCTGTAATGTAATATAAATCCTTTTTAAAGAAAGATAATAACACAAAGTTTCATGAAAGTTTACGAAAAATAATAAAAATATATATATAGTAGCTGCATAGCCCAGTAAAGTTAAAGAATAGATAAATGTGTGTGTTTCATAATCGTATAATAAAATGTAATAATTATAGGGATCGAATATTGATTATCTGGATGTAATTAATTAACGAAAACATAAAATAGTTAAGTTAGAAATAGTGAAATAGTTTCAGTAATGTTGTATTTATAAAGGTTAAATGATTAAAATAGTCGAAACTAAGTTAAATGAAGAAATATATATGTGTGAATAAATAATAACGGTCCCAGTTAAGCGGAAAATGAAATATTTTAATGATAAAGAGAATTCGCGTGTATAATTTAAATTAAAGAAACTATAAGTATTGTCGTGTATTTTAGTTAAGTGGGAGAAAATATATATGTGTGATTCTAGAATAGTCGCATGTTTAAGAGAAGTAAATATATATATACATATATATATATATGTGTGTGATCTTGTTTAAACAGCAGTAACCTTAAGTGGCCGAATTTTGTAAACGTAGGAGTAGAAAAATATATATATCGGAAGGGTAATGTTGGAGACACAGTCAAATAAAACGAATTTATAATGTATATCGTTAACAGAAGAACAAGTATGGTATTTGAGTAAGTTTAATTTAAAAGAATATATAAGTGCATCATTTAATTGAAGTATAGGGGTCAGAGGTAGATGAAGAGGGAAATAGAGGACAATCATCAAGGTGGACAGGCAGTCGGGCGAATCTAAGGCAGGCAAAAAAGAAGATGAACCAGAGTACGGATGTTTGGGTTGGCTAGCGATCTGAATGCTGATCGATAGACAACTAAGAAATTAAAAGTTAATCAAAGTGAAAAAACATAAAGTCAGTTGAAAGAAGTTGGGTATAAGTCTAGTTAGAAGAGGTCAATAGTAGGAATAATCAGTCCAGATATAAAGAAAGTTAAATAAAAATCATATTTATACGAACAAGGGCTCAAGCCAAAATGAAACTTCAAGAAAAGGAAGTAAAAGAAGGGAATGGAGAGGAGATGAAAGTAAAGGATACAATGGCTTATAGTAATATTATGGATATGTTAAAGCAAATGAGGACGGAGCAAGAGCAATTCATGAAAGAACTCATGGACAGTCACGAGAGAAGGATAGAAGAATGGATGGTAAAGGTAGAGATAGACTGCCAGAAAAGATGGGCTGAAGTCAGGGAAGAAATAAGAAATGAGGTCATCTTGCAATCAAAGGCTAATGACACATGGAATGGATTTCACCAAGAGATTACAATGGATGAACAAAGGAGTATGGAGCCATGTGCATATGAGGAATCAGAAATAGTGGAGGATAGAGGTAGAGAGTTAGCAGAATTTGATTGGGAAAAGAACATAGGGAAACCAGAAGGGGAGATAAGACAGTTAGATGAAGAGGTGGAAGTGGTTAGAGTGGAGGATCATAGATTGATGATGAGTGTACAGGAGAATTTAAGTCAGGTGGCAAAGGTAGTAGCAGGGTTAAATACAAAAGTTGAAGAGAGTATCAAGAGGTCAGCCAATAGTAGTACCAATGCCAACAGAGAGGGCATAGGACCAAGAAACAGTGAAGAATGTGGAATTATGAGAGCTGGAAATTGCATGGGTTATCCTGTGGGCTTCCACCAATTTCTGAAGATCCAGGTCTTCACTGGAAACCCTGGAGAAAGCCCGATGGAGCATTTGAACAGCCTAGAATGGTACTTCAAATTCAGTAGAATGAGTGAGGAGGCCAAGATAGCAGTCGCCTGCAGCCATTTGCAGGGTGAATCACAAGTCTGGTGGAACTCACTGTTCCAAAAACCCATCACATTTGCAGGATATTATAAAGCATTGGAAACCAGTTATTGGAGTGAGGAACTCCAAGAAGATATGTTACATCGGATAAAACAGGATAAATGAAGACCGGAGGAATCATTTATAACATTCTTCCATTGTCAAGCAGCTAAGTTACGAATGATGACTGCAAATCCATTATCTGAGACACAAATACTCCGGATAATTAGGCCTGGGTTTTCAAAGGATATAGAACTCTAATTGGTACAGAAAGGAAGATGGTGGACTGGGTGGCCGAATTGCTGAGTGCATTGGACACCACCAGGGGCAACCAAAGGGAGGATGGATGGTAATCTGGTCCACCTCTAAAAGAATCACCTATAGTAAAGAATGGATGGGATCCTGGGGAAGGACGATGGCAAGAAAATCAGGGATATTCTATGGGATGGAAACCAAGGAGGCAGGAAAATGCATGACAGAGATGGGAGATGGGAATGTAAGCATCCGTATGACAGGACAGAGGGCCATGAGCTTAGGAAGCAAACCCCACATCCCAGAGGAGGCAGAGGTGATGTCAATAGAGGAAGACAACCTCCAGATAAAACTTGAGGGCAGTCACAAATAAAGGAAGGATAATGATAACAAGATTGGAAATGGAAATGGACCACGAGTCATGGAGAATGGACTGTAATATGGATCCTGATAAAATAAAGAAATGATGAGCCGATAAGTGGAAAAAGGGATGGACATTATGATAAAATAAGAAAGCATAAGATAAATATGAGTGTGAGGTCATAGATCAAGGCTAAAGGCATGTAGGTTTAGATATTGGTAGATGGGTCTGAACAGTAGTTGGTTATGCCTTCTTTGTTATTCATTCATGTATGTTCTGCAGTGTGCCAAATCTTATCATACAGAGAACACAGGGACAGAGATCCCATTCTCATAATGACTCACTGGATTAATATTTCCAGTTAGATATTGGACAGATGTCGTGAGTCAATGGTTTAGAGACCTATCGATGGGGAAAAGAACCCCTTGTATAAATTAAGAGCTATCAGAAAATAAACTGAGCTCATGGATGAGCTGGATGAAAAGATGCCAGCCTCCCAACCCACCTCGGTAAAAGTGTCCACAGTTGACACTTAGGGGTTCATCATTTGCAGGATGTGATGTATGAACAGGTTTAATCAGGTCACAGAGATATCCTGTGGATTCGAACCTGTATATATGAGTATTAGGCAGAAATAAAATGCATGTAATGCTAAGGACAAGATTAAATTGGTTTGGCAATGCTGGTTGGGTCATCAAGGAAAGAGATGTAATTTACCTGGTCACCTCTCTAGAGATTAACCTCATCACTAAATCATTTTAGGAATGCATAAATCTAAAAAGGTTTGAACAGTAGTGAGGAGCATCTAGCTTTCGATGCATAAATTAAAAATTTTTTTTTTACAAAAAAAAAAAAAATTAAAGGAGGGGAACGGTGTAATGTGATGATCGCACATACTGCGGTCACACATATAAATATTAAACATTCACAGAATATTAAATATCATGTTTGATAAAATAAAGAAAAAGGAGTGAGCTTAGAAAAATTTACAGAACAAAGAAATGTTTCAATTAATTAAAAAAGAGAGGGAAGTAGAATCAAAAAGATTCTTATCTTTTACCCTCCAAAGTTCGGATTTTGGTGAAATTAAAATGTAAAATTAGAATTATTGGAGGTGTATGTTAAAAAATAAAGTGATAAAGAAATATAAAACAAATGCAAGTTAAAATCTGATTTTGAAAGAAAGTTTAAAAAAACCTTAAATAGCGCACAAAACATAGAAAGTTAAACATAATCAAAAGATAAGGATCTGGGTTTTAAAGTAGACATTTGACGATAAACGAAAAGCATGTATGGAGTGTATTTGAAGCAGAATATAGACAGCAATAATAAATGCTTGTCTAAACTTAAATAAAAAAAGAGAGAAGAACATGTATTAAAATCTGTGTAATTAAATTAAAAAATATTGGAATAAATAAATGTACATAGTGCTACTAGATTGGGTAAAACAAATTTACATATGGCCGAAGGCATAGTAAGAAAGGTGTGAATGAAAGTGAAAACAAAGGATCGGAAGGACAAATGCTGGTGGAATTTTTTTAACTAAAAAAAAAGTTTTTCAGGAGAGATTAGAGCTAGAGACTTCGTGTCGAGAGGGTGGTTAAAGACAGCTCCGATAATCAACCGCTATAGTTAACAAATATGAATTTTGACATCGGTGCCTCATCTAGAATGGCTAGCTAAGGCCATCGTGATTGCTGGTTGATCCGGACTTACTGTACTAATGGTTCTGGCCAAGATATAACAACTGCTGTCATAGTGCCTGCCGGTGGATTCATTTAGTTCCCTTGTCCTTGATGCCTCATTCTTGATGCCTTAAACATTGAGAAGCTACACACAACCAAATCTAACCTGCGACCATCCCTCCTAAAGAAGTGGAGAAAATCCACGTGACGGTTGACAAGACGGATAAATTCAGAGACTAAAACCTAGGTAAAGATACATACTATTTTGTTATATATTTCAATGTGCACATAGTTTAATTAGACAATGGCCACATGCCTTTTGTGAAAAAGACATTCTTGAATTTTTTGATAAATACCCAGACTGATGATTTATAAATGTACCATCATTTATAATAGTTTTATATGTATTCTTTTCTTGTAGCACTATAGATTATAATCTGTTTTTTCATTTAATGTTAATGTGTTTTTTATTATATATCTCTTTTGTGATTCATTTATTCTATTAAATCTATTATTTTATTTAAACCTGCCTTGTCTCGTTCTTCGCCATTCCAAAAGGGTAGTGTAGTCAAAGGGTGGGAAAACTATTATTCATTTTTTTTATTATTGAATTAACATGTGGAAGTTGGTGGTGCAGTATTTGATCCCGTTAAATTTATAAATCATCCAAGCACTGTAACTCTGTCAGATCTTACAGCAGTCGAGAGACGGTTGGTCAGGAAAAATAATCTGGTGCTATATCCATATAGCATACAGATTCAGTCAAATACGGATATAGACTCATGTATGTCCGTATGTTCTCTCTGCTTGAGGTAGCAGAAAGTGGATGATCTTGAATCATTAGAATTCCCCATTATGCACTCATAAAAGGGAAGTGTAGCCTTCGATCATCCCGTGCCCATTACAATATCTTTACTCACCCTTGAGCATGTCCTCAGCATAATTTCCATATCTTCTCTTCTTTCTGCACACAAAAAGACATTATCCACAAAAAAGACCCAACAATGTATATACTCCCTTGCCATCTATTAACAGTATCTCTATCCCTCTTCCTAGTCTTTCTATTGCTCTCTCCATTTCACTCAAATAAACAAAAACAAAATAGGTGACATAGGGCATCCTTGCCTCAATCTCAACCCATTTTTAACTTAAACTGCTGATTCTATATTTGTTTCACTCCACTCCATCTGGTACGAGTTCTTGAAAATGCTCAATCTTGCACCTCTATATATAATTTTTACTTTACACTAAAACTCTACAAGTTGGTCTTGGATTTTTCTTTAATTTAATTTAATAAATGAATAGTATTCTAAAATTATTTGATATTTTTAAATATTTAAAAATTGATATATTTAAGCAATACATCATTAACACCATTAAGTAAGTTAGTGTATTCATTCACTCTTTCACAATAAGAATGGGTTTTTTTTTTTAAAGATATGATTGAACAAAGAAAGATTTATGACAAATCTATCAAATTCAGTCTTAAAACCTGATATTTTCTCTACAGTAATTATGATATTTTAGAAGATTTTAACACTATGTCAAGTCTGGTAAAAAATGATATAATAGAAGACATTGCGAGTCTTCTTTATATTACAGTTAAGTTTAGTAACTTCTATTTCTAAAAATAAAACATAAATGAATAAATTGCATGTTTACATGTGTATTTCCTTTTGTTTTAAATAATAATCAATCAATTAATATATAAACATAATCAAAAATATTTTATAAATGAGCAAAAAATTATATTTCATTTATTACAAAATCTTTGCAAGAAGACTAGAACAGAGCATAAATAGCTTTTGGGCATTTGTTTCTGTCATAAAACAATTGACTAAAGCCGTAAAACATGGCAACTTCATTACTTCAGAAGTAATACACCCAACTGACAAGCCACCACCTCATAACAACTCCTGGCTTGATGTTATTCTTCAGTATCTCAACCAATATCAGATAATCACCAATACCACTTTCAACTCCAAAATCTCTATATGGGATGCACATCTAATTTTGCATCTAATCATCAATAATATAAAACCATCCTTAGGGATCAACAATCACAAAATCACCTCCTTATTTAAATTCCTTAAATTAGAACCCAAATTTCTTACCTTCTTAATTAAGGTACATCAAAATGCCATGCATACTAATCACTTTTTACACTTCAAGAGATATCTAATACTTTTGACCATATTATTAAATCATGCCCTCGGCTGGTAGGCATTAGATTGCTAATATCGCAAAGTTCAAGCATTGACTTTTACAAAATTCTATCATTGAAAGACTCCTTACAAAGTAGACAATTTCCTTTCATTAGACTTTCATTGTTTTTAGTTCATACAATCTGGAGTATCCGTTGCAAACTAATCTTCACCTTCCCACCTCCAAATCAGGATGTCATATTTATCGATCACCTTAATAAGTTAAAAAGTAAAGACCTTATCATGTCTTCAAAATTCCTCTATAATGAAACATGGAATCTCTTTCAAATACCAAAAATCACCTAAGACATAAACAATCACACACAAAATTTGATACTAGCATTTCCATTAGAGATTCTACAGGGGATTAAACTTTAGATCCATCACAGATTCTCAATTAGGATGTTAGAACTTCTTACCAAGAAAGACAATGTATTCACATATTCTTAGATAATCAATTATTTTTCATTTATAAAGTTATTTTTGAGACTAAAGCCGTAAATATTAATTGCAGCCCTTAAGATACTAACCTCTTGTTTTTTTTTCAATTAAAAAATAAAAGCACTATAAGACAATCTACATTATTAAAAAAACTCTCTGTTAATATTATGTACAATTATGTTAAAATGGCACTTTAAAACTTCAGAACAACCATGCATTGTGTAGGCAACCATCAAATGATTTTTAACAAATAAGAGAGTTATCAAGTTATCACTCTTTCTATATATACATATCATTAAAAGCCATTCAACATTTAGATAATCGCAATATCAATAATAACAATCAACAATTTCAAACTGTTGTCAAGGCAACATTCTTTTAACAATAAAGGTGGAATCCCACTTTTATTAATGGTCTAATATATTTATATTGATACTAAAGATTGCAATTTGATTAAGAGATTGAAATTATTGATACAAAAAATTTAAATAAACCTCTTTCTTTAAACAGGTAAATACAACTTACTCTAAATGTAGAAATAGTTAATTATAACATTACAAACTGCAATTATAATTCTCAAATTGCGCCCAAAATATTATTTAAATAATAAGTGTCATAATGTTCAAGGATAAATGGTTTTGTAAGTAATCATTAAAAGCCAGGCAACATTTAGACAATCCCAATATCAATAACAATTTCAAACTGTTGTCAAGACAACCTTTTAACAATAAAAGAACTTATAATGGAAAAAAAAGTAATAGAAGAACTTATTCTTAATCAAATCTTTATGTTTTATATATATATTTTAGATTAATGGCTAAAATAAAATTCTTTTTTCTTTTTACAGTTCATTACTATTTATTATTCGTTCATTTTATTTACAAAGTTGATATTGTATTTTTAAGATCAATTTCATGTTTTGAAATTATGCTTTTAACAAAATTGGACTAAAATATAAAGATTTGTTAGAGAATTTTTTTTTTTAACTGAAGAAAAGGTATGAAAAAATAAACAAAAATATTTATGTATTTGTTTTAAAATAAGAAATTATGGAATAGTTATATTGGTACAAGTTTAATATTATACAAATTTGATTTATATATATTCAGAAGATTTTAGCTTGGAAGTGATTTTATTTTAATTGCTGGCAATGAGTGGGATGAAATTATTATTATTATTATTATTTTTATTATAAATATGCATTGTTTTTATTTGTCCAGAGATTACTTTCCTAAATGTTAAAAATTTAATTAATTCTGGAAGACAAAATTTGCCATGAATTTCAATGAATGTATGTAAAAAATATAAAATTTTCTAGATGTTCTATATTTTTTAAAATGTATTTATTTATATTAATAAATATAGTATTCAATTTGTTAATGTATTATTATATGCTAAAAGAATATTTTCTTTTTTTACTGCTTTATTTTTAAGCATATTACTGTGATAAACATTAGCTCACTTGAAGTGATTCTTATTTTCATATCAAGAAATCTACTTGCCCTAACCAGAATCTCTGGAGAACACATTCATAAAGATAAAACTTTATCAAAATTTTCAATTCTTTCTGTGTCTCAAATTTCCTAATTTTTTAAAATTCAAATTCTCTTAAAGAACTGTTCTTACAAAATAACACCTCATCTCCAAATTTAATTTCAATTTCGATCTTATATGAAAAAAGCACCAATAATATACATTCTATTTATTCCAAACATATATACACTTCGCACAACATACTCTTTAATAAACACTAATTCAATCTTAAAATGCTGCTATGCAAATGTATTATATGTTTGTATCCATGAAATATATATCTGTTATACAATTTTAAAAACCACATAGATTTGTAACTTCTGTTCTTTGTTTTATTAGCTTTGTATTTTGTATAATATTTTACTGTTTATTTAAACTTTTGTATTATCTGTCTTTAGCATACCAATTTTATGTGCTTTGCATAATTTATGCAGATATTTTATAATATTAGTATAATAAAATGTAATATAAGTTTGACTTTTAACTACATGTTAGAAAATTATTTTTTTTTCATAATATACTTTTTATAAATAATTTGTTGATTTATAAATAAAATTCCACAACCCTTTATTTTATTTATACTTTTTTATTAGTGTTTTGAACTATTTCACGTTCTTGACAGTTATGACATTTTAATTTTTGAGTTTTCAAAATTCTATTTTCAAAACATTTAAGAATTTAAATAACTGCTAAAAACAGTCAAAACACTAATAAAAAAGCAAAAATGAAAAACAAAAAGTGTGGAATAACAATCATAACGTATTTTAAAACTATAGATAAATAAAATTATTCAAATACTTCGTACCAAATAGTGCTTTGTTTATGATTTAATTGAATAGTAATAAACATATTATTGACATTTCTGCCTGCTATGTATAATAATGCATGCTGATATAATAGATAAACAAAAATATTACCAGACAATAAATTCTTCATTGTTATAGGTAAGTCAAATTTACAAGATTTTAGAGCAGTCCCCATTTATTCATTTTATTTTTATTAAATATCTACTTTGTTAGAATTATATTATTTATTCATGCATTTATTCATTTATTCACCTGTTTATTTATTCAATTCATTCATCCATCTCTCTCACATTTTTATTTCTCAAATTTTGATAAAAAAATGTTTCTGTAAGAATCAGAACAGAGTGTTAAGTTTATGTTACAGGTGTACTTCTGCAAATGGTTGTTTTTAAATTTTATTACAAAATGGTTGTATGATTTGGTTCACTAATAGCATGATGGACGTTGGTGCTTCAAGTCCACAAATTGGTCCATGTATCGCAACTTCCGGCAGTTGAACTCAGCAATAATACAACCATTTGATAATTTTTATTTATAAAAATATAAACGATTTTAATTATAACTTGAATGCTTTTTATTTATTTATTTAAACTTTTATTTATATAAAAAAGGCAATAAAAAGATTTAAATGCTATCGTTCAAATTTATTTAGAAAGTCACATATTTTAAATGACTCATATTTTTATTTTTATTAAAAATTGGAAATGATTTTTACCATGTGTAAATAAATTGGAAAAAAAATATTTTATCTATTATGCAACATTTTAATATAAATCACTCACTGTTATAAAACTAGCTATGTAATGGGTTACGTTTTTGCACATTATAACTGATATAAAAATATATGACATTAATGGAATATTTTATAATATATTTATACAGAAATGTTGCTAACATTTCTGCTGCTTAGAAAGGATGTGTATGTACAACTTGTGATACTATATAATGTAAGTGCCATATGTTTGAATTATTTTAATAAAATTTTTGCTGATTTTCAAATAAAGTGAGTTAAAAACTAGATATTTATATATAAAAATTATTACAGATCTGGTTTTCAAGTTAAACAGGTGTATATAAAAAGGTTTGAATGTATGAATTATTTTCTATTGGTTTTCAAGCTAAGCATATTGAAATATTGTAACTTTTTAAAGAAAAGCTTATTTGTATATATATTATTCTACATAGTGATTCATCTATATTTACTTTTAAGAGTAGTCTGATTAAAAAAAAGCAAATCTTTCTTATATACTGCTGACATTTCTTATAAGTAATTAGTAAAACTTCAATAAAGATTAATTTTGAAAGACAATTAGAAGTATATTTGTAAAAAGTTTACATCTTATTTATATATTTCTCTTGTTTCGAAATTAACTAGTACCAAAAAATCTTTGCCATATAGCTACAAAATAAAATTATTATGAACAAGGACAGTGTAGAAAATATTAACAAAAATATATAAATGAAAATAAAAAAGAAATGAACTTAAAGTATAATTTTAATTATATCAATTAATTAATTTTAACATGTTAGTAATTAATATTTTTTTTATATGGATAATATTATATGAGATTATTTAATAAGATTGAATATTATTTAATTTTATCTTATGCAATAATAAACCATATTTAAAAAGGCTTTTATAAAAAACAAGACCGTTATTTAACAATTTGTATTTCAATGTCTAATTAATCATATTGATATTATTTATGTAAGAATAAAATTGATCTATTGTTGTCAAGTTTAACCATCTCTAATGATAATAGAACAAGAACGATTGAATCCGAAAACGTATAAAGTGATTGTTGAAAATTTAATATATAATTGGTATTTTGAAGATTTGATAATTTCAATTTGTTTCAAACCCACACGCACGCATCCACACACAAATATATGTTCAAAATTACAAGCAACAAAACTTACGTTTTAATACTCGACTTAAGACTTAACTGAAAAGGATAATGATATTGTTAAATTTTATGAAATATTTAATTATTTATTTGTGCTTATCTTCATTATATATTAATTTTTTAATAAGTGAAGAAAAGTAAGTAAAAATAAATAGGGCTTTAGAAAGTAGGATATTTGATGAACTATTTGAGTTATTAATTTTTTTTTTTTTTAAAAAAAGGGAGCTACTACTAAAGAAACAGAAAATGGCAAAATTTTATTTATTATTATTGATTAAGTTTATTACTCCAAATTTATAGATACTATTAATTTTTTTCTTTCAAAGAAATACACAAAACTATTTTAAAGTTTTTGAAGCTGGGATTAGTCAATATTCTAATAATATAACTAATAAAAAAACTTACACTATTATTATTATTATTATTATTATTATTATTATTATTATTATTATTATTATTATTATTATTATTATTATTATTATTATTATTATTATTATTATTATTATTATTATTATTATTATTATTATTATTATTATTATTATTATTATTATTATTATTATTATTATTATTATTATTATTATTATTATTATTATTATTATTATTATTATTATTATTATTATTATTATTATTATTATTATTATTATTATTATTATTATTATTATTATTATTATTATTATTATTATTATTATTATTATTATTATTATTATTATGTTTCAAAGGATAAACTTTATTAATATTCTATAAGGTTATACAAGTTACATTTGACACATAGTTCTTACATATAAATTAGTTTCACAAAACTGCATATGTACAATGATTTGATCAGTAACTGTATGCGTTTTCAAACTAGAAGTCTCTAAGAAAAAAAAGTTTAACAAAATCAATGATGATCACTTAATCATAAGATAATATTCAATTAGATATATAATTAAATTAAAGCAGGAATGCATCTAGTTTGTGTCAGTTGGCTTTAGAACTGGCACAAGGATCCATGTTAGATATAGTTTCTTTTTTTTGTTAATGCTTTTATATAAGTTCTTGTATATTCCAGGTGTCAATGTACTTAGATTGATCTGTAATCTTTATGTCTCTTTCACGTATGGTTTGCAGCTTATTTCTGAACATGTTTGGATGTCTTCTGGGATTATAATTGTATATGAAATTACACCTTGTACACCATAAAGCATAGAGTAGAAATGTGCAGATTCTTATTTCAGCAAAGATACCCCTTTTAAAAGAGTCAAAAAGGGTTTTCATATTGATTTTTTTACCCTTGAGTGAAGTGCTAATAATTTTACGAATGTTTTCTAGACTTGAGCATGAGAAAAAAAGGTGGTTTTGTATCTCCGAGTCCCTATGGCAAAGATTACATATATCATCTATATCTTTATAGTTTCTTTGATATTTCAAAAAGTGTTGTGTAGATAGCAAGTCTAGATTTATCTTTAGGAGAAAGTCAAAATATTTTGGTTCAAGTGACCATAGTTTGAATTTGCGACATAATTGTTTATTATTAATATGAAGTGGAGTTTGTACATCAGCTTGATTTGGATGTAGAAGTTGATAAACTTCCCAATATTTATATTTGGCTTGTGGTGGTTTAAAGTTAAGAGTGTGAATTGTTAATAATGGTGTAAGTAGTGTGTTCAGATATCTTTGGAGAGGAGGTGGTCTATCTGTAGGAGTAATCTTGGCAGCAATTTCTAAATATGGGAATTTTTGTGCACATGTAGATATTATGTTCAATGTTTTTTGTATCCTGAAGACATGTATTGAGTGAAGGCCAAGGCCATTTTGTGAAAGGGGTTTTCTTAGGCGTTTTATTGATCTTTTTTCCCCAGAATAATTTTCTGCATAAGGAGTCTATTTTATTTGTAAATGCCTTGGTATAAATGATTGTTGGAGTAAAATAAGAGATTTTTGTAATCACTAGCATGTTAAGCAAGGCCATTTTTGTATATATAGAGAGGTAGGCTTTGGAGAGTGAATTGACAGTCTTTTCCACTTTCTCTATCAAATTTTTCTGTATGAACGATCTCATAGGTGAATGTCGTAAATAAAAGTTGAACCCAAGAAATGCGCTTGGTCTAGCTTTGAAAACTTTATTAATGCTATTACCGGTGAAGATCTGCCATGCACACGATTTCTCCATATTGAATGTTAGCTTGTATTCTTTTGTAAAATTATTAAGTATCTTAAGAAGTTTGTGAATTTGTTTTTGAGATGATAGAAATATTGCTATATCATCCATATATGCGATACATGAGATGTGATGTTGTCATTGATGGTGGGCATGTAGATTCCTGAAAATTCATTTTCTATTATTTTTATAAGAGGGTTGATATAGGCAGTGAACAGTAAGGCACTGAGAGGTGAGCCCTGAGGAATGGACTGATGTGGCACTATTGGTGGTGAAGTTTTCCCATTTAGGGAAACATAAATCTCACGGTTTAAAAGCAAGTTAGCAAGCAAGTTTAGATATGCGTTCGGAACTGAGTATTTTTTTGCAGAGTTTTAAGAAGAGTACTGATGGAAATCATGTCAAAAGTGGCTTCAATATCTAGTTGAATAACAACTGGACTGTATTTTTTATTATCTCTAACAGTTTCTATAGTTGACTTGAATAGAAAGGCTGCCTGTCCTGTTGAGGATTCCTTTTTGGAAAATTGCATTTTTGATAGGTTTGGCAAAATGAATGGCTCTATTTTATCTTTTATCACTGATTCTATTATCTTTATGCCAAGGGAGCACATTGAAATTGGACGTAGGTTAGTGGTGTTTGAGATTAATTGTTTCTTTTTCATAAATGGCACAAGCATAATTTGATTTAAGCCCTGTATTTTATAGATGCCTTTAGTGAGGTAGGAAACTAGGTTAAGCATATATTGTGCAGCGATTTTATCAATATGTTTGTATACAAACTTGGGAATTCCATCTATGCCAGGATGACATGAATCTGGCATCGCTTCTATTTTTTTAATGAAATCTTTTAAAGAAATTTTAAATTCATTTTCTGATCTATCTTGTGAAAAGGCCATTAGACTTGGAGAGGATACCCTCTGAAATTTTTCTCTATACAATATGTAAAGCCGCTCCAACATAAAATCTCCATAGACAATTTCAGTTTGAACTTTAATAGCTGCTGGGATTCGCACCTGGGAGGGGTGGCCTAGCGCCCATCTAATAAAGTTTCTGGTATACATGTGTGGTTTATTTAAATATAACCTTTTCTTTTTAATGGAGATATATTCTTTAAGCTGGTTTGTTAACTCTTGATATGTCTTCTTTAATGCCATCAGACAGGAACGATCGAGATTTGATTGAGAAGTGCCAATAATTTTTTTATAGGTATCATCCATAAGCTTTAGTAGTTTTGTTGGGGATGTTGTTGTCCTGGTAAGATGATCAATATTAAATGGAAGCAGGTTAGTAAAAGCACACCATGCTTGGACTGGATCCATTGTAATATTCTTCAACTTGTGTAGATATATGTATACTTCTGAAAAAAGATATTCTGGTGTGTGTGATGGTAGTAGAACTCTGATGGTTCTTCCTGTATTAATTGTTGTTCTATTATCAAAATTAATTTCCAGTGACACTAAAACAGCTGCATGATCAGAGAGGGGGGAATTCTTTAATTGAATGCATATCATGTTATATAATGATGGCAAATAGAAAACCAGATCTATAAGTGATGAATGTCTACCATTGTTAAATGACATGGCCTTCTCCGGTAGAAAACCTCTTCCACTCATCATCGGAAAGGACAGCTGATGTAACCATTTGCTGGTGAAGGTCTGATATGTCATGTTGAAATCTCCCAAAATAATCGTCGGATACATAGCATTTATGAACCTAGAGTTAAGTGTTTGTATAATTCTATTTATAATAGTGGGACCTGGGGAGGATATAAACAATTGCTATGTTTAAGGTAATGACTTTATGAGTGAATGTAATTATCAGCAAGTGTGCATCAATATGTAGGATTTTGAAAGAACTAAATGGGCAGGCTTTATCAATGATGATGCCTGTACCCACTGATGGAGCGTCAGATGTGTTTGAGAAGGCTGTAAAGCCTTTGGAATTTAGCTTGTCTGTAGGGTTGATTAATGAGCCACTGTAGATTTTTGTTTCGATAATGCCCATTATCTGCGGTTTAACAATGTCGTACCATTTAGCGAGGAGGTCAATTTTTTGTGGGGAGTTTAACCCTCTAACATTAAAAACTCCTATTTTAATATCCATTATTTGTATGTGTGTGCACGTATATATCAGAATCTAAGCCTAGCATAGGAAAGTTTTATTCTAAAATAAAGTTAAATATTTTAATAAGGGAATCTGTAGTATATTTTAATGGATCAATAAATATGCATTGTTCAATTATTGTCTGTAGATTTGGGAGAAATATCATTGGATCTCATTTTCCTGTCTATGAATGGGTTTTCAAGTGAAACTTTATTTATGTTTGTAATACTATCAGTTTCCTCTTCCATTGGACTATTTTCTGATGAGTATGTGGCAATTAGAGAGGCATTGTAACTTTGCGTGATGTTAGCTTTTTTTCTAGAGACTGGAGGAGGGGAATCATTATCACTACTTTCACATTCTAGAGCCATGAGTTTCTTGGGATTATTACCTGATTTTTTTTTAGGTGGCCGACCTGGTTTTCTAGTGATTTGAGGAGTTTCTAGAATTTGTAGGGGCGGCAACACTGCAAGTGATTCCATTATTTCGAGAGATGTTTTATTAAGAGGGGTTGAGATTTCCGGATTAGGAGAGGAGGGAACTTCAATGCTATCGGACCCTGTAGTATGTAGAATCACATTTCCACTATTGCTAATGTTAGTATCATTTTTTCCCTCAATATTATGGTCTGTCGATTGCACATCTTCATCTACAGTCACTTCTTGATTACTATGAAAGTCTTCTTTTGGGCATTGATGTAAGGGGGATGCACTCATATTACAATTATTACAATATAAAGCCGGACAGTTACTAATAAGATGACCGTGTTCTTTGCAATGAAAGCATTGCGGTTTTAGACCATTTATAACAAGAAATAATGTTGCTGCTTCATCTGCAACTTGTGTTGGAATATTTTCGGGATTAATGTTCTCTCCCAGTTTTACTTTAAATCTATAATTATTACTAAATATTGGGATGGGTATATTTTTAATCTGTAAAGGCTGAAAATCTATCACCTTCCCGAATGGTTTCATAAGTTTAATGAAATCTGTTTCTGTGTAACCTAGGCAAGTTTTTTTAATTAAACCAGTAATAAAGTTTTTCCTGTTGGGATTGACTACAACTAATATGTATTGCCCCAGAGTTTTCATTTCTTGTCGGAACAATTTTTTGCTTTCTTCGTTTACAAATTCAATAGCCAGATAACGCGGATTCGGATGATCTCCCACGAGAACTATCAAATTCCATAGTTTTTTATTATTTATCTCTTCGAATAGAAGCTCCTTAGGGAATCTATATAGCAAACAGTTTCTATCTGTAATTGCTATGACAACGGAGCGTTCAGTGAAAAAACGTTTAAATGAATTGAAGAGTTCCCTAGGGATCGTCTGGTTAAACACTTCAGATATTTTATTAAGGCTATCATTAGACCAAGGCTCTTTTATTGTGTTAACATAGGTTTCAGTGATTTTTGGGGTAAGATCTAGTTTCATCAGATCTCCTGCTATAGAATGGTGAAATCTAGGTGCTAGCTGCGTTTTCCTTGAGAAAAACAATCGCGTATTATTTTCACTTTTTTTTACAACCGTTGATGGTAATTTTGCAACATGTGCATAATAACTTTTAAATGTGTCTGAGCTGACAGACATCATGGCTGGATGTTGGACATCTAAGTCCATTATGCAATCAATCTGTGTTGCCTTTTTGTATTTCTCTTCTTTTTTAAATTAATCTATTAGTTTTCTATTTTATAGTTATTAGAGATATAAAACTCTTACCTGTAATCGGTATATTTTATATTTTAATAAATTGAGGAGCACGATCTGAACGAGTGGTAAGCTAGAGGCGACCTCTGGTGTCTTATGTATTATTATTATTATTATTATTATTATTATGATGATGATGATGATGATGATGATGATGCTGCTGCTGCTGCTGTCTCTTGTAGAAGTAGGATGTGTTTTTTTCTTTCTCTTAAAACCATTGGAATTTTTTTTTTTTAAAAGAGCCTTTCGTTATTTTTTTTATCAGTTTTTTGGATATCATACTGTTTTTTTCTATGTTATTACATGGACAGAGGGCTTATCTAAACGTTATTCTTATGGCTGACATCGTTTAATTTGGTACTATGTTTTTAAGATTTTTACATTTTATAAGTCTCTATTCAAAGATTGATATGTGCATATTTTTTGTGAAATTAATTGGATCAAAATATGTTTTTTTATTGATATTCAATTTTTTTCTATTGTTCTAATATAATTGATCTTTTGATAACTGCTGACATTTTTTGACGTCAAAATTAATTACTTGAAGTAGCTTCTTTTAATGGATATTTTAAATGGTTTTTTTTAATAGATTGTTTACACCTTGGGGATTTTATAAATAAATGGTTGTTTTTTTTTTTTTTTTTGAGTGATCTTCAGTTGGAACTAATAAGCCTAGAGGATTTTATTAATAAAGCATACAAGACTCTATTTTTGGATCTATTGACTATTATATCGATTTATACAAAAATCTACTATATTTTGGATCTATTGACTATTATATCGATTTATACAAAAATCTACTATAAAGTTTTAATTTAACATTTTATTTTTTTTTTTTTTTAGTTTTAATTAATTTCTTCAGTTTGGATAAGATTGATAACTTATTGCTTTTAATTACTTAGTGATTTCTTATCTTCGTTCAATCTAGAGTGTTCCAAATTACTTCACCTTAGGATATTTATCTTTTTTTTAAACTTCATTTCAACAAATTTTTTTTATTAACAATAAATAGTGATTACATACTAATAAAGGATAGATAAATGAATAAATTGTACAATAATATGATTGTATAATGTTCTATTTGTCATCTGGCTAGATTTTGTTTTGAGAGTACAATTGTTATACTCTTATGTGGTTAGGTATAGTGATGAGATTCCAAGAACTTGTTTAATGGAATAAGCATTTTTAATATAAACATGCATATTTTCTTTTAGAATTTCCTATTCTATAATGCTGGGTAGGTGGGAGTTGATAATCAGGAAAAAGAAAGAGCAGTTAAAGACCAGGTGTCATCAAAGACTTTACTGGAGGCCAGGAGCTGGTCACGTTTCTTGATTTTTTTGAGCGTTTGATAAAACAATGGTATGATTTGTGGCGGGGGTAATTCCATGAGAGTTTTGCATCTCACTATCCATATGGAATAAAGGACAAAGGTAGAAAGCCTTATTATTGAAAAAAATCCATTATGAATGGCATTTTCAAGTGAGAAAATCATATCAGGTCTTATGTTGGAATTAATTATAATTATCTCTTTCAGTGTTTTAAGTCTTGGGCACCAGTGTATAATATGGTCTATGGTTTCATCTTCACGAGCACACAGACCACATATAGGATCAATGCTGTTAAAACCTCTTTGGTGATAAAGGAACCAATTCGTGGGAAGCGCATTAAGATTTATTTTAATGATGAAGTCAAGGAATTTGGGTTCCAGACTCCATCTTTTGAAGTGTGAAATGAGTCTTTGGTTGGTTATTTTTAGGCTGGTTTTAATGGGTTGTTGATTATAGTTGATTATATTGTATGCTTCCCATAAGGTGATTTTTTTGTTAAGGTTAGAGGGCATTATTGGGTTATAAAGTTGTAAGTGGTCTATTAGGGAGGCTATCCATGAACTGGCAGAGGGCGGAGGACGATCTGTCAGTGTATTTTTTTTAATAATGTTGGAGTATCCACATGAGATGATCAGATTATGTAGAATGTTGTGGGTTTTCTGTAAAATGATTGCTTGTATTGAGTGGAATGACAGTCCATTGAACCTGCGTGGTCGTTGGATGCCTCGCAAGCTAATAGCAACTGTCCTTCCTCTCCAGAGAAGTTTGGTACATAATCGGTTGATTTTATTTTGAAACTGTTTAGACATCTTTACGAATGGGAGATAATATGAGATTTTTGGCATTATGATCATGTTGAGGAGGCCAACCTTTCCATATAATGAAAGGTATACTCTAGAGAGTGACGTGGTGATGGCTTCAGTTGAATGGAGGATTGCATCTTGAATCTCTCTTGCCATTGCAGTTGGTGTTTTGAAGATTGGGAAACCTAGGTATCTTTGGGGTTTTGCAGAAAAGGGAGAGTTAATTTGTTTACCAGACATGATCTTCCAGATGGAAGATTTGTTAAAGTTTATTTGTAGGCCAAGTTTCGCTGTATTTCTGTTTAAGATGTTCATGAGATGGGGAAGGTATTTAATGGTGGGAAGAACAACCATGATGTCATCTATATATGCAAATACATTGAAGTTTTTATTGAGAGAGGGAAGGAAAATTCCTGGGAGGTTTTTTTCTATATCCATCAGAAGAGGGTTGATGTATGCTGTGAAGAAAAGGGCACTGAGTGGAGATCCTTGAGGGATCGACTTGTATGGCTTGAAGCCTGGTGTAATCTTGCCATCAAGAGAGAGAAAAATCTCTCTGTTGTTGAGCAGATTGCTGATCATCTGAACAATCCTGGCTGGAATGTCGCATTCCAACAGAATATCCAGGAGGATATTTATCTGGACTGAATCAAATGCTGCCGCAACATCCAGCTGGACAGCAATAGGTTTTGATTTATGATGTCCTCTGATGTAATTGAATAGTGCAGTTACATTGGACATAGCATGCGAGGTTGATGATCCCTTTTTCCCGTATTGATTTGACGAGATATGGCTAAGGATTTGAGTTTGGATTTGATCTTTAATGACTGATTCAATTATCTTGATAAGCAATGGGGTCATGGAAATTGGCCGGATATTGTTAATGTCGTTTAGTGGTTTTGCTTTTTTAATAAAAGGCACGAGTGCCACTGGGTAAAGATCTGTTATGTTTCTGTTGCCGGAGGCTAGGTGATCAATCATTTTTTTAATAATTGGCACAGTGAATTGACTGAGGTGTTTGAGAAGGAAATTTGGGATGCCATGAAGGCCAGGATGAACGCCGTCCGGGAGAGATGTTATCTTCTTTTTGATTTGGATTTCTGTGATGCCATGTTCGCCGGGGTCACCAGCATCCAACCAGCTGTTTATAGGAGGAGCACCATCTTTTTGCATTAATTGGCAGAATTTTTTGCTGATGTGCTTTTTGTGGTTTCATTGTAACAATATTTGCATAATATTTTTTTTCCTTACTGGCATCTGCAATTGATTTGACATCCGTATTGTTATTTCTTTTACTAACAATGCAATTGTTATCTTCAGATGCCATTTCAACTAGATGACTAGATTTTCTTAGGACAAAATAATAAAAAAAAAACTTACTTTGTTAACAGCGTATTTTCTTATAATCCAGAAATCGATTATAATTTTCAAAATTATAAGATTTTTAAATTAATAATTAGATTCTGTTTGCCTTTAATGAAGTACATTCACGAGCTTTTGTAAGTTTGTTCCTAATAATAATAATAATAATAATAATAATAATAATAATAATAATAATAATAATAATAATAATAATAATAATAATAATAATAATAATAATAATAATAATAATAATAATAATAATAATAATAATAATAATAATAATCTTTGCCATAGGGACTCGGAGACACAAAACCACCTTTTCTTCTCATGCTCAAGTCTAGAAAACATTCGTGAAATCATTAGCACTTCACTCAAAGATAAAAAAATCAATATGATAACCCTTTTTGACTCTTTTAAAAGGGGTGTCTTTGCTGAAATAAGAATCTGCACATTTTTACTCTATGCCTTATGGTGTACAAGGTGTAATTTCATATACAATCATAATCCCAGAAGACATCCAAACACGTTCAGAAATAAGCTGAAAACCATACGTGAAAGAGACAGGAAGATTACAGAACAAACTAAGTACATTGACACCTGGAATATACAAGAACTTATATAAAAGCACACAAAAAAAACTATATTTAACATGGATCCTTGTGCCAGTTCTAAAGTCAACTGACACAAACTAGACGCATTCCTGCTTTAGTTTAATTGAAGTATATCTAATTGAATATAATCGTATGATTGAGTGAATATCATTGACTTTATTGAACTGTTTTTTTTTCTCTTAGATACTTCTAGTTTGATAAAGCATACAGGTACTGATCAAATCATTGTACATATGCAGTTTTGTGAAAACAATTTATATATAAGAAATATGTTGTCAAATGTAACTTGTGTAACCTTTTAGAACACTAATAAAGTTTATCCTTTGAAACATAATAATAATAATAATAATAATAATAATAATAATAATAATAATAATAATAATAATAATAATAATAATAATAATAATAATAATAATAATAATAATAATAATAATAATAATAATAATAATAATAATAATAATAATAATAATAATAATAATAATAATAATAATAATAATAATAATAATAATAATAATAATAATAATAATAATAATAATAATAATAATAATTCAATTCAATTCAATATCCATTTATTATGTGCATTTCAACGTTTACACTATAACAGAAATACACAATAAAGAAAAAAAACAATAATAATTAAAAAAACAAAACAAAAAACAACAACTATAAGCAAATACAAACCACATACATAAGATTATATATACATATATGTTAATAATTATAAATTTAGTTGTTTTCTAACATTCATAACAAATTGATCACAAAAATATCAATATTATTAAAGGTTAGATTATATACTATTTGCAATCTATTAATAACTGACTTACTAAAGAAATTATTTTTACATATACTAACCTTGAAAGTTTGCATTTCTCTTAATAAACGACTAGGTACTTTCAATTCTATTTTTGATATACAGTTACTGACATCAATTTCCCCATCAATCAACTTTTTCAACAATATCACATCTTTCAATATTCTTCTTTCTTTTAATACTGTTTTAACAATTTGACATTCTCCCATTATTAATTTATTAAATTTTTTTTCAACATTATATATTCTTGACTGAATATTAATCAGATTGAAGTTCCATATACAAGAATTATATTCTAAAAGTGTAACAACAAGAGAAAAAATAACCTATATTTTATGGAAATAGATAAATCTCTCCCATATCTCAAAATACAGCCCATCTTTCTGTATGCTTTATTAATAATATATTTAATATGTGCATTAAAAGTAAAATTACTACAAAATATAATTCTCAAATCGGATACAATCTCTTTATATTTAACCTTTGTGCTGTCTCTTATGAGACACGTTGACGATTGACGTCACTCTAATTTCATCATTTTTAATGCTAGGATAGACATTATAGACTTGTTAGCTAGGTTTTTAAAAGTTCTGTAAGATGCTGCCCTTTCTTGAATTATTTTACAAGTAGAAAATCAATAAAACTGACAGTAAAGCTTTACAAAGAATAAAGCTTGTCAGTGATTGGCTCTCAGCCATCAAAGACATTCTGATTGGCTGGCAAGGACAAAGAAACCACCTAATCAAAGAAAAACACTAAGATTTTCAATTCAAAAATGATAAACAAATATTTTAGACAATTATAAAAGTATTTTCTGACCAATTATAATTATTTTACTAAATAATGCTAAAAATAAAATTATTTAAAAAAAATATTTAAGATTTTAGTAAAAATATTTAAGATTTTAGCAAAAAAAATATTTACTTTTCCGTAATGTAAAACTGAAAAAAAAAATTTACATCAGCAACTCTTTTTAATTCGTTACTAAGTTTAGCTTTTAATTTGCTGCTATGGAATATTTCTACAATAAACAAATAGAAATTTATTTTTTAAAGAACTTTCGTTCACTTTCATAACCTGACAAATTATTAATATACTTTTTACAAACGAATCTAAAGTGAATATGATATTAAAAGGTAAATATATTTAGACAATTGACTTTGTCTTGGCCAATTAAAAGTTTTGATTTTTAACTCACTCGGGACAATAATATAATTAGGAGTCAAAAGGTTAATAACCATATTCTCAATTTTATATTGATAAACAAATTTTTCAGTTTTATTAGTATAGGAAACAATGCATGTTTTATTAATATTAATCTCCATATTGTTACACTTACACCATATAATAAAACTTTCTATATCCTTTTGAACCTCAATATGATCTCTATAAGTAATAATTGTTTTAAATAACTTACAATCATCAGCATAAGTAAGTATCATACTATTTTTTATGCTATGATCAAGATCACAATATAAACATTAAAAAGTAATGGTGCCAATATTCCACCCTGAGGAACACCTATCATATTATCAAAAAAAAGAGAATTGGTTTTATCCATATGCACATAAGATTTACAACCTCTCAAATAATTAGAAAACCACTCAACTAAATGAGGACTAACACCCAACATTTTAAGTTTATACAAAAGTCTAATATATGAAACTTTTGTCAAATGCCTGAGTCATATCAAAATATACATCTAATTTCTGCTGATCAGATAAGGCATGAGCAATATGATCAGATATCACCATTAAATTAGTTTCAACAGATCTACCAGGTAAAAAACCATTCTGATAACTTGGTAATACCCTAATCATATCTACAATAATATTACTATAAATACACCTTTCATAAATCCTAGCAAAAGGTGACAGAATTGAAATAGATCTATAATTACCAGAATCAGATCTTATCCCCTTTCTTAAAAATTGGTATAATGTTAGCTATCTTAAATATATCAGGAATAATAGTTTTCTCAATTGATAAATTAATGGGTACAACCCTTGATAATAAAATTAGGAATATTATCATATCCCATAGAAGATTTCGATTTAACTTTAGAAATTGCACTATACACTTCAGGAATTACAATTTTATTAACATCTATATTCCAAAAACTCTCTTTATTAAATTTAATATCAACCATATTATCATTATCTGAAGTATCTAAATACATATTTGTAAAATGATTGACTAGATCATCATAGAAGGCCTAATTACATTATATCTATAACTTTTACCTCCAACAATATTAAGATCTTTTATATAATTCCAAAACATTTGTGGATTATTCCTAAAATTTTCTTCAACTCTATTTAAATTATTATTATTATAATCTCTTTTCATAAGAGTCTTAGTATAAGCACGCAAACCACTAAATTTCTTATATAATTCTTTATCATTAGTTAATTTATATAACTTATGATATTTATGTTTTCTGTTCAAACCCTTACACAATTCCTTAGACAACCATTTAGGATATTTATTATTAGTATTCAAATAATGCCTAACAGGAATATATTGATCTAGACAATTTTGAACTATACCAACAAAATTATTTGCAGCTACATTTGGATCATTTTCCATCAAAACTACATTCCAATCAATATCCCCAAAAGCTTTATAAAAGTCATAATAGTCACCATGTTTGTAATCTCTCTTACTATTTACTATAGGCTTTATATGTTCATGAGAACCATCTATTACAAATTTCAAAGATGGATGATAAGGATCAGGGGGAAAAAAAGCTTGATCAGCCTCTCTGCACTTCAAATCATCCTTAGTGCTAAACAATAAATCCAACATACCACCCCTAAAATTAATAATACTATTAAGTTGAATCAATCTAACCAACTCAACAAAAAATTTTAATCTATAAAGTTTACTATTATCAGCAGTCTTATTACTATGTATTGAATAATCAGCTTCATTAAAATCCCCAACTATAATAATATCATTTATATTTCACCAATATATCTGCAACCTTAACTAAATATGCATCTAAATCATTCATTGACAAAGTAGGTCGAAGATATTATCATTAATAATTATCTGTTTCTGCTTTATGTCTTTTTTAATAGAAATCAAAGTACCACCTCCTCTTGTTTCATAATTATAATTTCTATCACATCTATACACACAATACCTATCATCAAATATACTAATATTATCAATTTCTTCTTTTAACCAAGTCTCTGTTAATAAGATAATATCATATTCATTTAATAACAATTCAAATTTAAAATCAATTGTCTTAGTTCTAAGACCACGAACATTTTGATAATAACAATTCATGAATTGCTATTTATTACACAGATTATTTTGCAAATTTAAATCTTGCACTATAGTGCTAATTTCATCAACATTATCAGTCAATATAATATCTTCTGTCTTTTCTTCAATAATCTTATTAATATTTAATATAGCATTATCCTGTGTACTATAAACATTAAAATTTCTTAAATATTTTATGTCTCCATAGAAGGGCAATATGACCACTGACAAAGGCCAAACATTACAGACCAAAACTTTATCAGATTCAGATTCTTCTATAGATAAATAAAATAATGAATATTTTTTAGACTTTGTATTCAGTTTATAACACACACTATTTATATCTAAAACATTTTTCAAATGGGCAGTCACATCTACAGCAGAGGTATCATTATCCATTCTAGTTAGAAAAAATTTTTTAAATTTCTTTCTTGCCTTAACAGCTTTTAAAACATGATTAACCTGATTCCCTATAATAGGCAAAGTACTTGCATTTTTAGTATTTTTATGCTTATTTTTTCCATAAAATACAGTTTTAAAACCACCCTTTTCTTTATCTGCACAATCTTTCAAATAAAAGGCATATGATTTTTTAGATGTGTTATCTTGATTAGAAATCCCAGACGATTCATCTGACATTACATTTGTTTTCATATCTGACTGACCAACCTTCACTTTAATTGCTTTATTCTTCTGTTCATTAAATTTAAAACTTGATCTATCAGTGACACTAAAAACTGCCTCCTTTTTTAATTTATCAACTCCTTCACTTCTATTTATAGTAGAAAGTGGAGGGAAATTTAAATCAGAAACGATAAGTTCAGGGGCTTGCTTTTCTTTTTGCTTTAAAATAAGTTGACTTTCTTTTTTATTAAAAACAACAGAATTTCTGTCTGTGCTTCTATAATCATTATTTTTTATTTATATCCAAATTATTAACAGATGCATTTAATAACATATTTTTTATCGTAATATTTTCTTCTTTCAATAATTTAATTTCAATTGATAAATTTGTAACAATATTTAAAATTCTATTCAATAAAAATGTAGATTTTTCAAACAATTAGTATCAATTTTAGGTAGATTTTTTTCTCCTTTATCAAAACAACGATTAGAAATAGCATTATTTTCTATTAATTTAGAAACGTCATTACCTTCACTTTCCAACAAATTTTGACCATTAAAAATATCCAAGTTTTGCGAATCATTTAACTCTGAAACAATGACCTCCATTTTGCTTTCATTGACTTCCATTATGTTATTACTACTTGAATTATGATTACATTTATCACAAATATAGGACACCATTTCTATTTCATTTTTATGCAATATTATTCCATTAGATTTAACACATGATTTATTATTATTATAATAATAATAATAATAATAACAACAAAACAACAACAACAACAACAACAACAACAACAATAATAATAATAATAATAATAATAATAATAATAATAATAATAATAATAATAATAATAATAATAATAATAATAATAATAATAATAATAATAATAATAATAATAATAATAATAATAATAATAATAATAATAATAATAATAATAATAATAATAATAATAATAATAATAATAATAATAATAATAATAATAATAATAATAATAATAATAATAATAATAATAATACAATAGTATTTCAGAACATCAAAGTTTTGAAAAAAATGAAAGAGATTTTATTGAAACACTGGTGATCTTTGGGAATTTTATTGTGTCTATGAATAAAATTCTTCTGGAGATTAAACAGAATTATTTTATTATACTGGTCATACAAATTTCTTAGCACAATGGATTATTATATGATATATATCTTCATCTTTTAACCATTAACATTTTTATGACAATACATGTTGAATTTTATAATAAATGCTATACATGTAGAAATATTTAAATACAATTAATTTGATTTTTTTAAAAATTTAAATTAAAGTTTTTTGTTGCTTTGTTGTGACTTTTAGCAAAAAAAACTGTTAAAGTATTTATTATATTATAAACATATACTATATGGAACTTATTTTTAAGTTTTGTTTAAAATTATGTATTATTACAGATAGGTAGAAGTAAAAAATGTTCTCTCCAACTTCCTCACAAAGAATTCTATAATATAATGTTTATATATGTGGCTTTATAGTATACTTATTAGCATACTCCTTTCTTATGATCATATCATGAGGAAAAAAATCTATGACATGTAAAAATTGGATTTTTTTCAGATCTGAAATAGGGTTTAGAATTTCGTTTTTGTATAACCACTCCATAACTATCTAAAATTAGTTACTAAATGGTTGTCTAATTATTTTTTGCTAAATCATGGAACAGAAATGAAAATAGCCCTCAGCTGCTACAAAGTAGTGAATCAGAAGACTGTTGGAGAGGCATATGAAATAGTTGAGATTGTTTTGTATTTATTGATAACAATTAAATTTAATGTTTGTAGGAACTGATACTGACTTTCGTGAACATAAACATATTGCTGTAATAAAATTTAGTTTGATAGTAAAAACAATAAAAATCATTTGATTATGTGATTGGAGGATATATCATACTGCATCAGAATGGCAGATTGAGTTAGGAATAATCCAGAAATGTTCAGTTATTGTATCTAGAAATTTCTATTCCTGCATAAAATTAAAAAAAAAAAATTTCTGCTTAATTCTTTGCACTCAGCATCATTTTTTTCATTATCAGTATACATTTTATATTTTGTGTGCCTCTGTTTAGAATTTATAAAAAAATAAATCAACCTTTTTTATTAATCATCCCACTTTAGGGCAAAGACATTTTCAATAACTCCTCATAGAACCTTTAATGAGAAGGCAGGATTCATCAGGATTTCCAATTATTGGTTAGTGAAGGTTTGAATAATTTTTGCTTTTGTTTACCTTTTACCTATGGATTTCTAAAGTTCAATATTGATACCTATTTAGTTAAGATATGGGTCAGGTGAGAGAAAAGTCTTAAGCTCTTTGAAAAACATTTTACTTGAGCTCAGATAGGAAAACAGCATGGCTGATGTGTGCAATACATGTACATCATTAAATTTTCACAGGTTTTATCAAGAAAGGAAGTTGAAATATTAAAATAATCCAATTATTTAAGTTATTCATAAAATGTTTGAGCACTAGAAATGACAACTGGAATGAAGATCTATGAATCTTGAGCTACAGAGTCAGCTAAATCATGTAGGGTAGTAATTTAAGTTCATATATTTTAATGGACTTCTTTTATTTCTTGCAATTTTAAGTATATTTATAAAAAAATAGATAAAACAAAAATAAATAAGAAAATTAAAATATTACAGACCCTAGAAATAATGCAAAGTTAAACTACATACATACACACGCGCGCGCAAGCACACACATATATATATATACACATGCATATATATATATATATATAATACATACACACATATATATATATATAAACTCAGTTTGAGATATGTAAAAATGAATGATTTAATCAATCAGCAAATAAATACATACTTAAATAGTTAAATATATAAACACACAAAAAATGTACTGATTTTTGGTTCAGAAATATATGATATTTTATAACTGCAAGCTTACTCAGCTATTCCTAGAATTAAATATCTTCTCAAGTAAATATACAGTTAAGTTTACAGTACAGTATTTAAATTAGGAAAGTCATGATTCTAATCAACAATGAAAAAATCAAGTACTCCTCCTCCATATTATAAAGAGTAAATCAGAGACATAATTAAATAAAGCTTACTACTATATATATGATTATTTTGCCAATATTTTTGGCTTTCTCCAAGTTTAATCTAGTTTTGCTCATTTATAGCTTCTCTTTTACACACCACATTGATAAATTTCTTTATTTTATCTATTCATCTCAGTTATAACCTCGTTTTAAATTTTATTGCAATATTTTGGGATCTATTTTAAGATTTTCATTGCCCATCTACAATCTGCTTTTTTAGAAATATATTCAGCTCGACTTCATTTCAGTCTCTTAATTCTTTTAATGCTGTCAATGATACCTATTTGGTCTGTTGCCTATGTATTTCACTGTATCTTTCTTACTATTTCCAACATATATCTCTCCATACTTCATTGAATAGTCTACAATTTCTGAAATGCTTTTTTGCTAAGTACCATGTCTCTGATCCATAAGTAAGAATTGATAAAATACATCTTTAAAATCTTTTTTTTCAAAGACATAAGCAAATTTTCTTTTAATATTAATCTATATCTACCGAAAACACTCTACAATTAATTTCAGTCATTATCTTTCTTCATATATCAATAGCCTAACCAAGGTGTTTGAAGTTGTTAATTTTTTTTACTTCATGATTATAAATCTTTATTTTCTTCTTCCAAATAAGTCCATTGAACATTATTTTGATCATTTTAGTATTTATTTTTAGTTCTACCTTTCATCTGATAATTTTTGCAACATTTCCTAAAACTCTGAAACATTATTTGCAAAAATAACCATAACTGCAAAATCTAGATGACTTAAATAATCTCCATTTACTTTTATTTCTTAGCTTCCCATTTTAAAAATACAAATGACTTCTTGGAAAATTGATAGAAAAGTTTTGAAAATATGAAAATCATTCTGCCTACTATATACTTATCAATGTTAATCTTCATATTACCATATAGTCTAACCACTTTGTTGCATTTGATAAATAATCTTTAGGGTATAACAATATCCTGGATCTTTACTGTGATGGTTCAAAGCTTTGGGGCATCTTTATAGAATAAAATGAATTTTCATAATCTTTAAATCCAAGGTAAATGCCAACTCATATCATTAACTTTTTGTATAGTTTTTATAATTGATTGTTAAAACCACTTTTCAATTCAGCTTACTCTTTTGGTTAGTTTGAATTCAATGTTTTTTGTAGATGAATTGTAATTATTTTGGTAAAAAATGATTTTGTATAGAACTGATAAAAGATTGATGAGATTGTAATCTGTAATATCTTCTTTGTCAATATTCTATTATTTATTTGGCACATCTTTGTATCATAGCTATTTAGTATATAGTTTTGTCAACAGTTTTTCTAATTTTTTTATTTATTATTTTTAAGTTATCAATAATAATTCCATCATTTCCTGGAGCTTTTCCATTCTTTATAGATTTAAATGTATGTCTCATCTATTCTTTTAAAATGCTTGACAATTTATAAGATGTCAGCATTATAGTAGTTATTTTGTTTCTTGTTTATTATTACTATATAATCTTTATAGTACTTTTTTTTACACATTTCATAACACCGTTCTTATTTTTAATAATTATTGTGTTCTTTCTCTTTATTGCTAAAACAATTTTTCTTTCAATATTAATATGCATTTGAAATTTTTATTTTCTTATAATATTATTAACTCTTTTTTGTACCATTACAGACAATTCCAGATATTCAATTTAAAGCGATTTATTTTTAAATGGCAGTAATTTTATTCCATCTATCTTTGTTGCAGTTCTTAATAGAGTATCAGTTATCTTCTTATTGATCTCAGTTAAGTTTGAATCATCTTCAAAGTTACTCAATTTTTTAAAATGATTAAAAAGTTCTAATTTACATTTATTTGTGTTTTTCTGAAGATTAGAAATGCTTTTTTAAATATTTTTTGACTCTCTACTTTTGCAATATTTCACTAATCAATGATCATTTTCTGTGTTGAATCTATTAAAAACATCATAATATTGAAGTACATATTTTCTATGGAATCCAGTTCAGCTCTACGTTCATTTAGATGCTCTCATGTCCATTTTTGTTTAGTATTTTTTTTTGTGAAGAAAGAATTCATGATATGGTGTGTTTTTTCCTGCAAATTGAACAAGTCTGTATTCTTTATCATTTTTTCACCATAAACAAATTTACCAACAGCATTTTCATCATTTAACCACTTAAACAATTCTATCATTAAAATCTCCCAATGGCAATTTTAAAATGTTCATTGGTCCAATCAAAATAAATTTGTTCATCAATATAAAAGTTCTTTACTTCATCATAATGAAAACTTGTTAGGACATAAACCTGAATTTCTGCATTTAGTATTTTCTATCAAATTAAATAACTAATCTTATCATTCTATCTGATATAGCAACAATTTTTACAAATGTTGTTCTTAAAATTTTATTTATAATGAATTCCATTCAATTTAAGTTTCCAGTATCTATACTTTTATAATAAAATACATACCATCTTTTCAAATCATTTTTTCACTTTTCTCTTAATTAATGTAATCTTTCTTCACTTGAATATGATGTACAGATATAAGTAGCTAAATGGTAGATCATCATATTATTGCCCTCTAGGTTTATAACCAGGGATTCTTAGTAATTTTCTCATCTGGCTATCATCTACTGCCTTGACTAATGACTTTACATTCTTCTAGGAACAAATGCCATAATTTAGTTTTGTCTTTCATGATTATAAGTATCTAATAAAAAAAAAACTCGTTAATGCAAATTCATGCTTCCAAAAAATTCAACTGATTTTCAATTATAAATTATCAAGCAAGTGAGAAGAAAGCCATGGTATTTTTTAATTTTGAATTCATGGCTAAACAGACAATGAACTCACTTTATTGACTGACACAGGTTGATGAGTCGTTCATGTTTTTTTCTATCAAATGAATAAGCATATAATAATGATACCTACAATAACAATTATGTGAGATGGACATTAGGAATTTTCCCGCTCATTTCCTTTATGGTTTCAAAGAGAAATCGATGGATCTCTTTTCAAGTATCAGCAAACTTCTTTCTGCAGTTATGATTATTAATTATATATAGTCTGCATATATATATTTCAGGATATTTTAATATTTTTAAATACATATGTTTAGTACATTTTGACTTTCCAAGATTTGTTTCATTTATCGCAATATCCACTCTTGATCTATGTTTTTTATGTGTCATTTTTATTATAATACACTTTTCTCAGTTATTATTTAAACTAACCTTCACAATAAATAGTTTAATGACATATTGATTAAATTAGTTAGTTTTTGTAATAAATACTTCATTAATATTTACAACTTAAGTTAGCTAATTTGTTTGACTTTATTTATAAAATTAATCTACCTGTTATTGAACGTAATAAAATGATGAAGGAAATTATTATTATAAAAGTATATTTCTCATAATTTCATTTAATAATTTATATAAAATTCTCAAAAGCAAAATATATGAAATAAAAAAAGAAGTAAATAAAATAAAAACTTTAAATGCTAATTTGCCAGATTCTTGCGAATGCCAACAAATTGAACTGTTTGTGAAAAAACACACTTAGTCGCAATCTTTTAAGATAATTACTCTGATTCCCACAGGCTTTGCTGACCTTTCAAAGTCTAGCCCAAGAAAACGTTTTTATATTAGTTTTAAAACACTGCAACAAATTAAAATAGTTTATAAACAGTTTAATTAAATAGCATTGTAGTTTCCAAAAAGAAAAAAAACAACGACATAATCGTTGGTTTTAACAAATAAACATATGAAAAAATCAAACTAGAAAAAGTTAAAATCGTTATAATTTGGAGATTATAAATAAAAACGAGATTGCTATTAAATGAAAAGTCCCTCTGATTTCTTTTGAAAGCCTTAAAGAAATCGAACCGGGCAAATTTCTAAGGGTCCACCCCATTGTCATAGCCACTATTATTACTATGTGCTTTTTATATAATGGCAAACGGCTGGTTTTTGTATCTGAATTAAAAAAAATCCATTCCCCAGATGGCTGATAGCCCTTAACTGAATAAATCATTTGGTCATATTTGAAAGCAGAATGAATGTGTGCATGTTTGTAAATGCTGATTTTTAAAAATATTTATAGTCATGTTAAAAAAATATACAATGTTTTTTTATTTCCTAAAGTCTATAAAGTCACAGCCATAGAAAAAACTTCTCCCTAAAGTTATAAGATGCTAACATTTTCTGGCCTAGACTGTCATTTGATGATCATACAATGAAGTTGAGAATTATGCTGTATCAGCATATTCTACTTTACTTATATACTAACCAAAATAAATAAATAAACAAACAAAATATTAAAATTCATTAACTAAATACATTTGCAATATGTCAGTTGCCATTTTCTATCTGGAAATGTTACATACTACCACATTAAAAAAAACAAACATTAAAATTTATGAATTTAATAAATTTTACAATGTAGAAGCAATTATTTTTCTGTCTTACAATGCTGTGTGGAATCATATTAGTTAATAAAAAAAATTTCAGTTTATGTTGAAAGCTCATACATTTTATTCTTTTTTTGTTGTCCTTTCTGAATTTGATATACAGTATTTTGCATAATAAAACATCTGTGAAATTGATGCAGACTTAAAAACATCAAAACAACTAGCGAGGTCATAGTCCACTGACAACAAGACTGCTATCATATTTCAATAGAAAAAAAGGTATTAAAAAGGGATATTATTGAGAGCATATTTAACTGCAATGAAAGCCAGACATTTCTCTAATCATTTAAAAAAATAATGAAAATATTGTACTGTAAGGTTTTTAAAATTTTAGTTTATAAGTGAATGTGTATGATGAACACACAGTAAAATACATGAAAATGTGCCTTCTATTCCCTAGTCTATTATTATTTTTCAAAATTTTATTTATACTATAATTTAATTCATATATTTATACAATATATATATATTGTACCAACTGAAATTGGGTCTAATTTCAGTTTTTGGTGTAAGATTAAGCATAATTTTTTATTTTATTTTCTAATTAGTTTAATAAGTAATGCATTAATTTGAGAGGAATGGTTGCTATGACAATGAAGTGTTAAAGTAAGGAATGTATTATTGTTACAACATAATTTAATAAATGAATCCTATTGATTTAAAATACTCATGTAAACAATAATATTTATAATTTTAGTGAAATTGTTATTGTTTCTTTGTTTTATGTATTTTTATTTACTGCACTCATAAATAATATGTCACAGACATTTAAAAATATATATTTAACCATACTTAATTTTCACACGAATTATTAAATTGTCCACCATTTTTTTTAAAAAATGGTAGCCATTTATTAAAACTATTGATGCTATAAAATATTGATATCAAAGCAATGCTATCTTCATAAGATAAAATAGTGAGTTTCACTTCACAAAAAAGAGGACTGTAACATATATTATAAATTTGTATTTTTCTATTATATAATCTTTAAGAACATCTCTCACATTTTCCTATAAAAATTGCAAAACTAAAATTGTCTTTAATGAATAATATTTCTGTAAATTTTCATTTCATCACTCTCACGCAAGATAGGAACTGATTTATATCCACTTTTAATATCTTGTGGAGGGGTGTAATTATTAACATATGATCAAAGTCATAGCACGTTTCATGCTGAACCAGCCCTCATCAGTTGTTCAGATAACAATCTTTTACACATATCTTTATAATTGTTTAGTATTTATATAGATAGGGAGTTCCTGCAGTTTAACTGATAAATGTCAAACTTACTGGATTAACAGCTTTGATTCAAGCTATATGGTGAAAGTTTATTAATAATTTGTATTAGTCATTCATTAGATAAGAATATCCACTTAATGAATAATTCTGTAGAACAATTTTCATTACCCTACTCTCATGCAAGATAAGAACTGGTTTCTATCTGCTTTTAACACTTTGTGAGGGGATGTAATCATAAACATATGACCAAAGATATATGAAAAAGATGTACGATCCCCAAGATGCATATTTCATGCTGAAATTGCAATTATTAGTAAAAGTGGATAGAAATCAGTCTATACATTATGTGAGAGTGGATAATGGCAGTTACACTATAGCAATATTAAAAATTATTAATAAAATCATCTTTTTCTCTTTTTGTTTCCAAATGGAAAGGTTTTCATTTAAACTCTTTTTTACAATTTGATATGTATCTACTATTATTAGAGATTTCTATTTATAGATTTTTGTCAAACAATTTATTGATTGTAATAGGTTATATATATATATATATATATATATATATATATATATATATATATATATATTGTACAGGATACAAAATCCATCCTTATTTTTTTTTTGAAGCTCTAGTATGGTTTTTAAAAAATGTCTTTGATATAGTTTTCCTTAAGGATTTGTAAATAAGTTGTTAGTATATTGTTATTTAGTTCAGGTTTATGTATTTATTATGATATATGCTTTGTTTTGAGATAAATCATTATAATGGCAATATATGTATATAATTATGGATGTGTGTATAAAAAATAATCATTAGCAATAGTATTTAAATTGCTAAATATAATTATATTGTACCTTTATTTATTTATTTTTAAAAAATTATAAAAGATATACTAGTATTATTCTGGTTGTTTAAATATTTATTTGATTTGTAAATTACAACATAAATTTTTAAATGTAATATATATATATCTATTTTTTTTTACTGATATTATTTCTTATTTTTTTTGTTACTTAAAAAAAAATAATTTTAAATTGCTAAACAATGATGTTAAAGATTATTTTTCAATCAGCATGTGATTTTGGAAGGCTGATATCATCATCATTCTGGCAGGTGAATAAAAAAGTTAAAAAGAAGACATTATTTTCATTCGTCATTTTCTTCAAATTTCTCTTATAAATTTCTTTAAAAAAATTATTGTATTAAGGATTTATAATAAACACAATGTGCTAAGTACAACTTTTGTCATTTTAAGGCATTTGCCTTCCTACTTGTTCATTAATCAACATTGGAAACTTCATTAAAACATAAAACTTCAAAAGTAAACCGGCGTTCTTCAATAAGTTTAAGAAAATAGCTATCATAATTGATCAATACATTTTATTATAACTTCCAAATTACTTAGTGATCCAAAAATAATATTCAAATTCATCGCGTATATAATAAAATATCCAAGAAATAATTGAAGTTAATGGTTTAACAACAAGAAGCAAATCTCTTCATTTACTTACAATATGTACATATTTACGTCACTTCAAGCCATTTTAGGATGAATAAAAAGTGCTGGAGATAATTAGCTGATTTAAAATAATTGAACACTAATACAGATAGATGAGGGTAAAAAAAATATCTTATTTTTTTTATTGTCTATTTTTTTTTGATTTTTATATAACATATGATATATATTTATGAAAGAATATACAACTGAAATTTAAATAAAACTAAATTACAAATTTCTCATGAATATTAAAATTTTAAGAATGATGAAAGTCGATTTTAGTATATATATTTGTTTATTTATTTTAAAGATATTTTATAACTCAAACTATGCAAATATGTTGTAATTATAAATATATATAATATATATATGTTTTTTTTTTTTCACTTTTTATTTGATTTGCATTTTGCATACAGGTGTATTAAATAATAAAGGTCATTTGTCAATTTAAATTGGAAAGCAATAAATTATATTTCAGTGCATAGGAATTGTATAAACATACAAATTTATAGAACTGTATTTATAAATAATATCAATGTTTAATCATTACCTTAGTTCTTCAATTATTATTTAACAATCTGGTTGCATTTATTCATATCCACTAAGTCTTATAAGTTAAAATATTTAATAATTCATACTTGTATGCATTATATATATTAGTGCCAATATTTCGTATGCTGGGCACTATCTTTATTTCTATGTAAGTCATTTGACTTTTAAACTTATTTGTTGGTGCAGACATTACTAATTGTTTATTGAGGTTAAAATTATAGTTATAACTTTAGTCCACTATTGTGAAGTTTTTATCTTGGTATTATTAGCTGTAGAATAACCTTAGTATGCCAATCCTTATTTATTACAGATAGTATTGTTATTGGATGGAATGGATAAATTCCCTATTTCTATTAGTTATCCATGAGTGATAGTTCTTATATTTCCAGTGATTGCAATCACATATTCCCAGGTATCTATTGTTGTTGTTTTCAGTGAGCCTCTCCATATATTTTCTGATGCACTGAGACAGAAAGGTTCAAGCATCCTAATTTGCCTCAAATGTAAAGTGTTATCTTGGAATCCACCATGCTTTTGATGTATTTATGCTAGTTGCATTATAGAATCCTCTTTTTGGATTTATCACTCATGAGATTTAATTTAAATTTTCCACCATATTAGGTGAGGATGCTTGTATTTTAGTATGTAATGTCAAGATAAGTTTGTTTAAAGGATGAGATTCCTTCAGGATGCATTCAATTATGTTAGTGCTTTAAAGTATAAGAATGTCTGTGTTTTGTGCTATCATGATTTATAATCATTCACAAACTAACCAACAATATTTTGTAATTGTAAACGTTTGAATTGATAAGCATATGTCCAGTTAGTATAATCCACACATGTTATATAAATGCCATAGTCATCTAGAACTTTTCCAATGTAGATGTAAATCACTTAGTTATTTTTAAATGTTTATTTAGATGATTTACATTATATGGACAATGAATTTATAACTTATATGTGTATAAGTGATTTTTGTTAAATGCCTCATTCATTGAATCCATTTAATATTTGCTTAATTCAGTCATTTAGTTATTTGCTATTTGAAATTGGTATTTATTTTAAAAAAATATATTAAAGAAATACATTTATAACTTAGATTATTAATGCAACAGGATATCTCCGACTTGTTTATTTATTTGTATATTTATTTAACTTCATAACAGCTTATACAGTTCCTATGTAAATATAAATTGCAAATTATAAGTATTACTGTTAAACCTTATGCTTAATTTACCTATAGAAAATTGAGTATTTGCAAAGTAAAACTATCCTTATGTTTCCCAAATATATATATATATATATATATATATATATATATTTATTAGGTTACAATATATATATATATATATATGCAATAAAGAAATAATCATATCACAGAATGTTCTCCTTCCAAATATATTACTAAGAATTATTTTTGCAGGCAGTCTTATAACGAGATATTTTAATAAACTTGTAAATGATTTTACTTTTCATTTATCAATGCCCATTCATTCAGTTTGATAAAGGGAGAATGAATGGGCATTGATAAATGAAAAGCAAAATTATTTGCAAATTTTTAAAAATGTCTTGTTATGAGAGTAATTGCAAAAATTATTCTTAGTAAGTGAATGTGGAACGGGCTATTGAAATTATCAATAAAGAAATAAATGTTTAAAAATGTTTATTACATATTAAATAACATTAATAATTTTAAATCTTGAATCCACTTTTTAAAAATATTTCTTTATTAAAAATATCAGTATTATGATATTAATCAAAACAAATAATTATTCTTAATATTTAATGTTGATTATTTAATAGAAAGATAGATAAGTAACCAAAACAGATAATCATCTTTAGAGCTAAATAAGAAAGTTATGTATGCAATGATGAAGAGCGAATCAAATGATCATTTTTAATGTTTAATGTTGATTATTTAAAAGTGATTCAACTTTGGTAATTTCATAAATATTTAGATTACTGTATGTTTTTTTTTATTAATGTCATAATCGATAATTTTTCATGATCCAGAAGTTGAACTTAAGAAAAAAATCAGTTTTTATCATTATGGATGAATTTATAGATAGTCTCTATAAGTCATTAATATTTGATGTGAGAAGATATACATTTGATTGAATTTTAAGTTAAATTAATATGCTAGTTTAAAAATATACCACAATGCAGATTTAAATTGTCTTGATTCATAAAATCCCAGGCAGTTTATGACAGACCCAAAATTAAATGGCAACACTATCTAATGGCGAATCAATTATGCAAAAACATATTTAATGTCTGACACAGGGATTAGATCATGTAATCTTAATGAACGTTTTCGCTAATAAAAAGAAAAACAGGAAATAGGTAAAAAGATGCTGGAAAAATATCAAACTCAATAAACTTGTGAAAAAAAAAATCTGCTGAGAAACTAAGCAAAGTGGCTTTTTTTATGTAAAGAAAATAGCTATGTTATCATAAAAGAGTTGTTGTTCATTATAAACATAATGTAAATATATTACATTTATTAAGCGCAAGCAGATGATATAATAATAACGCGAAAAGCTGAAACCTTTAACAGATGTGCCTTAAAAATGCTTATGTGACATCCAATCAGATTTAATAATGACTGCACATGGAACTCACAATTCAAAAACACAAGCCAGAAATATGAGTAAAAGATGGAACCACCTTCTTCTTTACTTAAATTTATATATAAATAAGCCAGACTCAAACATTCTGAACTAAGAGTGTGAAGCTTAAAACACCTTCACATTTAAATCACTAAATATTATATATAAATAAACAACGTGAAATCTTTCGATTTACTACGAAGTAATTTTCAAATCTAATGAAGTGATAGTAACAAATGTAAATATATTAAATTTATTAAGCATGAATAGATGATATAATAATAACATGAAAGGCTGAAACCTTTAACAGATGCACCTTAAAAATGCTTATGTGACAGCCAATCAGATGTAATAATGATTGCACATGGAACTTTCAATTCCACAATGATAAACACAATGATAATTTAATTTATTTTTATAAATAAAAAGATAACTTTTTAAATTAATGACAACATTTTAATATATTATAAAATCAATATATGTACACACCCACATAAAAAAACTAACAGTTGTCTTGGGAAGTATTTGTGTAAATGGGTTAATAAAAATGGGACCAAGATGCAGTATAAATTTGTTGATGGAATTTTTAATTTGAATGTAGCATTTAAAGACATTGGTTTACAAATTGATGTTTAAAAGCCTCTTCAAAAACCTGACGTTTTTTTAATCAATCACTGTCAAAAAAAAATTATCAATAACTTTGATTGGCTGGTTATCAAGGTAAATATGTAAATTAGTTTAAATACCTTGGAAATTTTATAAGTAGAAAAATGTACTTAAATGTTAAAATATAACACAAATTCCAATGTGTTGTGGCTGCTTTTAATTAATTAAAATATTTTATTGCAGGAAGATAACTACTGCAACCATATAATCTGCATATACAGCTGTTATTTTATCTAATTTATTGTATAAAAAGAAGACATGGATATTTTATCAAAGCAATATAATGTCAGTAGAAAATGTTCATTTAAAGATGCTTGATCAATATGTTTTTCAATTTACTGGATGTCATACTATAGAGCTTACAAATGGAAAATCATATCTTTGTCTGGAATGAACATGAAACAAATAAAACATCACATGATTACCATTTCTTTTCTTGCACAAGCTATTAAAATAGCAACTCTCTTCATATAGTAATTCCAATTAGTGCAAGCTATAATACTCAGTATATTTCAGAAAGTTTATGCATTTAAATCTATATCTGGTGCTTATTCATCCCATATCTCCAGACTAGTTTGGGATGTTTGTGATTATGTTTTAAAAAAGTCAATGCAACCAAAATATATAGATATTGAATTGAGTTCAGATCTGTATGCTTATACAGGCAAATTATCTTGGATTGAAAACATTACTGTGGTTTCATTTTCAGCTTATTGCTTTACAGTTAACTAAAGAGGTCAAAGGTACTTGCTACAGCAATGCATTAGATTCAAAGGTCTAGGTACATTGCTCTTATATCTAAGGCTCTGCATGAATGATAGTCATAAGCTAAAAACTAGTCTAGGGATATTGAAAGAGTAGATACTAGATGGTAATTTAAATGCACAAACTTTCTGACATCTACTGATTACTATAGCTTGCATCAGGCAACAATATTGTTTAAGTTTCTACTATTTTAACAATTTGTGCAAAAAAAAAAATGTTGGTGACTATGGTTATTAAAAAACCAAAGGCACCAAAATATATGAGACTGAACTGGGTTTAGATGTATATGACTATACAGGCAAATTAGTTTGTATTAAAAACATTATTGTTCATTTTGGCTCATTGCTTTATACTTAACTAAATAGGAAAAAGATAGTTAGTTGCTGGAGAGATACATTATATCTAAAGGTTTAGATGAATTTCTCTCAGATCTAAGATTCCTCACTGATGACATTCATTATTTAAAAACTAAATTAAGGATATTGGATGAGTAGGCACTAGATTAGGGATTTAAATTCACAAATGTTCTGAAATCTATCGATTACTGTGACTTGCACTAGATAATAAAATTGTATGGAGAAAATTATTACTATTTTAGAACAAATGAATGATATAAAATTTCCTCAAAGAGTTTTTATGATGAATTTTAATATGATTTCTGTGGGTTAGGTAGACATCATTTACATTATAAGGATTATTGCAAAGTCATTTTAAAGAAGTGTGATATTGATTACTTCCATTGAGAATATATACTGCAGAATAAAATATATTGGATAGCTATAATTAGACATGGTGTTGAAGTATTTCAGGAAGAAAATCTTTGTGCTGAAGAAATTAAATGTCAGTATCACAAAATATCAAACAAACAAAAAATACACCAGCACTTTTTACATATGGGCATATTTGTGTTTCATAGATTATAATCTATAGTTATTGTAAAACTTATTTTTAAAACAGTTTTTTTTCCTTTGAAATGCAATGGTCATATTTGATTACAAGTGACGGTTATATGTATGCATGTACAAAAAACGTGATATTCAAAAATCATTTTATTAATTAAGAAGTTGTTAGCCGAGAGGTCTCCACACCCGCCTTGCAAGGAAGTAGTTGTTTGCAGACGGTTGTGGGTTCGCATCCCGACCGATGCTATGACATATGGAAAAAAAAAATAAAAAGAAAAATAACAATTTATAATAATCTACTGTATTGAAAAGAAATGGGTAGAAAAAAAATACTAATTACAAGCTTATGAATAACTTAGTATAAGTAAAGTACATTGCATATACAAATTGTGATATTCGTAAATTATTCTAATGTTAAAAATATGCTTTTTGTTAAAAAAATAAAAAGGGTAAAGATAGAAAGGGGGGGGGGTGTAGAATAGAAAGAATTTTTACAATTTAAACTTTAGTGATTAGTATCAAACATTTTAATAATTAAAAAAGATATTAAAAAAAAATTGCGAATATTCGTTGTAATATAACTTCATATATAATTAATAATGAGGTGTTAATCAAAATTGATGGCATTAAATTTTGAAAAAACGCTGCCAAGCAGTATTCTTGGAAATGAATTTGAATCCTAAGTGATTTTCCTTTTTAGAAACAATTGAACTTTAAAACTCTATAATAAGCAGAAATTCAGAAAGCCAAGAAAGATTCAAAGTTTTCTGTTTTTTTTATTAAACCAATCTAGTTAAACTTTCAGATAATTTTTATTAAATGTTTTATTTTATAAAATTGACTTTTTTAAAAAAAAAAATAAACTTTATAACTTCATAGATTATTACTATGCTTTTTTAAAATTTTATTTTAAATATTTTTACAATTGTTTCACTTTATTGTGCTTATTAATTTATAGGTCAATATAACAATATCATGACCAATTATTACAGAATAAGGTACTTTGAATTTATTCCAGAGTATTAAATTCATAGTTTCTCTGTTTAACATTATTCTTGAGAAAATTCCTTTAGTCACTTTTTTTTTTTTAGTTTTTTACAGATTCTTTTGAAATACGGTCAACAATTATTCAATTTTTGCCATCTCGATTAGAAACTATACAATTCATATTCATTCCAGATTTTATATTGTTTTAATGATGTCAGTTACAAAAAGTTTTTAAAAAAAATCATTTATTTTGATTTCATCTTTTTAATAATGACATGCATGTTTCCTCATATTGTCATGAACTTCACAATTGTTAATAATCAATTAATGTCTTATTTATATTTCCACAAGTGAACACTAATGGAATATATTAATTATCCATCTTCAATTCTTATATTCATAATTATATTTCTAATTTATTTTAAAAAATCAAATTTAATTATTATTAAAAGATTACATAACAAATAAAATTAATAAAGTTTACTGAAACACAATACGGTTGTTTTATAATAGTATGTTGAAACTGTCTGACAGCGTGGTTTATTTGTAAACAAAGATAAATATGATGTTGCCGGGGCCGGGTTTTTTTTTTCTTGTTTGTTTATGACATTAAAAGTAAAAAAAAAAATAATCAAATAAATCTTTAGCAAAAAAATACATAAATCAAAATGAATTTAAAAAGTAATTGTTTTTTATTTCTTTCAATTACTTATTTTCGTTTTTGTATTCTACCAAATCAGTTTTTTTTTATTTATTTAATTACAAATAAATATATATATTTCATTTAACAGTGAAATCAATAAAATTTCAAACAATTTTTTTTGGGGGCTTTGAATTGTTAACAAGTTAAGGTTTAACTAAGGTTGAATACCAACTTTTTTTTGTTTACATTACAAAAACAAAAATTGATTGGTTTATTATAAAATGGTCAAAATATATACAATTAAAACAAACAAACTTATTTGGCTATTCAGGAACAAGTCGAAGCTCTAATAATAGGGTCTGGAAGATGTCTTCCCCCTTGTGCACACGCTGCCACATAAACTCAGCCAGGTAGGTATACAGTGAGCATCTGGCTGTGCCATGCTGTTTCTTCTTGTGCCATTTCAACAGACCCCACAGGCGCTCGATGTTTTGTGTGTGCGCACCTGTGCTGGGGTCCACAAAGTTGTACCTGTGGTTTACAGTCAGGTGTTTGAAACCTGAAGCTTCAAGCTCTTTGGTTTGATAACCCTCCCAGCTGTCTGAGAAAATAGTTGATCTAGGTTTGACATTTTCCCGAATCGACTGAAGAAGGGTGGCTGCAGATTGACAGGGAACAGCCACAATGAAGCAATCGCTGGTCTCACAGCACACTCCACTGAAGATCCATTGCTGTGGAAGAACCATGCCCTGGTGGTTCTTTTACCAGCTAAACAAGGTCTCATCAACTTCAAAAATTGAGTCCAGGCCACCAATTTGATGGCACAGCCAAGACATTAAGCTCTCGCAACAGAGCTCATGGAGTCCATTGGTCCAGTATGCAAGGGAGCCTGGACACAGATTCAAGTTGGAGATGGCCCTTGACACTGTCAGCTCCTCACGGCTCCCAAAATCGAGCTGTGATCCCTCCAGCCATGTCCCTTGGCGAATCAAACACTGATGTCCACATGAACTGACCTTGCATTTGAAGTGGTAGCTTTCACAATGGTATAATGTCATCTCTTCTCCACCTGCACACTTCTTCACATATGACACTACTCCATACTGCTGTAGAAAGGTGATGGCATCAGTTTGGGAGCAAGGCAAATCCCAAACTTTGATGTTCGGAAACTTTTACAGACATTTTTCGAAGATCACAGTTGTTCATGCAAAAACATGACTTGAAGTGTGATCTGATGGAAATCACACTCGCACCTACACTTGCCGACTTTTTTGAGGAGGAAATATGGGCTACAGAAGCAGCAGACAATGCTCATAATTGTTAGTAGACATTCATAAAACATGGGAGATAGAAGGAGAGAAGGTCTTAATGAATATTAAAATAGTTTTAACCTTCGGAATTCCAGACACCATCACACAATACTGTACCCAAAAGTGAAATTTGATCGTACATCAAAAATGCGTAACACAAATCTGAGCTGTAAGCTTACATGCTAGCTTGGGTGCAAGATTAATAAACATCATGTTTCTGTGCTATTAGCATAGAAAGTAGACTATAGCCATCAACCACATACAAATGGGCTATTTCTACACTTACACATTGGAAATAGAATGTTCGATAGCAGAGACGGCTGCCTAAATGGCATATTTCTGTGTGATAGCATAAAAATAATGCCCTCAGCCAGGTTTAACATGCTATTATAAAACAACCCACAATACATTACACATGCAATAAGAAAACAGAAACATATGTATATATAAATAAATATGTTTGCATTCATATACTTCAAAATTATTTATGCCATTTAATTTGAATGAATTACTAAAGGCATTTAATTTTTTTGTATGTTAGGAATAAAAATCAGGAGATTACTCACAAGTATATTGAACAAAAGTATTTAAAATTAGATTTAGAAAATATTTTATTATCATATCCAACTAATTCCAGAAATATGACTACTAATCTAAAAAATGACCCTTTTTGATTAAAATTTTATGTCAGTATTTCCATACTGTATATGGAAGAAAATTAATATCCATTTAGTAAGTGTGATTTCATTTGACTATTCAGAAAAAGGGTAATATTATCTTATGATTTTCTTAAATTTTGTTAGTTTATTAGTCTTGAACAATCTTATTTTTTATATCTTACTGAGAGTATTAGAATTTAAATCCATAAATGTAAGAGATAATATTGAAAAAACTATCTGCTAAATGAAGAAGGTTTAGAAGCTAACACACTTTTAGTAATTTTTTCCAATATATTGGTAGTTTTTTTAAGAAGTGTTAAAAATAACTTACTTTAATGGTATATTTATTATTAACAACTAAACATCACATGATCATTATTCTTTATGCTTATATAAGCTTTTTACACAGAGACACACTTCTCCATACAATAGCACCACTCAGTGTAATCCAGAGTAATCAATGGATGCAGGAAGGTTTGTGCATAAAATCTTTATCTAATACTAGCTTGTCCAATATCCTCCAGACTAGTTGCATAATGTCTTAAAATCTAGGTGTAGTGCTCTCAGATCCAAGGATCTCATTGATAAAAGCCACAATCTAAAAACTAGTCTGGAGATATTGGATGAGTAGGCATTAGATAGAGATTTTATGCACAAATCTACCTATATCTATTTATTATTCTGGCTTGCACTGAATGGTGGCACTGTATGGGGAGTTTTGCCTCTGTGTCTATTATTAACTTTACAAGTGGTCAAACTGAATTATTTAATCTTTTAGCCAATTTAACACCTAGTGAATTTTTTCGTAAGTATTATATGTTAAAATGCATTTAAAATGGTATATTTTACTATAATAAATTTTTCCATGAAAATTGTGTGGTAAAAGGTGGGAAATTCAAAATTCCCACTCTTACAATAAACATAAGTCCCACCCTGACATGTTCAGCCATTGTCTCTTGCTGAGGCTGTAAAATGTTTGGCATTTTACAACATTGCAGTTTCCAATGACACAAAAACATGTTTATTTGCAAATTTATTATGGTTTTAAATATTTTTTTAAAAATAATTTGCACTATATTTATTAGATATCAAGAAATATAAATTATTAATAACTTATTTTGACTTGAAATACTTTATTTTAAAAAGTATAGCATTATATTAGCAGCTAATATAATTACGGCCTAAAGCAAATTTGATAATTCTAGTTTTGACGTAAACAATCTACGTTATATTTACAGTAAGAAAATATCATAATTTTGCAATAAATATTCAAAAAATTAAAACTTCTAAAGCATAATTCATTAGATATAAGAGAAATAAATAAATATTCATTCACATTTTTAAAAATCCGAAATAAAATCTATTTAGTTGATTTTATAAACTGAAAATAATCTTTCTAGAAACAATGACAAGAAACTTCTTTGTTTTGATTGTGATCTCATTTTTTTAATATTTACAAAAACAAAATGTGAACATTTAAAATTTATTTCAGCATTAAACAAAAATATCTATCAAATGCAGTCAAATTTATTATTTTCTGAAAAGAAATAATCATTTTATCATATATTTTATGTTGATGTGTGACATAAAGAAAAACATCAGAAATGCTGAAATATAAGAGGCATGACCCTGCAATTTGGAATTGTTATTATTAACAACCATTCATAACAAATATGGCTATTCTAATCCCATATAACAAAAAGAAATAATAGAAAAGAAAATTAAAGATAAATTTGGGATTATTATACAAATTAATCAAATAGATTAGCATATATATTAATCTATCAATATGATTATAGTATATTTAGTAATGCTGTCTTAATTTTTTCTGTTTAGACTTTTTAAAAAAAAATTAATACTTTGTTTAATTGTAATTCCACATGTAATTATCTTACCTTCACATTAAAAAAACTCAGTATTGTGTTTTATTAAATTGCCATTTAAAAATGATTTTAATGTAAATATAATCTAACTGGCCTATGAAAATTGTATGTGGGTTCACCACAAAATCTTTTTTAAAGAAATCTATTGTTGTTTACTTGTTTCACTGCTCCTCCAGCTAATATATGTCTTTATAATAATTGATTTAAAAGCATCATATTCTTCACAAATGAAGACATATCCATTAGATTTGTGATCTTAAAATATTGTATTTAGAATTTTAACATGCTTCATAAAAGTAAACTAAATGTTTGTATGCAGAATAAATACATATTTTCATTAACAATCATGATAAACATGATCTATGTGTTGCTCTTCTTTTCTGGAAGTTCTAAAGGTGTCAGCTAAATCAATAGTTGATAACTGAAGTCAGAGAAACAATGATTAATGTGTTATAGACTAGTATAATATTTGAGAATGACCTTTTATTTTTATCTATAACTAGAGATTATTTTCAAATTCAAAAAATTGCTTATATTGAAAAAAAAAACAATCAGATATTAAATGAAAGACTGCCAGACTTTATGGAATTAGAAAGTGGAAAAATAATGTATCTGAAAACTGGATACATATTTCACAAGAAAGAACCACATGTTGGATATATTTATAAAGTAGGCTTTATTAAAAATGAAAGATAGTTGATGGATAACATTATAGAGATAAAATTAAAGGCAGAATAACAATATTACTTCATCAATTTAATTAGATAACCTAACAGAAAATAATTCAGGTTCTAGTCCAACAAGTTCTTATTATGATGAACAAATAGAGAATGGATATTTATTTATATTATAGAATGTTTAATCACTTCAAAAATATTTTAAAACAGTCACTTGAGCTTTAAATACTAGAAATGATTTATGGAGACAGAAATAAAAGAAGACATTATTGAACTTAATGAAAAAGACATATTATAAATTTATTTTTAGAAAATTCAAAATGGAAATGGACATAAAAGAATTAAAATGAATTGGGTAATGTTTTAATAAGCAGAAACTGCATATTCCAATACATTTTAATGGGCTTAATAGATTGAAAACTGGAAGAGACAATTGATTATTCAGATATAAAATGTGCTATAATGCAAATAAAATGAATAAATTATATTTAAACTTTTTAGATATACTTGAGTGCACTTAAAGCAGAAATTGAATATTATTAAAAAAAGCAACCAAAACAGAAAAGACTGCCACAGTTTGACATTCAACAAATGAGAAATGGCAAGAGCATATTGTTTTGCCTTTTTTTGCTTTGTAACTAACAAAACAGATACCCAATTTCAATTAGAAAGCTTATTTTAATATTACATGAAAGAAAAATTCTGTGGGTTTTTTACATCAGAAAGTTATCAAGATTTTCTCTTTTTGGATACAAACCATAAGTTGAAATAATCTAGGCATGTTTCATTAACTACTAATATTAATTTTTATACACTGAAGTGAAGGACTTTATAGATGATGAAGAATGTATTATAATTTATATTTCTTTAGAATTAACTGTATATGAGATAGTAACACATTTGCTCTCAAATGAGTAAAGATATTATGTGGTCACTTTGAAGATATAATTTTTTTTAGACATTATTATTTACATTTTATATCTTTCCAGTGACCACATACTACGTATTTCCGTTCAATGACAAATGTTACATTGCCCAAATGTCCAATGAGCCTATAGATATTCTACAGGATTAATGACTACCAATTATGAATTATCTATGAATTATAATATGTATATAGTTTGCTATAATTATATATTATTTTATGTACAAATATATATTATAAATAATTATAACAAAAATTTAAATTAAAAATGTGCAACACAAGAACATTCTATTAGATAAAATAATACTACCAAAATAGATTCTTTTTCTCTAAAAGATTTATATTACTTGTAATAAAAACATTTTAATAATAATAAACAAATCAAAGGAACGTCTTTAGTTGGATGTTGATACTGTTTTTATGAGATTGTTTATGATAAAGTGAAAATCTGCTTTAATTTAAATGCAGCAGGTTTAGTATTCATTTAAACACAACAGATTTGATATGTCATTATCTCTTTACAGATGGAATAGTTCTATTTCATTTTAGAATGAAGAAGAAATGATTACATAATATATAAGTTTGTTATATACATATTGTAAATATTAAATAATCACAGTTTTAAAGTATATTGAAATCGAATCAGATATAAACGAACTCTTTTTAGCTATGAAGAAATGCAAAACACTTATCTTCTTACATTGCAGACATAAAGTAAATAGATGTTACTTTTTATTAATAATTAGAGGGAGTTAGTTTATTTGCAATTACTATTTTCTATAAAATATTTTAAAGCTGAGAAATGGATTTATAGTAATATATAATATCAGCAAAACTCTCCATATAGTAGTGCCATCTTGTGCTAACAAGAGCAATCAAGAGTTTTGCTGTATTTTGAATTGTTTAATAACAATTATTGTGCTAGTATGAGATAGTGATCATGTGATGTTTAATATATAATATCGTCGCATAATTAACAAACATCCCTAAAATGAAAATCAAATTCGATTCCTATATGCTTGTATTATTAACGAAACATTAACTTTTTACTTTATTCATGTACAGATCTGACTTCTGATGATGATGACATAGGAATTGCGGATGAAACCAAACAAATATTTTTATCTTGCTTAATTAAAGTAAATCTGAAATAGTATCTAAAATCGAATTACAAAAGTTATCTTTTACCATCTTTTATAAATTCACATACATCATTCCAACAAAAATGGCATTCTAAGGCAAAGATAAATCTTAAAAAAAAACTCATAATTATTTTTAATTACAAAGCCCAACATATATTTTCAATTTATCGTCTACGATTAATTATTCTACAAATTCATTCATTAGTTATTTAAAGAAATATTTAAAAATAATAAAAAACAACTTTTTTTTTTTTAAATCTAAAAAGCGTGTAAAACAAGTATTTATATTATCATGTGTTCTAAAAAAAGTTTATGTAAACATTAATAACAATAAAAAAATAAAATAAAATATGCATATAGATATATTTTTCTCCATTCGATTTGTGGACATTCTTTTAGCTGCTTAGAAACATAATCGTAATTCTCAATGTTTTAAGTATTAAGATGTAATGATTTGAAAATAATAAATATTATGTGTGCAGATTTCAAGTTAAGACCATATATCCTAAGGCATAAATTGTTATATAAATGTGAAATATATGATATGACACAGCTTAACCTTGGATTTTCTTTTCCCGAGAAATCAATAAAATCCAACTTTGTAAATATTTTCTTTTTCAGACGAATCTAGTAGGAATTTTCAAACTCAGAAAACCATATATATTCGAGAATTTAGCTATATGAAATTAAATGAGAAACAAGTGTTAGTAATTATTAGTCAATTTACAGATATGGGGGAAGTCCGTTAAAAGCAAGCATAAAATCAAATATTCTAATATTTATTAACAGATAATAAGCCTCTCCAACCATTATACCAATCGCTTGGCTTTTTGTTGAAGATTATTATCATTATCTGATATATTGGAAAAAGTATTTACATTTTTCTGTTAATATTTTAATAGATAAAATTGATTTAATCTAAAAAGAAAATAGATTTTCAAATACTAGACTGTACAAAATTGAGTATTAATCCCTGTTTTGGCTTGAAATGATGATAAACTGCTAGAGACTTAAGTCATTTATCTTTTCATCATATTTATTTTTGACTTGAATTAATACAATAATTGTGAAACATTCTATAATTTAGGTTAAAATTGTTTTAACCAGTAATTCCTTAGTATTCGGTGAGTATCTTCCAAACACTGTTACTTAAGTATTACAATACTTTCTAACGGAGGATCAATAATTTCAAAGACATATTCACTTTCCGACACAGGAACGAGAATAAGGTAATCTTCAATAAATTCTTCTATCTTCTGTAAATATCGTTTGCGCCAAGAAAAAGGAAAACAGGAAATTGGCAGACCAAAAATTAGGCTGGAGAAAAAACACATCTCAACAAATTTCTGTCGTAAAAGCTAAAGAAACTAACGTGACAGTATCTTTTTATTGTAAGCAAAGAAAGTAAATATGTTATTATTTTAGAATATCGCTCATTTATTAAATAAAATATTTCTTTGAAGTTTTTGTTAAATATTTGGTTAAATGAAAAGTTATTTTGAAAATTACTTATTCGTGGATTTCTAATTTAGTATTAGAATAAAACAATTATTTTTAACATTATTAAAAAAAAAAGAAATATATATATATAAAAAAAGATATTCGAAAATCATTCTATTGTTAGCACGTTCTTTCTATTAAATAATGAAGCGCGGGGGGGGGGGGTAATGTGGTGGTAAAATAGAAATGAAATAATTTTTGTACTTTTAATGTTTTAAACTAATTTAATAGCTCAATGGAATTTCATTTGAATTAATTACAACTATTAATAGTAATAAGATCCCGTTGAATGAGAAGTTGCATATATTACAATTATATGTATGACAGCTCTGAAAGGACACTGTAAAAATTAGAGAGAAATATCAATTACTAATTTATTGAGTTTGGACATAGAGAAATATTCTAAAAAGAAAATTGAACATGAATATAAGAGTTTGGAATAAGGGTTTTCCAGAAGGAAGTTCTATAATTAATCATCTGTTTTTTGACCCAAATAATAGAAAAGAAAATATGTAGATATAAAAAAGACTTATAGAATTCCTTTCAAAAGACTGTGGAAAACATTAGAATTAACAAATTTAGATATAATTCTTTATTAAAGCAATTTAAAAATTGTACAATAATAGGTATAAAAGAAAAAATAAAAATAACTAAAGAATTCAAATGGTAACATTGTCTCTTACAGACATTATTTAAATTATATCTAAAACAGGTCATTAAAATATAGAAAAGAAAATGTGAAAAAGGAAATGTGAGTAAGTAGAAACTGTTTTATGTTTTAATAAAAAACACATTATACATTGTACTATTTATGATAATCAAATAGTTTTGGCTCAGGATTATGATAATTAGTTATATGGCTAGAAAGTTAACAAAGGAGTATAGAAATTAGTACATGGGAAAAATATAATACCCCCCCTCCAAAAAATATGTTGGAAGAACAAAGCTGGGCTATAATATTATAAGATAGGCATCAGATTGAAAAGTGTGAGGAACATATATATATATATATCTAAATATAAAACTCACATAAAGGAAAACAAAAGATAAAGCTATAAGTGAAAAGAATGTACAAATGGTGATATTAAATGACAGATTGAGGAATAAGAATATATTAAAAATCAATAAATGATTAATATATGACACAGTAATGAAAAGTATCATTACATATAAAAGTGAGATTTGGCATTTGAAGGAAAGAATAGAAAGGGAACTGATGACTATAGAAATAGATTATCAGTGATAAGTTATTAAGAAGATTAAAGAGAGAGTGCATAAATAATAAAAAAAATATGCACAGAGGATGTCTTAGAAAAGATTACCAAAACAAATATTAAACTGGATACAATCAGAAAAGAGAAGGTATGAGTTGAAAAGAAAAATTAGAGACATAAATTTTCAGGAACATTTATGGATGGATTAAAAAGCATGGTAATTAGGATTTGGAAAAGTCATAGAACAGTATAGGTGATAAGAAGATTTTATAAATATTTAAAATATTTTTAAAACTAAAACTTTATTATTAATAACCTAAATCTAATAATAAAAATTTATTTAATGATTTATGACTAATCATTTCTTGAAATATAATACTAATGGGATTTCAATCAAGTGTGGACTATTATTTTGAGAAAGCCATTTATACAACAGTTGTTTTAAGCATGTGTTTAAATCCTGTGGAAATATTTTTTTTTTAAGTTAGTTTAAATAACTTAACCTTCTGTTTATTTAATGTTTCATATATGATACTTTTTTTAGACAGGATGACTATTAAAAAAAAATATCACAAAGTAATCTGTAGAGATTCCAACCAGTAGATAAAATTATTTCATCAATTCTTTGACTGCAAGTATAGATTTGATAGTTGTTAACTATGTGATTTATGTCTTGTATTTGTCAACATTTATGCAGATGCTTGTGAGTAATGGCTGTAAATACACATGTAAAAATACTGACATGTGTTAATATAACTTTATTATTATCCTTATTAAGTACAAAATAAAATAATTTTAAATCACTTCCAATATATTCAATCCATAGCTTTTTTTTGAAACAAACTCTCATGAATTTTTTGTTTTATATCCCATATAAAATCTTTTTTTTATTAGTATTGATATCTAAATTAAGAAGATACTTTATATTGAAGTTAAAATATCTTTTGTTATTTATTTGACTTTTATTCTGAATGCTTCATTTTAATCTATTTTACTTTTTTTAAAAAAAAAACTTTTTATTTTTACATATTTATTTTTATCATGCTCCACTGTTTTACAGACTTATGAGTTGGGTTTGTCACAACAATAGGGTCGTCATAAACGTGAGGGTTGTCATTGGTTATAATTTGTTTTGACATTTTCATAAACTAAGTACTTAAGAATTTATTTTTATCATTTTAATTATTTATTTTTTTGTTAAGACTAACTTTAATCATTTTTTTTATTCAAAATCTCTGGTCATTATTTATTTGGTCAAGCCGGAGAATCTGTCAGATTACACATCTAGTTTTTATCTGGTGGTTCTTTAATATTTTTTTAATGAATAGCCACTCATGTTGGGGAATTGTGAATCACCCCTTGGTCTTTCTTGTAGCCTTCAATGGGTGATATCAGAATCACTCCCAGTTCTCTAAAAGATTTTTGTTCTTTTGGGCTATTGGAATAAAGTTTTTTTCAGGCTCCACTCCCCAAATGTGTTCTGTGTCTATACCTTATGACATTTATAGCTGGCTCTCTAGATTGAAGTTTAAATCCCCTATCTTTCACATCATATGTAGGTCTGGTACTGTCAAATGCACTCAATAATTCCACCATCTGTTCCACTGTTTTTATCTCAGTACCTATGAGCATTTGCTCAAAGTTATGAGGGAAGTTATGATGAACTATCTTAATAATTTGTTATTTAGATAGTGGGTTGGCTGTTAAGGAGTGTAATTTTGCCCCTTGCCTTCTAAAAAAGAAACTGAAAGGTTCACCAGGTCACCATTTTTTTAAGACACCTGGTGATGAATATTTTTCTGATAACATCACTCAAATAACTAGCTAATAGAGGTTTTTCTATTTGGAAAAAGTGATAGGTTTATAATATAGAGAATCTCACCAATGGCCTCATCACCTAGGTGATTTAAGGTGAAACAGCACTCCAAGCTATTTAGATATGGCCAGAAAATAACTGGATTTTTAAAAACTGATTTATGATCGCTGGATTATTTATAATGTATGTGTTCACATTTGCACTCATGTAGTCAGGCTTTTTTACTTCTGTCAGCATGTTTTTTTCATTTAACACCTCTGCTTGCCTACTATCTTTGCTAAAATTTATTTTTAAAGTTAAATTATTAATTTCAACTTTAATCCCATCAATTACTTTGCTATTTTCTTTTTTATTTTCTACTACAACCTCTCACACTAGGCCTATATTTATCTCATTTTCTACTTGAGTTTTTTCTATTGTTTGGTAAGCTGCCTCGAGTTGATTATTGACTTGTGACTTATTTTCATGTACCTCTCTCATAATTTCCTCTTTCATTTTATCATAATCCAGTCCAATTTGATTTTTTAATCTTTCAAACACTTTAGCTTGTTCTTATAATTTCATGTTCATCTCATAATCCTGCTTTTTTTAGCTCTTTGGCCATTTTTTTAGTCTGGTTTTTAAGCTCTTTGGCCATTTTGCTACACTGGTTTTTGATCTTTTGGCCATTCTTTTATTTTCTTCAGCTGCTTTCTTTTGTTTTTCAAGAATGCTGTCTCTATTTACCTGTTTGTTTATGACTTCCTTTTGATTATTACTTTGCTGTTTCTCACTAGGAACATTTTCTACTTCTTTTATTCTTGGTTTTCGTTTGCTGTTCCTCACTGGGAATATTCTCTATTTCATTATTCTGATCCTCCATTTTAGCTCCTTTTTTTGTCATTTGAGATTTTAATCAACTTTTTATATGATCTCTCTTTCTCTATCTCTTTTTAATACTGTCTTTTATTCACAAGCAGTATGTTTTTTATAGATAGACAACTTCCATATTTCTCCATTTTTTTATTTCATAAATAATTTCATATAAATAAAAATACAATAAAAGACAAATAGCCCCCAAGATGCATTTCATGCTGAACCAGCACTCATCAGTTAGGCCAAGTCATTATCTCTCATATACATCTTTATTACATGAAGAGTATTTATGTAGAGCAAATTGTCTCATTTTTATTTTCCAGAGTCAATTTACTCCTCTCCCAACTTTTATGTTATCAACTTTTTGATAAACATGAAATGATTATTATATAAACTTTAACCTTTCCAATATGCAGCCAAACACCCCTTACATTTCAGAATTTTTTGATGTTTTCTATGTCTCACAAATTAATGTAAAATATATGATAAAATGTTTATTACTTATCAGAAAATAACAAATTTGACTTTGTTTGATAGATATTTGTGTTTATTACTGAAATAAATGTTAAATATTCATATTTTGTTTCTGTAAATATTAAAAAAATGAAACCCTAATCAAAACAAAGATGTTACACGCCACATTTCTAGAAATATTATTTTCAGTTTATAAAATCAATGAAATATTTCTTAATTTTTATTATTTTTAAACATTTGAAATGTTAATTATTTATTTCTCTTATATCTAATGAATTATGCTTTAAATGTTTAATTCTTTTGAATATTCATTGTAAAATTACAATATTTTCTTTATTCGTAAATAAAATAGATTGCTTACATTATAGCTTGTCTTCTTATTTATTCAGGCCATATTTATGTTAGCTGCTAATATAATGTTATATTTTTGAAAATAAAGTATTTCAAATCAAAATAAGTTATTAAATAATTTATATTTCTTGATATCTAATAAATATAGTGTAAATTATTTTTAAAAAATATCTAAAACCATAATAAATTCACAAATAAACACATTTTTGCATCATTGGAAACTTTAATGTCATAAAATGCTGAACATTTTATAGTCTTATCAACAGACAATTGTAAGAGTGGAAATTTTGAATTTTGCACTTTTTTTGGGAACATTTTTTTTTTATAATAATATATGTTTTACATGCATTTTAACATATAATACTTATGAAAAAAATTCACCAGGGGGGAAATTGGCCAAAAGATAAAATAATTCATCCCAATCGATCATTGGGTTAATCCAAGCTAAAGATTAATATATCTGATTTTCAGCACACATACATGGCTATTTACATTTCTCTTTCTCCCATGCATAATATTTTTTTTATAAATAGACAACTTCCATATTTCTCCATTCTTTTTTATTTCATAAATAATTTCATATAAATAAAGATACAATAAAAGACAAATAACCCCAAGATGCATTTCATGCTGAACCAGCACTCATCAGTTGGGTCAGGTCATCATTTCTCATATACATCTTTATTATATGAGTATTTATGGAGAGCAGTATGTTTACTAATTTATTTATTTAATAAATTAAATTTAATCACTCTACTACTTTATTCTTTCTTTAAATTTATAATTAAATACAAGTGTTCGCTTGATTTTTTCCTACTACATTCCCCCTAATACCATTTGTCTGCAACCTTATTTATTTATATCTACTATGTATCTATATCTTTTTCTTTCTTTACCACAAAGTACAATATTTTAATTAAACTAATTCCACTTATCTTTCTTTTGCCTATAAAATTATTATTACTGCTTTCTGCTTTCTCTCATCTCATAAATTCATTCACTTTAATTAATTATCATATATATTTTTTATTTTTGTGAGCTGATTATTTATATTACACATTTTTTAAAAAAAAAATTGAATGAATGTTCGAGCCTCAGATTGGGAACCATTTGGAATGGGTTCCTCCCATATGCCATTTTTTTTTAACATTTGAAGTAAAGTTTGTACTTGAAATTTATGAGTTTGAAACAAAAACTTTACCGGTTTCTTATTACTATTTTTTTTATAACTTAAGTTAATAGATCTTAATTTAATGTTAATTATTTTACTTTGTAACTCCATTACTCAAGCAGACAAGTAAATATGATTAATATTTACATATTAATCATATCCTCATTCAGACTGAGATTTAATAAAAATATTAAACCAACAGTCACTTTTACAGATCAACATAATTCTCTCTGGTTGCAAAAAATTGCTATATTGCATGAGTTTAAACCCTAGGGTGCAATTCAATATTTCAACTGGAACCCATGAAATGTCATTAACACATTTCAAGTGGTTGATCCATGGCTACTTCTTAGAACATGAGATCGGCAAACAGAATGCTTAAATAAAATTGTCTATTTACTCATAATTAGAGGGGGGAGAGAGAGAGAGAGAGAGAGAGAGAGAGAGAGAGATGTAAAATGACACTAATAATTTACAACACATTTATTAAATAATATAACATAAATAATAAGGAATATTAAAAACATAACACAAAATATGAATACTTCTGAATGATATCTACAGTTCTATTTAAGAGAAAATTTAAAAGTTCAATACTGGTATTAAGAATTCAAAAATTCTATTAATGACATCATTAATCCAATACGTTTCAATATATAAAGATGAACCTATAAAATTATAAATTTTAATATTGGCTAAGCACTTTCAGAGCCTGTTTCTTCTATATTCATAGCCATAAATGAATATATTTACCTAGGTCTAAACACAGACTCTGATTTTTATCTGGGTGATCATCCATTTGTTCTGATCTGGCCAAATTCACGGTAGGCATATATTTTAGTATACATGAGGCTTTTTCTTTGTTCCCCATCCTACAGCATGGGCTATTACCATTGAGTTGTCATGGCAGGTTCAAACATTGATAAAAGACAGGTCAGAGTAATATATCACTGCATCTGGCTAATGACACACAGGAGATGAGAAGAACAAAATGAATGAGCACCCAGATTTTGAACTCATTTCTCTCTTAACATGATCATAAAAAGATGGTTTCATCATGCTAGACTTCATTGTTGTAGCTGCTCATATTTCACTGCTGCTGGTTGACCTTGGTTAACTCCCTGGTCAACTATCTTATTTATTTATTTTTTTTTTAACCTGTCTTCTATACAATTTTCTGAATAATCTTGAACATTCTGAATAATCTGAATCCTCACAATCAATTGAATAATCTGAAGTCTGAATAATCATAATAATTGAATAATAGTAGTTTTCAGCTTTTTATATTCTCTGATCCTATCCCTGTTCGAGTCTTCACTCCCGCTATCAATCCATTTGATCTTTATTTTTTAATAAGTAAATTATTTTTATTATCTTATTTTTCCATTTTAATTTAACTGAAATTAGTCTTATATTGTTTACTTAATCAGCCTGGAATCTTAATCTCCAGAACCTTGTTAATCTTGTACAAATTATTTCAATTAATTATAAACTTTTAATTAAAAAGTGATTTTAACCAAAAGTACTTTTGAAAGAATTATGTAAAAATAGAACAAAAACAACAACAACAACAACAACAAAAAAGAATAAAAGAAAGATAAGTTATAATTAATAATTTTAACCTATTTCCCAATATATTTTCTTTTTATTTTAACTTTTTCTTTTTTTTTAAAACTATTATATTTTGACATATACTTGTAATTTTTCTATTTTACTTTTAAAAAATAAAAAAATCATATAACTCCTATATATGCACACACTTATGCAATGAGTATATATACATGTCATTACAATATATTCACAAAAAATCATATGTAGTGTAAATATAAATTGTTTACATAAATCAATATAATCATGTTAAGTGAAATTCATT
>JAQFVV010000356.1:236892-249392 GCA_028023455.1 Epiperipatus broadwayi | reverse complement strand
GTCATTTCTGATTTTGATCTTTTTGCCTTTATTATTATTTTTCTATAAAACTCAGAAATATAAATTAACCTGTAGACCAAAAGTTATTGCAATCATTTATTCAGAATTTTGCTCATTTTGAAAATTCAATGATTCTCTCTCTCTCTCTCTATATATATATATATACATATATATATATATATATATATATATATATATATATATGTATATATATATATATAGATATATATATATATATATATATATATATATAAACATTACAAGCATAAAGCTAAACTAGTCAATATAAAATCAAAACTACCCCAAATCTAAAATTAAACCAGACCAGCATAAAAATAATATTAAAACACAACCTAAGGTTTCACTGCTACAAGCAGACTTCTCAAGTGTAAAGAACTACAAAAAAACCACACATTATATATACTATTAAAAACTACCCACAAATCCATTCACTTCCCATCCACCCTTAATATTAAAAGAACTCTTAAATAAGTTAATTGCTTCAGAATAATAAATTTTCAATAATAAAGACTCTTTAATTCTTCTTTTGATTTCATTTCTCTCAAAGAAGACAACCTTAGCTTCATCAAAATCAATAGTGTGGCCTGTATCTTTTTCATGGACATACAAAGCAGAACTAAGATATCTATTTTTAACTCTACTTTTATGAACCTTTATTCTTTCATTTAAACTCAAACTACTCTGACCTATGTAAACCTTCTTACAAAATAAACAAGGAATAAAATATACCACACCAGGAATAGTCTTTCTATCAAAAACTTCTTTTGTATTATTTAATAAATTATTCAATGTAACACCCCTTTTCCAAGCAATTTTCTTATTTCCAAACAATTTACTATTTCTACACACAATTTTATAAGAAGACAATTTAAATGGCAAAGAAATAAAATCATATTTTTCTTTAACCTTTACATCCTTACAAATATTACTATTAAATAAAATACTTTTAACAAATTTATCAGAGTATCCAACACTCAAATAATCTTTATAAAATTGATATTTCTGAAACAAAGCTACCCCACTAGAATTATTTAATTTAATATTCCTATGACAATAATTCCTTAAAGCAGCTACTTTATGAGATACAGACTGATAGCTATCAGGTTTAATTATAGATCTTAATTCTTTACTTTTAACTAAATGATCTGCACAATAAACAATTAGTTTCTATATTTCTAATCATCAAAAGATCTAAAAATTTTAACTTACCAAAATCTAACCCCCATCCTTCTAACACAAATTTTATAGAAGGATCAAAACAATTAAACTCATTTACAAATTCCTTCAATTTATCATTCTCAACTACAAATAAACAATCATCAACATATCTGACAAATAATTTTACATATAAACAATTCTTTTTAATAATAATTTCCTCTTCCATAAAACTAATATAAACTGAACATACTAAAGGAGAAATAATATAACCTATTATCCACCCTTCCTTAATCTTATAAAAATTACCTCTATAAGTAAAATACATAGAATCTTCCAATAACAAAAGCAAATCTTTAATTACCTTAATTTTATTTTTTGATAAAGAACTTTCTTAATCAATACAGACAAAAGAACATCAATACTGCTTAACCTATTAACAGACTGATACATATTTTCAATATCTAAACTTCCAAATACCCAATTACTTTCCATTTTAAAATTATTAATCTTATCAAAAGCCTCAAAAGAAGAAGAAACTGTGTACTGACCAAAATCAACAAATTGTTTTAAAAAATTATTCAAGAATCTAGAAATACCCTCTACAACACTACCTGTAAAATCAAAAATAAATCTTAAAGGAAAACCATCTTTATGAGTTTTAATATTCACAAACATCTTAGCTGATGTAAAATCATTAGGATAGCATTTTAAATAATCTACTCTATTAAAAATTTTTAAATTAACCATTTTCTTCATAATATCTATCAATTTTCTTTTAATCAAATTACCTGGATTTTTATCTAACAACATATATTTACCATTATTTAATTCTCTATCCATTTTCTCTTTGAAATCATCTCCTTTCATAATAACAAACCTACCAGCTTTGTCTTCACGAGAAATGATTACATCATTAGCAATTAACCTATTTTTAAGATGTTTAATCTCAGCAGGATTAATAACAAATTTTTCTTTCCTTTTTAAACTTTTATTCAAAATCGATTGAATACCAACTTTCTGCTCATCACTCAAATTACTAGATTCAATAGACGAAATTGTATCAAAAACTATATTTTTTGAATGAAATGGAACAAAATTAGGGCCTTTACCAAGAATATCTAATTCTCTATCATTTAACTTCAAATCCGTAAGATTAACAACTCTATCCTCAGAAACCTTATTCTCATACCCTTTATCACTACAATAAACTTTATTAACTTTCCCAAACAACCACTTTAATTTTCTTTCATATTTTTTACAATAGAAATTTGACCTATTCTGTCTAAATTGTCTCATAAAAAAATTCAAAATTGAATAATTAAAATCTTGCCTCCTTTCTAAATAATATCTATTCCTTTTATATAGATAAATAAATTTATAAAACCTTACAAAAGTATCTTTTAAAAAACTATTCAATATATATGTTTGTAACTTAAAAACTAAATTTTTATTTTGAATCAACTTTTTATTTCTATTAATTTTAGTAGAAATAAAAAGTTGATTCAAAATAAAAATTTAGTTTTTAAGTTACAAACATATATATTGAATAGTTTTTTAAAAGATACTTTTGTAAGGTTTTATAAATTTATTTATCTATATAAAAGGAATAGATATTATTTAGAAAGGAGGCAAGATTTTAATTATTCAATTTTGAATTTTTTTATGAGACAATTTAGACAGAATAGGTCAAATTTCTATTGTAAAAAATATGAAAGAAAATTAAAGTGGTTGTTTGGGAAAGTTAATAAAGTTTATTGTAGTGATAAAGGGTATGAGAATAAGGTTTCTGAGGATAGAGTTGTTAATCTTACGGATTTGAAGTTAAATGATAGAGAATTAGATATTCTTGGTAAAGGCCCTAATTTTGTTCCATTTCATTCAAAAAATATAGTTTTTGATACAATTTCGTCTATTGAATCTAGTAATTTGAGTGATGAGCAGAAAGTTGGTATTCAATCGATTTTGAATAAAAGTTTAAAAAGGAAAGAAAAATTTGTTATTAATCCTGCTGAGATTAAACATCTTAAAAATAGGTTAATTGCTAATGATGTAATCATTTCTCGTGAAGACAAAGCTGGTAGGTTTGTTATTATGAAAGGAGATGATTTCAAAGAGAAAATGGATAGAGAATTAAATAATGGTAAATATATGTTGTTAGATAAAAATCCAGGTAATTTGATTAAAAGAAAATTGATAGATATTATGAAGAAAATGGTTAATTTAAAAATTTTTAATAGAGTAGATTATTTAAAATGCTATCCTAATGATTTTACATCAGCTAAGGTGTTTGTGAATATTAAAACTCATAAAGATGGTTTTCCTTTAAGATTTATTTTTGATTTTACAGGTAGTGTTGTAGAGGGTATTTCTAGATTCTTGAATAATTTTTTAAAACAATTTGTTGATTTTGGTCAGTACACAGTTTCTTCTTCTTTTGAGGCTTTTGATAAGATTAATAATTTTAAAATGGAAAGTAATTGGGTATTTGGAAGTTTAGATATTGAAAATATGTATCAGTCTGTTAATAGGTTAAGCAGTATTGATGTTCTTTTGTCTGTATTGATTAAGAAAAGTTCTTTATCAAAAAATAAAATTAAGGTAATTAAAGATTTGCTTTTGTTATTGGAAGATTCTATGTATTTTACTTATAGAGGTAATTTTTATAAGATTAAGGAAGGGTGGATAATAGGTTATATTATTTCTCCTTTAGTATGTTCAGTTTATATTAGTTTTATGGAAGAGGAAATTATTATTAAAAAGAATTGTTTATATGTAAAATTATTTGTCAGATATGTTGATGATTGTTTATTTGTAGTTGAGAATGATAAATTGAAGGAATTTGTAAATGAGTTTAATTGTTTTGATCCTTCTATAAAATTTGTGTTAGAAGGAGGGGGGTTAGATTTTGGTAAGTTAAAATTTTTAGATCTTTTGGTGATTAGAAATATAGAAACTAATTGTTTATTGTGCAGTCATTTAGTTAAAAGTAAAGAATTAAGATCTATAATTAAACCTGATAGCTATCAGTCTGTATCTCATAAAGTAGCTGCTTTAAGGAATTATTGTCATAGGAATATTAAATTAAATAATTCTAGTGGGGTAGCTTTGTTTCAGAAATATCAATTTTATAAAGATTATTTGAGTGTTGGATACTCTGATAAATTTGTTAAAAGTATTTTATTTAATAGTAATATTTGTAAGGATGTAAAGGTTAAAGAAAAATATGATTTTATTTCTTTGCCATTTAAATTGTCTTCTTATAAAATTGTGTGTAGAAATAGTAAATTGTTTGGAAATAAGAAAATTGCTTGGAAAAGGGGTGTTACATTGAATAATTTATTAAATAATACAAAAGAAGTTTTTGATAGAAAGACTATTCCTGGTGTGGTATATTTTATTCCTTGTTTATTTTGTAAGAAGGTTTACATAGGTCAGAGTAGTTTGAGTTTAAATGAAAGAATAAAGGTTCATAAAAGTAGAGTTAAAAATAGATATCTTAGTTCTGCTTTGTATGTCCATGAAAAAGATACAGGCCACACTATTGATTTTGATGAAGCTAAGGTTGTCTTCTTTGAGAGAAATGAAATCAAAAGAAGAATTAAAGAGTCTTTATTATTGAAAATTTATTATTCTGAAGCAATTAACTTATTTAAGAGTTCTTTTAATATTAAGGGTGGATGGGAAGTGAATGGATTTGTGGGTAGTTTTTAATAGTATATATAATGTGTGGTTTTTTTGTAGTTCTTTACACTTGAGAAGTCTGCTTGTAGCAGTGAAACCTTAGGTTGTGTTTTAATATTATTTTTATGCTGGTCTGGTTTAATTTTAGATTTGGGGTAGTTTTGATTATATATATATATATATATATATATATATATATATATATATATATATATATATATATATATATATATATATATATATATATATATATATATATATACATTAAAAGTATTGCAATTTGTAAATGTTAATTGACTATTTATTAGTCTGTATTACAGTGACATGTTTATTTCATGTTTAAAGAGGTTTATTTAAACTTCTATATATCAATATTTCATACTCTGTAGTCAAGTTGCAAGCTTTAAGTGTCCATATATATTCAATGGACCATTAGTAAGAATGGATTCCATTCTTGCTATTAAAAGGTGTGAAGGTTGCCTTGACAGCAGTGAGAAATATTGATTACTATATTTTACTGTGAATGTTTAGGTCGTTACTGGTTGGATTTTAAATATATATATATATAACAATAAAAATAATACATATAACGGTGATTCATTATTATACACAGTCTTTCAATCTGCAGAAGCACTTTCGGTTAATTACTTAACCTTCTTCAACTACTGTTTAAATTCAAAAAACATAATGGAAGCAAACATTGACAACCTAAATCCCAGGATTCCTGAATTCTATTGTTAGCAGCTTGTCTATTAATAATATTCATTTTATTTCTACTCATGAAAATTGCCTTCTTAATTTTTCTTTTATTATGGTTTCTCTCTTCATGAAGAATATTAACATTTTAAAGATGAAACTTAAATTTATATTTACAAGTAAAAAGTAATATTAATAATAATTTAATGGCTGCTTCAGTTTTCTTGGATCATGAAAGAACATATAAATATAAATTTAACTTTGATCTTGAAAATGTTAAGATGCTTCATGAAGTGAGAAATCATAATAAAAGAAAAATTACGAAGGCAATTTTCATAAATAGAAATAAAATGAATATAATTAATAGATAAGCTGCTAATGTTAAAATTTGGGAATCCTGGGATTTGAGCTGATGGTGTTTGCTTCCATTATTTGCTGAATTTAAACAATAGTTGAAGAGGATTAAGTAATTAACCAAAAGTACTTTTGTGGATTGAAAGGCTGTGTATAAAAATTAATCACTGTTATACTTACTATTTTTTACTGTTATTACAACATTTGTGTTATATATATATATATACACACCCGGGTCTCGTTTTATGCGGATTTATTTAATGCGATTTTGAAGTTATGCAATTCATGTTTTTTCTTAATATCTTTGTATATAGTTTTTTTTATGTGATAAAAATTATTAGATCAGAAATGGAGTGCTGATAATGCACTATTACTTTAAATATTATAAATTTTGTGCACTCACGTCATATTTAAAGTAATAGCACATTATCGGAGTTCGACTTCCATCTAATAATTTCAATATTTTAAGCACTTTATAATATTACTGTAATAGATTTATGCAATAAAGAAGTTCATAATTCACTTAAAATCAGGATTTCCCCATTTTATATACACACATTAAATTTTACAAGATTATAATGTAAATCTGTTCAAACGTTATAGATGCCTACACTATGTATGTTGTTATTTTTGCATTTTAAATCATGTTATATTTTTGCTTTTTTAAAAAAGAGTACATAATCAATTAATCATTTAGTGTCCACAAGTAATAAATTTTACAAGACTATAATGTAAATCTGTTTAAATGTTATAGATGAAAAATACTATGTATATGTTGTTGTTTTTGCATTTTAAATCACGTTCTATTTTTGCTTTTTATAAAAAGAGTATGTAATCAATTAATCATTTAGTGTCTGCAAGTTTATTTTTAAAAGGAGAGTAACAGCGGTAGACATAATTAAATTTGACAATTAAAATCTGATTTTTAATTGTAATTAACAATTTAAAAATTACATAATGTGACCTTAAATTAATGTGATTTGAAGCGATGAAATTTGATTTTTAAACAGAATTGAAAATTAAAAAATTAAAGACAAAAATAAGAATTTAATTTTTGTTAGTTTTAATTACATTTTGCTCAACAGTGGTGAGTCGCTGTCTTATTATTATCATAAGTCCAAGTTCTTATTTTTATTTTAAACTTTTAGTTTACTCTAATGGAGAGGAAAAACACCCAGGAAAATGAATTTCTTTGGAAACAAAAATATCAATTTTAGATGCTTAGCGAAATGGAAGCACCAACAGTGATTGGAAAATGTTTATTTGTATTTCCTTTTGACTTCGTTTAAGGAGAAGTACATCACATCACATCATGATGAATCTGATGTCTCAAATAGCGATAATAATTAAAATACCATACATGTATGAAAAAAATGTAAATTACGCATAAAAATATATTGTTTTGAATAAAATTAAATACTGTAGTTATTAAAAAAAAGTTTGTCTTGTATCAATTTTTTTCAAATTTGAAGTTTTTTATTAGCCATATTTTACTTTCTTATTTTTTTTTATGCAAATTTTAAAGTAATTATACATTGTTGCTTTGCTTTTATGCAATTTTTGGAAAATTAGAGTACGTATCCCCCATTTTTCAAGGTAAGGTAAGTCTATTTTTGTGTGATTTCTTTTATGCGCATTTTCTGAGGAACCTATCTACCACATAAAATGAGACCCAGGGGTGTGTATATATATATATATATATATATATATATATATATTATGCACCATTTAATTATATGGTACAAATATATTGGCATTTGGTAAGATATTTAAAAACTAAAATAAAAAAAAGTAAATTTAGTGATCTTTTAAAAGAAAAACATTTTTATATATTTTTTCTGATTAGTATAATTTATTTTTTTAAAATGTACAATGAAAGTTAAAATTGTCGTTCATATTTTTTTTTAATGTAATTAAAAATGAAAGTTAAAATTGGTAAGAACAAAAGACACAAATTACCAATCTAGATAAGCTAAAAGAAAAATATTTTAGCTAATTAAAGATGGCAAAATTATGCTAAAAAAATAAAGACTTTGTAACGTAAATTTTATAAAGAATGTACAAGATTATCAATGTATATTTTTGACAAACAAAAGGTATGCGCAGAAATCTAAGAGGCCAGTTTTATCATCTTGTTTTGTCTGTTTTTCCTATGGTCAGTCCTGGATGACAAAAGAATATATCAGGATCACCCTACACTGAAATAATTCTGCATGTTGGAGTGAGCCGGAGCTTTTGCTGACATTGTCCCTGAAGATGGACACCAGAAAAGCTTTCATGACTGACCAGTAGAATAGACCACATGATCAACTTATAACTGATGGCCAAGCTCATTCTCCCCACAAAAAAAACTATGCATAGTAATCTACAAGTTTTGTGAACTCACTAAACTTACCAGTAAGTTAAGATTAACCATTCCTGATTGTGACAAAATTAAGCATTTGCAAACAATTCTTAAAAATTTGCTTATAATAGGATCCTGATATAGACTTTAATTTTATTGTTCAAGAGACTCTCGTTTACCCAAGAACTTTAATTAATTGTTTAACCATTATTTTTTTATTAATGGATTCACATCTGGATTAGCATGCATTCTCTCCAGTTTTATTTAATTCGTAATTTATCTTTAAACATTTTAATCTGTTAGAATAAAAATATTTATTTCTAATATCAACTTTTCATTTGTACATTATTAATAGTAGTTATTAATGTTTCTTAAATTTATTAATATTAATTTAGTGAGATTTGAAAATATAATTTATCTTTGCCAATATGTGTTGAATAAGCTCCAGGAATAATAATATCTAGAAAATAATTCTAGTTATGGTATAATATAATACCGATTATTTTTAAAACATTTTTCTTTTTAATTTGCGATATGTGTTGAGACAGATTTCAGTGGATTCTTATATGAATCCTGGTGCCGTGATAAAATAAATAAAAGCTGATTTCATCGATAGTGTAAATCATAACAATTACTAGGTAGAGTTGATCAGGAAATATAGTTATGTTTTTAGAAATAGGAATGAAACTTTCTTTTTTTTGCATAGCTTGATCAACTCACGCAGTTTATTGCATATAGAGGCCTAACAAGACGTGGAAAACTGGAAAACGTTACAATATGTATATATATAAAACAAAAAGAAGATTGAAATATTAGTCTTACCATACTGATATATGATAATTTAATAAAAATATTTTTAAATAATATTTGAATAACAGAAAAATTTTCTATTTGTACAATTTATTCTGGACATGGCACAAATAGTATATAGGTTCATATGAATATCATTAATTATTGTCACACAATATATAGTATAACCTTATATTGTTTTATATTATAATTTAAGTGAAAAATTGCTTTCTTAAACAAGTAATAACATATAGCAGAATAGACTAATACCAACATTTCTGAATTATTGTCACACCTCGATGGCAAGCAATGGTATAATTTCTTTAAACTTAAGATTTGATTAAAAAATTGCTTCCATTTAGGAGATGGAAAAATGACAGTGTGAGAAAATATCAGCAAAGTGATCTGAAAGTAGCAGTTATGTAACATTCTATGACGAGATGGAACAAATATATGCTTCATTTTATTATTTTTACATAAAAAAGGTTACTGCACCAACGCATGCATTGACAATTTTCAATTTTAAAAAAATTAAGAAAACATAAAATATTATATATATAAAAATGTTGAACACATATTAAAATGTAATTATTGTAATGAATAATATTTCCATTGTTTATAGAGATCGCACATCACTGTTTTTATTTTAATATTCTCTCTCATCTATATATATGTTCTATAAGGTGAAATACCTAATTGAGTTTATTTTGATTATTATTTAAGAAAAACATTTTTTTATGTAATAATAGACAAAAAAAAAAAAAACTGAAATAAAAGTTGGAAAAAAGATAATCAAAATTAATGAGCGGCTTTTAGTTTTCAATCTAAAATGAATTTGTGTCAAGGGAAAAAATTAACCGTATGTTTTGACGTGTAACATTCAATTGCAGTCATAATGCGCTGGTTCAAATATCACACACATATATATATATAATATTAGTAAATGCATTGAAAATAATTGTAATAAATGAGAAGCGTATTTTAGCACTCTCTAGATAAAAATAGATTATTTATTTAATTTTGTTTTTAAAAAATAAGTAATATTTTACAGTTAGTGTAGGTAAAAAATGTGCGTAAATACACTATTTATATATACATGCAATACATACTAACGTATTATTTCTAGTTATTTTGAATGAATTTGATTTACCAGAACTATTTCCCGATATAACATGCTGTCCTGATCTTTGTTTTGATTTATTAGCAATAGTGAAAATAATGTTCTACCAATATTCAAAGAAATGGTACTCGTATCAAATCTAACGAGGTTATTTGTGAACTGATGAGGATGAATATTATATAAAAATTGAACTGAATATTGAAATATAATTACTAATATTTTATTTACATTATATATATATTATACTGAAAAAAAAAACATCTATAAATGTTGTAACAGCAATCAAAACTCTATCATGTCCCCTAAGTACCTGATGGTATGGGAATTAACATGTTAAGCATAACTGTGCAAACTCACTCAGGAGATTGAATTATAATATAATTACTCTTTGAATGAGTGAATTGCGCTAACTACTTCCCATTTATCCCAATATTTATCTCGGGAAAGAAAATAAATTTTGGCATATTTTAATATGTGGATCTTAATGATTATATATAAATAAGTTCTATAATTAATTTGTAATAATTGACAATAAATTTAATGAATGAAATAATGCAAACCAAATTATAGCAATATTAATACTAAAGTATTAACATTTTTTTCTAAGTAATAATTCTTTTCTCTTTTATATTTCTTTCTTAATGTATCGCCCGTATTTTAATTAATGTGAATAATCTCTATTTATTCTTAATGATCTGAACGCATGTGTAGATGTTTATATATATGCTATGCGATAAAACATATCTAAATAGAAAGAAATAAAAATCAATGCATTACGAAACTTATACATATTTATCTTTATCATATAGCAGGATGTATTATTTAAATTTATTAGCGAAAATAATGATTAAATAATATTACACTTTACAAAAAATAAACAACTTCGTACAAATAAAAGAAATGTGTTTATAATTTAAAATAAATATTGACAAATTTTACAACTGACTTTTCTGCTTGTATTACGTAAATCTCACAACATAAAGCATATTTACAAATTTTTTATGTATTATACAAAATAAAACCAAACCATTTATTAAAAATTTATTTTTCAGATAGTCATTTATATTCAAATTTAAATGATAATGAAAGTTTTATATAATTTCAAAAAAGAATTGAGTAAAAATTTTCAGGAGGCACATTAGTTAGACTATTGGTTCTATGTTTTATTTTTTCATATCTCATGCTTATTAATTAAATAATGAAGTTATATACATTGATTATATTTGTCAACTACTGAGAACTTCCGACAATGCTGTGAGAGAAGACTTTATTATATATCTTTATTTGGTGATGTTTTCTAATATTAAAAAAATAATCAGCCAAAATAAGTTTATTTATAATCTACCAATCCACAATATGTTTTCAAATATACTTTCTTACATTTTAATTTTTATTGAAGACTATTTATCCCTTTTATTTGGCAGTAACAAAACAATCTTACAAAAAGTATTTTTAAAACAATCGATTCTTTATTATCTCTTTCTATTATATCGTTTATTATTTTAGCTCTTTCTAAAACAACAAATTATTATCTTATGATCTTTCTCATTTTCATCTTTCAAAGAGATCTTCCACAATTATATGTTGAAGTACTGCTTAAACACATTATAGAATGATATTATTTTATAAAACACTTAATTATACAGATTATATTTGCATTGTTTAATGAATTAATGTATGGCTATAGAACTCACTCTTTTAGTTTGAGTACTCTTTATAGAATGACAGCTACAATCAAGAAGAAATCAAGTTTTGCACGTGTATTTTATCTATATCCTTTTCTTTTATGCTTTTTTTCCACTGAAGAAGAAACATGCTGTTCTACCCTTGATTTTTTAATCTGTAAATTTATCTATAGTATATTGTAGTCCAATTTTACAATTTTTTATTGATTATAATTGATATGTTATATATTTTATTCATTTCAATAAAAATAAGATTTCTAGTGCATACAAGTTTGAAAAAGTTGTGAATATTTTATTATTTTTAAAATTATGCAAATATTTCTATTCCTTCTAACTGATATTTTAAATATTTATATATATGTGACTACAATATATTTCAGTAAGTAAATAAATAAAATCAAGAAATAAATAATTTTTTTTTTCAACAGTAGATTTTGAAAAATACATATGTTTACCTTTTTTGTCTAGAATTTCAATCTAATGATAAATCATAAACCAGACTCGCAAAGAATCATTGAAATGAACTTGCAAATATGCCTATCTTTATCTTTTTTGTCATTTTTTGTTTGAAAAATAGATTAGCACCAATAAGAAAAAGGTGGAGCGGTATTTGCAAATTTATTCAAATAATTCATTAATAATAGTGTTTTCA
>JAQFVV010000356.1:235000-236392 GCA_028023455.1 Epiperipatus broadwayi | reverse complement strand
CTACAAAACAACATATATATATATAATTGGAAAAAAAAATAACAACAGGAAATTAAAGAAAGCTATGTTAATATACAAATACAAACAAGACTTAATTAACAAACAGGTAGCAAATGTTAAAATCACAGAATTGTGGGAAACTTAGCCTTTCAAAGTGTTAGTTGATAAAGACTATGGGGATAGTCGAAAGTGCTCCTAAGTAGATAAAATTTTTAAAGTTATACTATACATATATCTAATTACTATATTTATAAATATTCAATTATAAGATTGCATATATTGATTTGCAGAAATACAGACATTGAATTATAATATTACACACACACACACACACACACACACATATATATATATATATATATATATATATATATATATATATATATATATATATTGCATTATTTATTATCTTTATAGTAAACATTTGTCCCTTTACACATATATACAATTCAAATAAAGTGACAAGATTATCTTGTTCTAACATTATGCAAGTTTACTTACTACAATACTCTTCATAAATTATTTGCCCATACCATGAATAAGATGCCAATCACTTCCTAAAATAACCAGAACTTATTAACTTTGATTTTCAATCATTATTGTTCTACTGCAAAATGAAAGACTCTCCAAGTTTACTTCAGTTTCTTTGTTCTATAGCTGCTCTTCTCCACATTACAGAGGAAGACTTGCTTATTTCAACCATCTGTCTCATATATGGTTTTTTTTCTAGATCTTTTATAATATCCAATGATTTACTCTAAAACGTCAACTGCTCATCTGGTATGAATTCTTCTAGCATTGTGCCCTGTTGTTTATTTTTGATCTTTTTTTTGTTATTTGCATCATAAATTTCTCTAAACTTTATTGAGTGCTCAAAGTTTCACTATTGTTCTTTGGTTAAATGTTCAAGTCTTAGATGAATTCGTAAAAAGTAATAAAACACATTTATTAAAAACTTTTCTTTTTAAAAACATAGACATATTTTTTTTTAATATTAATTTATTTCTACCAAAATAATTCCACCTAAATTTAATTCTTTGATTATCTGTTTGTATTAATAATTTGATCAAAATATTTATAGCTGTTAATTTTAAATTACAGATTATCAATCTTTATTTTTTCCTTAGAAAATACATAAAACATTATTTAATTTGTTTACCATTTGTCTTTAATTCTACTTTTTTGCTTTTATCTGATAACTCTTGCTAATATATCTTGTTTATAATAATAGTGATTTAAATATAAAAAAGAATTACTTCAAAAGTTATACATAGAAAATTTAAAATAATGACTTTTAGGTATATAGAAGGCAATCAAACCTCCATATCAGCGCCATTAAAGAAGACATTAAAACTGTAATGATACTCTTGTCCCAACCACAACATATAGTCT